>JAIRCK010000023.1:0-313025 GCA_020744315.1 Curvularia eragrostidis | reverse complement strand
GTGTGTGTGTGTGTGTGTGTGTGTGTGTGTGTGTGTGTGTGTGTGTGTGTGTGTGCGTATACATGTACGTTTACGAGTTACTAAGGTATGGTACAAAGTTCCCTGGATTCCGTCTCATTACTGTGTGAGACACTCGAGGAACGAACAGCCCAAGAAACATGCGACTGCTCGATTAGGATAAAAAGAAAATAGAATAGTGCAAAAGGGTGCAACTAGTCATAGCCATGATGTGCATGTTTTGCCGTCATTGTCGTCATTGCGTTCCCCTATTTCGCATAGACTGTAGGACGATCTTGTTTGCTGGCGTGACTGTAAAGTGTGTGCAATGTTCGCTGTCGAAGACACTCATGAGGGCGCCATTCCTTCGATAGCCCCTCGTTCAAACTCCTCTAGCCTCTTCAGCTTGGCTTCCAGTTCTGCGAAGATGTCTCCCATGTGGCAAGCCTGTTGAAGCAGAGGTGCAGCGCCGAATGGTCTCATTCGATGGCGCAAGGCAAGCGTGTTTACACAAGACTATCAATAGTATCAGTATATGAACGTCCCGTCTTGAAATGTTCAGGAAACTTACCTCAATTCTAGATATCTGGTGCTCCACAAAGTTGATTAAGAACCGATCTGTGATTTCTCCGCCGCGGCTCTTCATCCTCTCCAAAAGCGCTGTCTCAGGAGGCTTCAACTCGACACATCCTGGACTTTCAAGAGAGCTGCAGAGCATCTCCAGGCGAAGACTGATATTCCAGAGATCCCAAACGTCTTCCGTGTCGATAGTGAGCTGACTGCCGGCCATCTTTTGCCCAACCGTAGTCTCAGCTTTTGGATCACTCGGCTTTGGATCCGCCGTCTGCCGTTGCACGGCTAGACGGCTGGCAAGCGAGTGCGGGTACATGAGGTAGATGTATTCGGGGTTCTCGAGACCTTTAAGGCGGCGTTCGCCTAGGTCTTTGACCTCAAAACCTTGACTGCTAAGGGAGCGCAATTCGGCGCGAATCATCTGGCTGTTTAAGTCGTCGCCATACGCTTCCTCAGAGCCGGCCGAGTTGTTGCGGTCGCCCTCGATATGCGTCTCGAGGAGGCGTTGAATCTCGGCAATGAAGTCAGATGAGACAGTGATCTGGCCTCCGTCGGCGACGGATGAGATACGCGAGGCACGATTGACCATCGGGCCAAAGTAGTCCATACGCTTGGTGACAGGATCAACTTCGCACACCGGCGTACCCCAATGGATACCCATGCGCACGGAGAGACCTCGGAAAATGACATTACCATCGGCATCGACAACCTCTTGGCCATTCACACTATTCAGAATCTCCTGAGGCCATTGAACCTCGAGCAATTGGCTTTGGATAGTGAAACACCAGAGCAGCGCCGAGGTCACAGTACGGAAAGCAACCATGAAGGCATCGCCTTCCGTCTTGACTTCGTAGCCACCAATGATACGCAGCTGTCTGCGCATGAGCTCGTTGTGCATCTTGATGGCGGATCGCATGGCAATCGGGTAAGTCTCCCACAGTATTGTCGAGTTCTTGATATCAGTGAAGACCAAACTGACCTCTCCTGTTGGCGCATCCACTTCATTGTCAAGTCGCGCCAATTTGGAATCACCAACAAGATTACCCTTCTTTCCACGCCTGCGGGACGCTCCCCAATCAGGATCAGCACCCGGAGCAGGAATCAAAGACATGCTCTGTGTGCGGTATCGGGCACGCTGTTTGCTCTTCAGATCGCTGACGCCAAGCAACATGACCATGATCTTGTTCGTGGCGCCAAATGCAATGGCCAGATCACGCAGTTTCTGAGCAGCCCTCATCAGATCATTGCGCTCCGATCGCGCAACGTCAACAGCAAAATCTGGGGTAAGATACTCCCAAAGCTCTCTGGAAGCAACCAACACCATCTCGTCGGTATCGCCTAGAGTCAGGTTGAGGATGTGAGGTGAAGCGATCACTGACGGCGACATTTGTACATAGCCAAAAGCTCTTGAAACCTCAAGGACGTCATTGAGCTTGCCTTGACGCGACACGAAGCCTCCAGCCTCGCGTATTCTGGCCCTCTCTCCTGGCTCGGCGGGATCGTGTTTCCGCGTCAGGATCTTGTGTCCTCCTTCAGATCGGATGAGGAGTGCCTGTGCATCGCCGACATTGGATATGTAAAGCTCCATCTCTTTCAAGAACAGCACAGTGGCCACACTTCCCGAAGTCAGATCGTCCTCGCTAAGCTCAGGCACGGAACCGCGCTGCTGAGATGGTGCCGTGAAGGCGTTCTTATCGAGCGCTTGGCTGGCGGCAGTAGCTAATTCTTTGTTTAGACCCAGGTAGGTTCGTCGTAAAGCATCCGAGGGAGTCTCCTGTGGTCGCAAACGATCGAGCTCATCAGCAAATCGATTCTTGAAGTTGTCGTACAAGTATTTTGCAATTTTGGAGCCGCCTCCAGCGAGTGGCTGTGCGTCGAACAGCCCCAACAGCTGTTCATCATCATGACTACGGAAGCGGGGCACAACCATGTCCATGGTCGAGATGTGTTCGTTACGGCCCAGTGAGTCTGCCATACCGTACGCCATTGTACCGACAGCCGAGCCTGCTGTACGGACTCTTCGGTCCTCTGATTGCTCTGGAACTGACGGCACCATCATGGTAACATCCATCAGACCAAGCACCCGTAGATTAATCAACGAGCTAAAGTCTGTAAGGTCACGCCCTTCACGCATACTCGCACCGCTTCCACTGTACGATCCGCTGGGCTTGATCTCCAATCGTTTGTTGCCAGACAGATTGAGGTAGCGTAGTTTGTGGTTCCAGTTCCAGTTCCAATCATACGGCCAGTTTGAGACGTTGTACTTGAGCGAATTGCTCGCAACGTCAAGGACAGCCAATTGCGCAACCTTGCCAAGCTCGGCAGGCAGGACCTGGAATTTGTTGTTGTTGATGTGGAGCACCTTGAGTGAGCCGACTTCTTCGAGGTCCTCTGCTGGCAGGGATGTGAGGTCATTGCCGGACAGATACAACTCAGTGAGATGTTGCCATCTACGAATAGTTCGAGGCGGTATGTCGTATATGAGATTGTATCCCAGATTCACGATTCGCAGTTCAGGTAGTAGACACAGCTCGTCAAAGACATCGTCATTAAGCCGATTATCAGCCAGAAACACGTGCCGGAGGGAGCCTGCAAAGGTAGTCACCATGCGACTGCTTAGGCTGGAATCCTTGCGAGACACAGGAGTCACAGTTCCCTCGGTTGGCGCACGAGACGCCGTGGATGGCTTGCGTGCTGTACTCGATGAGTTGTACGAAGCCATGGATCCTTTTCTATTTGACGGAGCAGGCGAGCCAGCAACGGTAAGTCCGCCTGACGCCTGGCTGGGGCGGCGGTTCTGGAAATCCTCTAGCTTGCCTAGTTCTTCGTAACTTCGAGCACCTTTCAAGCCCGGTGTAGCTGTAGGCGGCCCATCTGTTTGGACCTGCTCCCCATTGCCTATTTGAGGCGGTGCCGCACCTGGCTTCGGGAAAGCGTCTAGAACGTTGGAAGACACATTGAGTGTTTCCAACCGACGTGCGTACCACAGCTCCTGAGGAAGTACACTAAGGTTGTTCTCTCGCACGTCCAGGTATCGAAGTTCGACAAGCCGCCCTATTTCTGCAGGCAGCACGTCTAGTGAATTCCGAGCGATACTCAAGTGTTCCAGCCTGTACAGCTTTCCGATATTTTTTGATATCGACGTGAAGTGGTTCTTGTCAAGAATCAACTTGGTGAGACCTGTGAGCTTAGAAAAGAGATCGTCAGGTAGCTGTGCCAGTTTTGCAGACGCGAGATTAAGTGCAGATAATGATGGCGTTGGCTGTGTAAGGCCAAACCGTGTCACAGGGTTGTGGTTCATATGCAGCACCCTGATCTTTGGGAAATAGCCTTCAAAGGCTGAAATCGAGTTGTGACCGATCATCAGGTATTCCAACCGTGGCAATTGGGACATGACATCCATGCTGTCAAGCGCATTAAACCGCACATCGATTTCCCGAAGGTTGACCAGGTTGCTCAGCGTTGGCGGAAAGCTACCGGTCAGCTTGTTATTCGTCGCCCAGAGCCTCTCCAAACAGGTCAATTGCCCTATCTTGGGCAAGCTGGAGATAGAATTGAAACTGATGTCGAGGTCGACAAGGGTGCGGACTTCACACAAAAAGTCGGGGAATTCGCTCAACGAGTTGGAGCTCAGGTTCAAACTGCGAAGTGCACGGTATTGCCCAAAATAAGGCGGTAGTCGCGTGAGCCCGTTGTTTGAGAGTCGAAGGCCTTGCAAGCTTTGCAGCTTGTACAGCTCAGCTCGATCAAGCGACTGCAGCCGGTTGTTGGAGATATCCAGCATGGTCAAGCGGCTGGCCAGGCTAAGACTAGGGGGCAGCCGTCTGGCATCGTTGCTGGTATACTTGATCTCTCTCAAGTTGGTGCAAGCAAGTATGAAGTCTCTGGGAACGTCTAGTGATAGGTTGCGGGAGAGATTGAGCGATATTATCTCAGTCGCCTTCTGGTACAGGGTGATAGGAATGGTGATCAAATTGCGGCCTTGAAGATCGATGTGACTGAATTTTTGCATCTTGCTGAAGCCAGGATCTTTTTCCAAACTCGAATATCCGCTCATCTTGGCGGGGAGGAATGTGAATCTGCAAAGATAGCTATTGTCTTCTCGACCAACATCTTCTAGGCGATCTTTGTCCGTATATCCGGCTAGCTCTAGGAGTCTCTTCTGTATGAGTAGCGGACGCTCATTGCTTTCCAGCTGCCGCGAGGTGTCATGCTTGCGCATCACGATATGGTAATTGTCCAATTCGTCCTGCAGCACCGTCTTTTTCCCTAAGATTTGTATGATCTCTTGTACGGTAGTATTCAGGGTAGCCGATAGGGTTGCAAAAGTCGAGTCAACCCTAAAGATGCGCAAGCAATAAGTCTTGTTGTCATGCTCCTCCTTGCAAGGCGTAGGAACGTCCTCAACGTCAGCTGGTTTCTCTACTTCATCCTTTGTACGCTTCACAGCCCAAGAATCCGGTGCATCCCAAGCGGCAGTGCCATCGTCCTCTGGTGGGGCTGCGACATCCTCGCGAACGGTCGGCTGTTTTTGTACCTCTCCAACCGGCGGCGTCATAGGGGGCTGCTGCTGTAGATTGACAATACCCTCCATGTCATCTAGGTTTCTGTCCAGGAAAAAGACGGCATCATTGCCCGCTGTGCTGGCGATGTTCTCGTTGGGATCCCTGCCAGTTGGTTCGTTCGCCGGCGCGCGTTTGTCTTTTCTAAAGGTGGGCAAACGGTGGTGAGGGGCCTTACCCCTATGCTCTTTGGATATTGACTTGTCATCAGCAACATTATTGCTGGCTTGGCGCTTAGCCATATTCACTTGAGGAGAGGGTTCCGCCCTTGCAAGTCGAGCCGGGGTAATAGGGTTCAACGAGGTAGCCGAAGCAGCCCCGGAGGCTGTCAAATTCTTCAGGTTGTCCGACTGCGCCGTCCGATCTGATTTGTCCTTGCCGCGCAGACGTGCAAAGAATCCGTGGGCTGGCTTGCTAGCACTGGGCGACCGTTGCGCTAGCTTCTCATCTCGGGTCATATCCGAGTATGAGCTTGGTGTAGGGCTTGATGGACGTCCTAGGAGACTTGATTTGGAAGTGAAGGCTGCGCCGAGCGCCGAGGGCTGAATCGAGCGGACACTGTGTATCGAATCCTCACGACTGGTGGTAGGCCGCAGAGCGTAGGACTGGGTGCTGTCAGCTCGTCCCTCGGCTGCCTTGTTGTCTTCCTTGCTGTTTTTGTGCCGATGGCTGGTAGTGCCCGGCAGCCTTACGTGAAGCTTATGATGCGACCGACCGGACTTGGCTGAGTGTTGCTCAGACGATCGGCGTCCCCCATTCTCGGACAACGCAGCCATGTCCTGTCAGGAGTTAGCGATGCAACGGCCGAGATCGGCACAAAGCGACATAGGGTGCTTAGGGAAAGAGTAAAGGAACGAATCTTGCAGAGTCAAGGCAAAATGGACCCATTGTTTGGGAGAGCAACTTATTTCGACAAGCTCATACTGGGACTCACCTTTGGGTCTTGAAACTCCCATGGAGTAACTTCCGAGGACGCCTGCGGGGTGCGTGGTCGCGAACTGGTAGGCGAGGTTGGTCGGGAGTGGTGGTTGCTGCCAATCGTGTTGTTGAGGGAGTTGCCACGATTGCGCTGTCCACGGGGAAGTTGCGAGTCGGCCGCATAGGGCATGTTCAAGCTGGTATCCGAGTTCTGGCGTCCATCAGCAGGAAAGTCCTCGCCAAATACGTTCTGGAGTCTCTTATGGAATCCCCTGCCAATACTCGACTTGGATCCGGTGCTACTAACAGTGGTGGCGCTGGCTACGGAGGGCCGTCGGTCGTCTTTGAATGGGAAGCCCATGCTATCCTCGCGACTGCCGGTGCCTGGGCGGAAGCCAGGCGAAGACTGCGAGACGTCTTCATTCGAATCATTGAAGAAGCTGCTCCAGACACCGTTGGCCATGTTGTTGTTATTGCTGCTGGTGTTGTTGTTGCCGCCGTTGGAGGACCAGGGCGTGACTTGGGAAGTGGCGCTCGAAGCTGTAGGGGGATTTCGCGATATGGAGGGCACCCGTCCTCCAGAAGTCTCCAACACAGCCAGCTGTTTCCGATGTTCTCCAAAAGGGCTCATAGCTGCGCCCTCCCTATGGGAAGGCTTCCATGGTCGATGCGAGGGGTCTTTGGGTGGAGGCGCCGGAGGGACGGTACCGGGGGATATCTCGTTTTCCCTCTCAGCACTAAGCGGGCGTGTCAGCAGAGCGAGAGCTGCAGAGCAGCGATGCGCGTCGGGCAGCGAGACGGAGAGAGACGATGCGAGACATGGATGCGGGCGGGTGTCTGTGCATGGGACGGAAATAACGTACCTGGAACTGAGGTTCTTGTCTGTCTTGACGGTGACGGGGGTGCCCCTCAGCGAACCCGCGCGTCCATAGGGCCGTATTGTGTCGCCGGAGCGCGAACTCCATGAGCTCTCTACCGAAGCATGGCGGCCGACCGTCTCATTCCTCGTCATGATCGCGGCGGGGTGTGCAGCGGTATGGGTGTCGCGACAGGCCGGCGCAGACGCAGCGACGGTTGGCGGGGAGGGCGTGCGAGGGTGGCTGCTTGCGCAGAGGTGCCTAGGACGGCTGCTTCATCGAGGCGGGACAACAGCTTGAGGTGTGCACATGAGCGGCAGCAGCAGGAGCAGCAGCGGACGCCGAGGCGGAGAGGCAGGGCAAGGGCAAAGCCAGGCACGGCAAGGCAGAGAGCAGAACGAGGCGAGGCGAGGCGAAGCGAAGCGACGAGCGCGAACAGCGACGGACAGAGGCGAGGCCGACGATAGGGATTGGGTCGGCGGGGAGATAGGCGCAGGCGTAGAGACGTGGAGGCGTGGAGGTGTGTGCGTGTGGGAGGGCGCGGGAGAGAGTGTCTGTGTGTCTGTGTGCGAGTGTGCGAGTGTGCGAGTGTGTGTGCGTGCGTGCGTGCGTGCGTGTGCGAGTGGGAGGGAGGGGGGAGAGCAAGGGGACGGTGCACAGCGACAGCGGGCGCAGGCTGGCAGGCTGGCAGACTGGCAGGCAGGCGGAGCGGCGAGTGGGATTGCGGAGGATGCAGGCGGGTGGTTGTCTATCTGGAGTGTGGACTGGTGGTGGTGGATGGGCATGGGCATGGGCATGGGCATGGGCATGGGCGGCTCCACTCAGCATGGAGAGCGGCATGCTCACCTGTTCTCGAGCACCCATGCGCCACCTGCACTCGCCCACTGCCCTACCCAGCACGACACTACGGCGCCCTACCGCGCAGCCCGTCGTCGCCCGCCTAGAACACCGGCCGCCGCGGTGGGACGCGACGGTGCCTGCATGCTGCTCATGGTCATGGACATGGACATGGCCGTATGCCTCGAGTCTGCCCACGACACGCCCGAGTCGCTGCCTGTCGCCCGCCTAAACAACCACCGTCTTAGCCGTCGCACCGCGGCTGCACTGCGACGCTGCTGCGCCGTGGCACTGTAGCGCCGTCGCGCATCTCCCCGCTTTTCGCAGCCACGTCCGCCGGCCCTCTCATGGCCAGAGAGCGTCGTCTGGGCAAGCCATGCCTCCCCCCCCCCCCCGAGCTCCGCCACATGGCATGACGGGCCATTGCCATGCACCCCAGCGTAAGCAGACCAGATACCCACCACGATGCCCGCTGCCCGCACCGCTACCGGCCACAACCCTCGCGCGTATTCTCCGACGTCTGGCGTCTGCTACACGACCCCGAGCCCGTTGCGCATACGCACTCTGGGTCCCTCGTCATCACTCCCGCTCGTTTCACCACGCCCCCCCACGACCGCTGGCGTCCGCCTCCCACAGCCAACGTCGCTTGCACCCCATCTTCTCACGCAACCCTATTCGCTGCTTCTGACTCATCACAGCGCCCGTCACGTGTGCAGCTAGCATCCAGCGCTGGTAATGGGCAATCATTATACCTCTAGGTCCTGACGTGCATCTTCACCCCTTCTTCCAATTAGCACACGGCGGCTCGCACCAACACACATCGACACCTGCACACCCATGCTTTGTTCGCCTGCCCTCGGCTGACATCACACCAGCTCATGCATGCATGCCATGCTATGCCATGCCTTGCCTCCCAATGTACTAATGTATCATTCTACAAGACGCCTTCCCAATTAGAAAGAAAAACAAAGAACAAACAAATACATGTTTCCTGCCCACGAGCCCAAAATGAACACATCCGTCCCGCGGCTACAAAAAATTACCTCATTCACTGTCACACTTGTGCCTTCTCCGCCAAAGCCACATGTACGCTAGCCGCTCCCTCAACTGCTCGCCGAGCCTATTGCGGCGCCCCTGCCCCCTGGAGAGCCCGCAGTATGTCTTGGAGTGATTGCGCGCTCGCCTGCACGTTGCCCTGCTGCTGCGGGTTTGCAGCTGGTGCTTGGTTCTGTCCGTACGGCTGATATGGGTACGAGTACTGCGCTTGTGTCGGTGGCTGTAATGGTGGCGGTGCAGGGGCCTGTGCGGCCATCTGGGGTTGCGGTGCTTGCTGTCCACTCATCGCACCCACAACCTGGAACCACTGTGCCCACGCTGCCCAATTGGCTGCCTGGTTCTGCTGTGGCTGTGGCTGCCCTGGTGCTTGTGGTTGAGGACTATAAGATGGTTGAGGAGCATACGATGCAGCCACGGCAGGTGGAGGAGGTGGTGGCGCTGAAGCGTATGGGATCGCGGGTTGTGATGGGCCCGAAAATGGTACTGGCCAGCCTGCGTTGCTGTTGCTTGCATAGGCGTTAGGATTCGAAGGCCCAGAAGGTGCCGGAGAAGCATTTTGCTGTTGCTGTTTCTGAGATTGTTGCTGTTGCTGCTGCTGCTGTTGCTGCTGTTGCTGCTGCTGCTGCTGGCGTTCCCGCTCCCTCTTCTCACGCTGTCGCTGTTTGCGGTTCTTGTTCTTGCCGCCGCCGCCTCCTCCTCCTCCTCCTGATGGCGATTGCTGGGAAGATGGTTGTTGAGAGTATGGCTGATTGCGATCTTGCTGCTGGCGTGCTGGAGATGCAGAAGTAGCGGATCGGTTATCTTGGTAGGGCCCGTTCCTTTGCTGATTGTTCTGGGGAAACTGCTCCTGTTGCCTGCCACGGTCAGGCTGGTTCTTGCCGGCGCGTCCACCTTTCTCGTTGCCTCCTTTGTCGCCTCCTTTGTTGCCCTGACCCCCACGGTTGCCCTGTTGTCCACGATCATTACGACCTCCTCCAAAGTCATTGCGACCGCCATTGCCGCCGCCACCACCACCACCACCGCCGCCGCCGCCGCCGCCGAATCCGCCTCTATCAGCACGTCCGCCGCCAAAGTCGCCGCGTCCAGCAGCGCCTCCTCGGCCACGGAAGCCACGGCCTCGATCACCCCATGGACCCCTGGCGCGACCCATACCGCGTCGCACATGGCTACGATCTTCAAGTGGTGCGCCTTGGCCAACAATTTGCTCAAAATGGTCTGGTCGAGCAAGCGGCTTATACATGCCCAAATCCTCGTCTTCATCGTCACTGTATTTTAGCCCACCACCTTGGTACTCCATGGGTCGGTAGATAGGGGGTGCGGGAGCATCGACATGCAGTCTCGGACCGGTAGGTATATTCACGGGTGGTTGCTCCTCGTTGCTGTCGGCTCGGGCGCGCTTTTTGGCTTTCTGCTCTCGCTTATATTCGGCCTCTTTCTCGTCGTCTGAGAACTCGATTTCGTTGGTCTCTTCGTCGTGGAGGTTGGATGCATCGGTATGCTTCTGTCGTCGAATGGGTTCAGTCTCGGTGAAAGTGGAGTGCTCGTCTACATAGTAAATGGGAGTGTCTTTCTCGATACCTAGAGCCGCAAGTTCAGCTGCATCATTAAAACCGAATGAGTAGCGAGGCTCCTCAACACGGCCAATCTGTTCCGACACCTTGCCGACAACAGTGCGATCTTGCAGACAGAGCGCAGAGCCAGATTCGAGCACTTGCTCGTCTCCGGACATCTTGGCCTTCACAACGACTAGATTTCCAACAATTGACTCAACCTTGCCGAGTTCTGTGATTTTGGTGTTCTCTGTAACGGTAATGTCGGGCTTCTCGTACTTTTCGTCCATCTCATTGAGCGTCTTGACTTTTACGGGGCCCGAGGCGCCTGCGTCGTCTGCGACTTCGGCCATGAGGAGGCGTACCTGCTCCTCAGGATCAAGGAGCTCGCCCTCGTCGGAGCTGTCATCAGAGCTTGAATCGGAGGAAGAGTCCGAGTCTGAATCTGAAGCATCCGAGTCTAACTGCCACTCAGCATTCGCGTCGCCCCTGTTTGCCTCCGCCGCGCGTAAAAACTCGGCCTTGCTATCGAATGCAGCGCCTGCGGGTGCGCCTTGGTCGGGAGACGCATCATCAGCCTCGTTTTGTTGATCTATGGCGGCGGTAAGTGCTGCGTCGAGCTCGCCGTCGGTGTCAGCGGCAGGGGTATCAGCAGTAGCAGCAGCATCTTGAGCAGATGTCGAGTTGACGACAGGCAACTCAGCGGGCGACGGCTTGCCTTGCTGTGGAGCATCATGTTGGGCCTGCGCTTGATTGGCTGCAGGCGGCTCGACTGGGATGCCGGCCTGCGCCTTCGCGTTGGCATCCTCGTAGAAGGCCTCGCCATCTGAAAACTCGCCGTCTTCAGGTGCGTCATCTTGGGTTACTGTGCCATCGTGCGGCTGCGGCTGCGCAACCGGGGTCTCGCTCGTAGAGCCGAGTCCTGGAAGGTGAAGGGCTGGCGCGGGTGCTGCCGCTGCAAACGACGACGACGTCGTCCCGTCCACAGCGACAGGCAGCGCAGAGGGTTTGACTGGCGTGTTGTCGTAGAAATCGTCGTCCATGTCATCGACAGGCGAGCCAGGCGCGTCCAGCGCAGATGCAGATGGTGTTGATGTGCCATACTGTGTGGGAGCGTCCGCCTCCAACCGCGCCCTTTTGGCCGGCGGTTCCAGAGAGTCGGACATGTTCGTGTCTCTTTCTCTCTGCAGTCTTCTCTGAAGCGCGCGTAATCGCTGCGGTATATCAACTGCGTTGTCTGCACCCGTTTGCTTTAATGCGTGCGGTGATTGTTCTGGGACAGGAGACGGATCCAGGGAGAACGTCGCCTTTTTCGACGCGCGCTAGCATGCTTGGCGGACAGGAGCGAGCTCAGCCCTATGACGCGGGCGAAAGCGGAACGGGGCGATCGCGTTCATGCACCGTCCTGGATGTCTTGCCCATTTACCCATTGGTAACTTGCCTGTTGTCATTAGACACGACGGGGATTATCGTTGCCATTGATACGCCGCCATGTCTACCCCACGCCCCAAGACGGCTCCCCCTCGTGCAGCCAGGTAGGTCCGGCTCAGGAGGCCGACTCCTTTCCATGCTGACACGCACTCAGTGATCCGCCCACAGGGGCGCCTTCGCTCACTGCTTTTGGTGCATTCACCGTCTTCGCCGTGGCCAATCTTGTTGCGGCTGCCTTTTCGCCCATTCAAGACTGTGATGAGGTCTTCAACTACTGGGAACCCAGCCATTACCTCAACCATGGCTACGGTCTTCAGACGTGGGAATACTCGCCCGAGTACGCCATCCGAAGCTGGACTTATACCAGCATCCATTCGCTCATCATCTGGGCTGGAATGCGGCCCCTGCAGCTACTTGGCCTGCACGAGTCTAAGGTGGTTGAGTTCTACTTTCTACGGATCGTTCTGGCCCTTTTCTGCGCTGTGTGCCAGGCTCGAATGTACGCGGCTATCCGCAAAACATTCCAAGAACGCATAGCCATCTTCTTCATGATCATCATGGTCATCAGCCCGGGCATGTACCACGCTGCCCCTGCGTATCTCCCGTCTAGTTTTGCCATGTATTTTGCCATGCTGGGCTTCGCATCTTTTATGGACTGGTATGGCGGCTCCATCAGAACGGCGCAGGGAATCGCATGGTTTGCTGTCGGCAGTGCTCTGGGATGGCCCTTTGCCGGCGCCCTTGCCTTGCCGTTCATCCTCGAAGATGCAGTTGTAGGCTTCGTTACAGGCACATTCCCGCAAAGTTTGCGGCGTTTGATACTTCAAGGCGGAACAAGCGCCCTGGCTATTCTACTCGTGCAAGCAGGGGTCGATTCGTTCTTCTACAGAGAACCAGTATGCGTACCATTGAACATTGTTCTCTACAATGTCTTCAGTGGCGGCAGTAGAGGACCCGACATTTACGGAGTGGAGCCGTGGCACTTTTACGTACGCAATCTGGCCTTGAACTTCAACATATGGTTCTTCCTTGCTCTGGCTGCCCTGCCGCTGCTTCTTATTCAGTACCTTGTGTTCGATAAAGCTGTCTCCCAGCACACACTGAGGAGATCTTTGGTTTTCGTCAGTCCGTTCTATTTGTGGTTGGCCATATTCACTGTCCAGCCTCACAAAGAAGAGCGATTTATGTACCCAGCATACCCAGCTCTAGCCTGGAACGCTGCGCTTTCGTTGCACATATGCTTGGCCAACTTTGGCTCCATGGACCCACGACACCTGGTCAGTCGTATCCCTCCTATGGTGAAGCTCGCGATTGTTTGCATCCCGCTGCTTTTGTCATTCAACCTAGGCATGCTCCGCACCATCGGTATGTTTTATCTATTTTCCCATTTCTTCCAACGTTAGACAGGGTTGTTCTTCCTCCTGAGATATCGTTGTTCATTTGCGATACGTTACTAATCGATTTTCTATCTAGGACATATCACAGCTTACTCAGCGCCGCTGAAGGTATATGAGCCGCTGTTTGATCCCAAATTCGCTCGTATGGAAGGCATGCCAGAAGATATGGTATGTTTGGGTAAGGAGTGGTATCGCTTTCCATCGTCATTCCATCTACCTAAGGGTGTTCGTGCCAAATTCATCAAGAGCGAGTTTTCTGGTCTCCTTCCTGGCGAGTTCAGCGAGGGCGAAATGGGTGCAGAATTGTTCCCTGGCACTTGGATGACGCCAATGGGAATGAATGATGAAAACCGAGAGGATCCTGGAAAATACGTGAGCAGCGACCAAGCTTTCGACACAGCTCACTTGCTAACCATGGCACAGATTGATATACAGCATTGCGACTTCCTTGTGGACTCTCGATTTCCTGGAATGCCACCAACAAAGCTTGAACCCGACTACATTTCTAACACGGACCAATGGGAGGCTCTAAAATGCCTTCCGTTCCTCGATGCAAGCCAAACGTCCTTTGTCAGCCGTACGCTCTGGATCCCAGATCTGCCCTTTATACCGGCCAAGTTCCAGCGCAAATGGGGTGAATATTGCTTGTTGCAACGTAAGAAATAAAAAAAGAAATAAGGGAAGCCAAGAAGGATGAACTGGAAGGGAAATTCTGAAGCTCTGGAACAGGTCGATAGTCTGGAGGAACATTGAGTCAAGCTACTTTACAAAGAGAACATGGCAACACGGCATGGACCTCGAGACAACCCCACATGCGCAACACCGAGTGTTCGGAGGCCTATCAAACGGTACAAAGAGTTCTGGAGTTGTTATTGCCGAGCATGCCTGCCCACCACACTAACCAAGCAGGGTATTCTTTTCCCCGCTCTGGGGTGTAGATAAACAGCTACTGACGACACTGGGCGTAGCCAACCCCACATTGGGACCTGTCTTATCTCAGCAGATCTGTATCTACGTACATGGATTGGATCAAATGCGAATCATAAAAGGAAGTCGTACAGCACGTCGTGCATGACCGTCTGGCCGTGCATTTTCTCTTGACTCTCTTTCGTGCGTTGTTTTTATTTGGACCAATTCGCCCTCTTATCGTGTGCACAAAGAACTGATAACATTGCATTTCTGATTCGAAACTGGCTGCTCTTCTACATATCACCGTCCCATCATGTCCAGCCTAGCCACACGGCTTGAAGAGCGCACCAGACTTGCTGCGCAGACAGCTCGTCACTATTGTACCAAAGCCGATGGCGAGTTGCGTACATTCCTCGGAGATGCAAGACTGTCCCCCAAAGCCGCGCTTTATACTGGCCTCATCTTCGTCACATGTATCTGGTTCGTTGTCACACTTACGCGTCACGTGCGGTTAAGGAGAGCACGACAGAACAGCACAAGACCCAGTACCCCGAACCTAGAAAAGCGGTCGCCGTTCAGGGCGCCCGAGCGACCATTTGGCGGTAAGCAAAGATAGACTGGGCACCTACACTGTGCCATTTCTTTCTCAGTCTCTGTACGCCAAAAGACGCAATCTAATCAATCATTCTAGTATGGCATCCTGTGCCTTTCACGCGCCCCCGCGCCTCACCGTATCCGAACTGGTCTCTAACGGACACCAAGCCGCTGCCATACCGGCCCTTTCGCTACGGTCCCAAATACAACATCACGATGGGTCTGCGTAGTATGCCATGGGACGAGTGGATCGAGCTCGACAACGAGTATCTGCGCTTTCACGCACTCAAAGCCGAGCGCATCGCCTCGCGTGGCGACAAGTGCATCAAGACGGCACCGGAGGCGTGGGATGCCGCTGTGGAGCTGCTCGAGGAACTCGCTGCGTACCTGCCTGAACGGTATCCCAGTCTGTTCGACAAAACGGGTGAGGGACTGCTACGCAATCGCGCCACGGAAGAGGAAATCGACGTCGGCCGGTTAGAGAGGAATGGCGAGCGTGAGGACCCAATGGCGCTTTGTGCGCGCCTGGTGCAGGACGATTTGGCGATTATGATGGAGGGCACCGACGGGCAGTATTATCTTCTTGCCGGGGCGATTTTGCTGCCCGGGTTTTGGAAACTGCAGGATAAGTTTGGCATGGGATTAAGTGAGATCCATACTAGTGGCGACGTTCCAGGGTATGTGTTGTTTCTTCTTCCTTTTCTTCTTCTTTCTGACTTGTCTCAACGGATGCATGGATGTATGGATGCAGAGTGGCTAACTTTATTTTTATTTTTCTCTCGGATAGGTTCAAGGATAAATTAGAGAAGGGAATGATGAATTTCTTCCGCCGCATTCAGCCTCCGAGCCCCATGCTGCGGAACAACTACTTTATCCAAGTTGATGATGGACTAGCATGGAGCGAGAGCATTGGCAGTGAAGATGCTTCTGGAGAGGGAGAAGTGGGGTGGTTTACGGCAGAGAAGAACAAGGCGATTGAACACCACTATTTCCGGAGTGAAAGGCAGAGCTTGAGACGGTACGTGTGAATGTTTTCTTGCTCATTCTCCAATGTGTTGTGCTTCTGCGTTCTTTGCATCTTACCTCAACAAGTCTCACACATCACGTCTGACTTGAGCAGACTGCCCAGATCAGGTGGCGTAGTGTTTACTATACGTACTTATATGCACCCCGTCACGAGTATCGCGCAAGAACCGTATGTGCCTGGTCGTCTGGCTAGTGCAATCCGGTCTTGGGGCGATGATGTGAGCCGCTACAAGGGAAAGGAGAGATATGGGGAGGTTTTGCTCGAGTACCTGGATAGAATGGATGCCGAGCAAAAGAAGCGGGGGATTATTGAAGAGGGAACCGAGAGAACCGAGAAGGGATATCCTTTCTAGAGGTGGACGGAGGGATAGGGATGCGGTCCGCCATCCCAATGCTATGCGAACGCGTGTCGCGGTGTGATGTGCAAGCGGGAGGTGATAGTAGGCAGTATGTGAGTCCCCAATAGATAGACATGGCCGAGCTCGGGAGCCAAGGAGTCCACGCTTCCAGAGGAAAATCGCATTAACCTAATTTGGCCAGCGTGATACTGTGCACTAAACATAGTCGGGCCGGAGCATCTTGGTGCGAACTTATACGCCGCTGCAGCTCATGCCCAAGGCGGCCGGTTGGGCTACCTGGCGCAATGTGGGTTACAGCGCGTCGACGCCATGAGGCCTGGATATGGGGGTGGCAACAAATGGGCATGATTGAGAAAACTCTATTGTACAGGCCAGGCGTATTGTCGCAACCAGAGCGACTTGGGATCTACGGCCGACGCATGGGGGGACTGCACAATCCATACGTACGTACTATATGGTGTGCAAATGCGTGTGCGGCGATACGAAGAGGTAAGTGGACGCTCTGAAGCTGATATCAAGCGTTACCATGGTTGATGTCGTGCAGTAGCCTCGAGGCATAAGGAAGGTCCAGGGTACGACCCTTGTGGTATTGTGACGCAACAAGGGCAAGGCACAGGTGTGCGAGTCAGGTCGGAGCAGTTCAGAGGGCTAGGAAATTGCGACAGCGGGTTTTTTTTTTGTTTTTTGAGGTCGAGGGCAGTGCTGCAGCGGGGCGGGTGTCATGACGCTGCAGCGTCGTAGGCAGGTAATGAGGCGCTTGCGGAAATGAGCCGGCTTGGAGTGTGCAGCAAGACGAGCAGGAGGGTGATAACGAAGGAACCTGTTGGTGTGGATGGCTTGGCGGCCCGACGGGGCAGCCAATCAGCGGGGCGAGGCTGCACGTGAGCAAAGGGTGATCAGCAGGGCGCGGGCGGGCGTGTTGGTGTTATTGTTGTTATTATTGTTGCGGTTGCGGTTGCGGGCATAGATACATAACATAAGCAACGAGACATATTGGAGCCTGTGCTGCGCAATCTCATGGCGGTTGCTGAGGGCGCGGACGGCCGTTGCGCCCAAGCACGGCGGGGGTTGGGATCAACCTGCCAGCCCACGCGGCGAGCGACCTGGCTCCCGACGTAATAGCGCACGACTATAGCCTCCGCCGGCGCGCATAGTAGCATGCATGGCAGGGCAGCAGGCGCAAAAGCAACCGTCGGACGGGGGTGGCGATGCAGCGCTCGCAACGGTGCATCTGCTAGCACCATGTGCAGTCGAGCAGGTACAGGGCGTACTCGACTGTGTGTACAGTACTCTACAATACACTGTCTGTCATGTCGCCGTTCGGACAGCGGGGGCAGCGGAGTGATCCGAGGAACGGCAGCGCACCCCAGCCAGGGCCAGCCAGGACCAACCAGGGCCAGGGCCGGCGCTGGCTGCTGAGTGGCCGCAGCCGTGTGATGGCCGACGGTGGATGGTGGAGGGCGCATGGCGGACGGCGGGCGGCGTCTGGCCAAATTCACTCTCGTCTGCCCTCTGTGCGCACTCCCTTGGACAGCCATGCTCCTCACGCCCTCACGCCCACCTGTCCTCGTGTGAGCTCTGTTCTGCGTCTTGCGTCTTGCGTCTTGCCGTCTCGTCCAGCCGCCCCCAGCACGACTATGGAGGACAATGGCCCTCCCGGCTCTGCCTCAGAATAGCAACGGCCTGCCCGCACCCTGCTCCCCAGCCCAGACGGCCAAACGCGACCTCTTGCCCGCGCCCCAACCCGCCTCAGACACGGCCAAACGGCGCGCAGACGACTCTCGCCGCCTTCGCCGGGTCAAGGACTCGCGCGAGCAGCTCAAGACCAGGACGAGGGCGCGCGGCGCCAGCAATGCCACCATCGACACCACGACGAGCAACTCGACCGCTGCCGGCCGCTCCTATACCGTCGCTAACGTGCACAACGGCGTCATCTACCTGAGGTACATACACACATGCATGCGTGTCCACCACCAACGCACGCAATATATATATATATATATATATATAATACATACTGATCCTTTGCTGCAGGCCCGTCGTTCGCCCTGGCAATCAGCGCGGCCGCCCCCAGCCAGATGCCTTTGTCTTCCCGCCCCAGACGCCCCCCGACAGCGCAACCCGCGACACGCTGCGCCCGCTGAGCGACCAGCTCGAAGACAGCCTCTATGGCTCCGCGTCGCCCCAGTCCGAGCCCTCGCCGCCACTGCCAGGCCTGAGTGAAGACCATGTCGCCGCCCACTACCCCCACCGCCATCACCATCACCATCACCATCACCACCACTACCCTCCCTCGGACTCGACCGCACGACCGCCCCATGCCCGCTCCCACTCCTTCTCCATAGCCGACGACCACACCCCCGCCACCTTCCCCAACGAGCCCGGCACCTTCAAGGTAGTCATCGAGCGCCCGGGGCATGTTCGCCCCAAGACGGCCGACACTTCGTCATTCCCCATGTTGCAGGTGCCCATTCCGCATTACCGCTTGGGCACGCCGCGTTTCAGCACCCGTGGCACCGTCGACTTGCGCAGCTCCATCTACACGGGAACCTCAGGCGCCGACGACTTTGCCAATTCCCTACTGGCCCTGCCGCACAGTGCCCGCCAGTCGTTCCTGTCATCCCGCAGCCGTTCAGACGCCTATTCGCCCGTACCACACCGGTTCCGCGCTACCATGGACCGCCCGCCAATGCCTCTCTCCGGCCCTTCGTCTGCGCGCGTCTCCCACTTCCCAATCAGCCCTCGCCTGTACGACGCGCTTGCGGCCAATCCCGACGACAGGGCCGTTGTACGCTTCAATGCCGAGGGCGACATTCTTGCCGCCACGCCTTCTCGACTCGTCGCCCACATCACCTCTCCCAGTTTTCTCGACTACGAACTGCTGTCCGACTTCTTTCTCACCTTTCGTGCCTTCCTATGCTCCCGCGATCTAGTTGCATATCTCATTGCCCGGTTGCGATGGGCCGTCGACCGCCAGGATGACTTTGGCCGCATTGTCCGAGTGCGTACATTTGTAGCGCTACGTCACTGGATCCTCAATTACTTTGTCGACGATTTTATGCCATCCTACCGTTTACGAGTCATTTTCTGCGACTTGGTCAACAGCCTGTACAACGATTTGCGTGCTCGCCAAGACGGAGGAGGAGGTGACATCAACATTGTGGGCGAGCTGAAGAAATGCTGGAGACGAACTTGCGCACTATACTGGGAGACGGATGATCCCATCAACCGCAATTATGCAGCCGACCCGTTGCTTCCAGGTGGTGTGGACGAGGGTTCACAAGTGTCGTTTGAAGAGCCCTATCCCATCCAGACAATGCCTAGTACACCCCCGCGAGCCAACGTACGCGATACCAAAGAGACAGTTGGATCGAACCCAAGCGATCAATTTGCTAGTCGACACATGGACTGGGCGCAGAGATCCCGGCATACCCCTCAGAATTCCATGAGCACCCCCTTCCTACCATCGCAGGAGCATGAGACTACTCAGGTACCAGTGTCCCCCTCGAGTGATCGGAGCATACACGTCCTCTCCTGCTCTATCCCCAAGCGGGGAACCAACAAGCAAGACCAGAACGTCGAGCTGCCTCTGTATCCACATCCCGTGCCGGCCACCAACCCAGCTGCTACTGGCACAGCCCGCCTGGCAGCCAGCCCACAGCAGCCAACGTCTTTGAAGAACAACAACCAACGTCCGTCTCACGCCCACAAGCGTAGTGGCAGTTTCTCAGATGCCCTCAGAGACAGCAGGGCCCCCTTATCCATACCCAAGAACGCTCCGGTTGATTATGCCGCCTCTGCTGTAGCCAACATGCCTGGCACTTTGGTGCGCGGTGGACTCATTCAGCCAATCACACCGTATTTCCAAGTCAAAAATCTACGATCCGCACCATCTCATCAATTCACCGAGTCTGAAGACCTGGACCTGAATGAACTCCAAAGACAAGGGCAAGCCAACGCACCAGGCATGAAGAAAATCCTTGGCAGTGTACGTCGCGCTCTTAGTACGCGGCAGCAAATGAGTGCAGGTTCCCATTTGAGTGGATCCCTACAACAGCGACAGCCACCCTATGGACGATCTTCAAACCCAGGTGCCGTCCCGACTGCCTCGGTCTCGGCGGGAGTACAGAAGCGACGTACTGCCCGGCCAAGACCTCAGATGCGCATGGATGTACTTGCAGCTACAGTTGCCGAAAGCTTTCGAAGAGCGGTGCAAGAGCAATTGGAGAGCGAAGGGCAAGAGAACCCAGATGGCGAAGCTCCTAGTCTCAATGGGTTTGAATTTGAGTTCGACGGGCGTAGTCCCCCAGCTCAAAATGACAGTCAGCAGCCACGTCGTAAACCAGACCCTCGTGTGCACAGCAACATCACCAGCGGTAGCAAGTCAATAGTCATTATCGACGACACTGGAGCGCCACCGCTGCCCACTGCAGGCCCCTTGCGCCCGGAGCTTGACAAGGTGGCGGCAAAATTGGACAGCCACCAACGTAGTCTGTCGAACGATGCGCCCTTGGCTGACGATGCCAACTCGATACAGCACTCTCATCTTCAAGACGAAGCAGAATCTCGCTCTGCTGTAGAAGAGTACCGCCGGTCACGTACTCCTACTAGGCAGTCCTACGCAAGAGAGAGGCTGTCCATGTCAGCAGGCCCAGAGGGGATGCATTCTTTCCGGCGCAGGGGTTCAGTCAAGAATTCATTGGCACGCGCAGGCTCTCTTCGTCGCCATGCCTCCCACAACAGCGTACTTAGCAAGCAGCGAGGTCCTACAAGTGTTGCTACCTTTCAGACCATGTCGTCTGATAACGACCCCTTCTTTCTTGATCGTCAGCCGGCAGCTGAAGCCGCCGGACCTACACGACAGCTTCGTCGACGGCCAGGTGGTGACCTCCGTGCTGCAGACAATGTTCATGATCTTGAACAGGTGCCGCGACCCTACTCCACTGGCTCTGTCTCCAACCACACACATTCTATCACAAATTCCGTGGTTCTTCACTCTGATCGTTTCATCGATTCGGAATCAGAGTCCCTTCGTAGAGTCCAAGGACCACCTGAAGCGGAAACTCCAAGAAAGCCAATTTCCCTGGTAGACACGCATTCATCTCAACCTAACCTCAGACCGTCTTTTGAAGCCGAAGTAGCAAAGCTGGCTGCCTTACCTGACGACACCGACGACGAAGGTGGAGTTGAGTCTGCGCTGATGAAGTTGGAAGGACGATACGAGAAGAAATCACCCAGTATACCCTCACAAAGAACTACGATTGACTTCGCACAAGGTCATCGTGCAACCCAAAACTTTGAGCCGAGTTTTCAACCTATTGCTTCCGAGCATGAGGACCGTCCTGCTACTGACGATGTCTTTCATCGCCCGCTAGCTCCTCCTGAAACAGATGGCCAAGGCATGTACAGACTCTCGGCTGAGAACTTCAATAGTCGTGTGCCGCCGGCCAAGTCCGTTGGCGAATCGACCGACTCATGCTCTTCTTTGCCCCTCCTCGATCGGCAATTTAGTGGCATGACTACTTCACAACAAGAGCATGTGTTGGAATCTATGACATCTTCGGCTAAACCCTCCCCTCTGCAGGTTGGCACCTTTTCGCCGCAACCTGACCAGCCACCTGGTACATCTTCGTCTATGAATTCGTCTATGGAATATGTTGAGGAAACGGAAAGCATGCGAAGGATACCTGCTGGTGAAACCTTGCCTGCGCATTCCTATGTGCGTCAGTCCTTTCTATTGGACGCGGATGAAGATCTCAGTGATGGAGTCTCTGCAGTGGCTACTCACCCGGGTCATGATAGCCATGGTATGGGGAGTTTCCTAGATGATCAAGTAACACCTCCCGAGGGTGCTACCGACAACTTACCAACCCATCCCATGCGCCATCCGCCCACTCCGCCTCCCACAGCCCCTCAACTGCACAATTCTTTGCCCAACTCAACCGTCTTCGATGAAGGTCTCCCGACTCCAGGCCTTACGCCCACTGTCTCACATTCCAATCAACAAGGGCATCCACAGCCTGAGCGTCCAGCTAGTTCTCCAGATGAGCCTCAGAGCCTCCATCCTACTCCGGAAACAACCGCACATTTGCCTTTTATCTTTGCATACGACTCGGATGTTCTTGCTCAGCAGTTCACCATTGTCGAAAAGGATGCATTGGATGAAATTGACTGGAAGGAGCTCATTGAACTGCGTTGGAAGCAGTCTTCACCACAGATCCGTGACTGGGTGCAGTATCTACGGACTGAGGAAGCCAGAGGCGTTGACGTTGTCATTGCACGTTTCAACCTTGTGGTTAAGTGGGTTGTGTCCGAGTGTCTTCTCACGGAGGACATTCACGAACGTGCCCAATGCATCATCAAATTCATTCACATTGCAAACTATGCGCGGCGATATCGTAATTACGCCACCATGTATCAGATCGCGATTGCCCTGATCTCCAACGACATTTCGAGTCTCAAAAAGACATGGGCCCTGGTTCCTGCGGCCGAGATGCTGGTTATGACAGAGTTGGAGGATCTAGTTCAACCTATGAAGAATTTTCATAACCTGCGGCTTGAGATGGAAACAGCCTCCGTCGAAGAAGGCTGCATTCCATTCATCGGTAAGTTCAACGTCAGCATCGATCGGATCAAGACTGACAATTAACAGGCGTTTACACCCGCGACCTCATCTATAACGCGCAAAAGCCTGCATTCATCGATGCACCCCCAGTTGACGGCGAGCGCCTTGTCAACTTTGACCGCCACCATACGGCTGCCACCATTGTCAAGAACCTTCTCCGTCTGCTCGAGGCAAGCTCCAAGTACACCTTCAAGGTCGAACCTCACATTCTCAGCAAATGTCTTTGGCTGGCTGCGCTGAGCGACGAAGAGATACATAGGCGCAGTCGCCAGTGTAAATGATTACAAGTCCTGTGATCATCTTGTCATGTGTTTGTTTGTTTTTTTCTCTACTTCGCATTTGAGGGAGGCAAAGTCTTGGTTTTGGACTGTTTTGTTCAGCGTATTTCTTTGCTAATACCCGTTCTGCGCACTACCAGCGCTGCATCAACCCGACACGATGACATGACTCCATATTACTCACCTATTGTTTTATACATTCACTCGGTCTTTTGTGACCACCACTGAATCGGCACCTTCTACTTGCTAGATCTAATAGCTCACGCGTGGGAAAGACATCATTTTTTTTTTTTTTACTGGAGCGTTCAGTATTCAGTACGGCAATGGCAACAGACAGCAAGGCGTTTGGTATTACAACTACACGTACAGACCTGAAGCGCATGGCATCGTCTGATATTCAATATTATGTAATTATCTCTTCATCAGGTGCATATATTCCATTTTGAACATGCGTGCAATAGTATTCGTAAGAAGTAAGAGATGACGCCGCTCGATGGCTTCAGAGTCACCGTTTGAGCAAGCCACATATTGACTTGGACGCCTAGTGGGGGGCGGCGAGGCTCACACGCGACGCGACCCCAGCCATCTGTTTGGTGGAGACTGCAGATGGTCAGCCTTACTACCACGACGGTGTCACAGCCACAGCATTCACACACCATAGCGCGGTCAGGCGCACATCTGATGACGATAGAATACTAGCGCCGTCTTCTATAACATATTCGTCGCACTGTTCTGTCCCAAGACTCGCCTTGTAGCACGTTTGATGCTGTGCTCCCACCGCGCTGGATCGTTGTCGTACATTCCACCTTTCGCCAACGACCCTTGAATGAGGCTGAAGCCAAGACAACACAACCCCGAATCACCAAAGGATGCTTCTAGTTCAGCATGTCTAAGCTGAGGACCCCAAGTTCAGGACTGCTTTCCCCGCATCCGCCTATATCTGTAGAGGATAGGACGGCGGACCAAGGAGCGTTACCAAGTCCTGAGCTTGATGATGTGAACTGTAAGTCGTCCCAACAAGAGCAGAGGAGAGAGGAACTGGCAGCGTTCCACAAACCCGGCTGCAAGAAATATTGGTTCATGAACATACCATAATGGGTTTCAGCCTATGCGCTGCGTTGGGAGAATCGGCGACTCACTAATCCTTAAACTGAGGGCTGACCTTTAAAACAGCACCCCTAGCTTACACCACATCCGCACGCGAACCCGTCAACTCCGGAAACGCCCAAAGACGACCACAGGGAAATCGGAGAACCACTTTTGGACACCGCCGCAAGCACAGCCCCAATCTTGAGTGGCGTCAACCATGGACCAAGGAGAGCTGGCAACAAGGTCGTGTACTGCTCATAGATTACGTCGCCAAAGAACACTCAGCTGGCAGAAGAAAAATTGTCGCTCAAGAATTCTGCGACGTTGACAGTCTGCGCCGATTCTATCGCAAAGAAGATCTTGCCGGGCAGGCAGCTCTACGCGTCATCCATGTTCAAAATGCCAGCTGGGCAACGCGCTTCCTGCTCCGCAAGTTCAACATTGATGACAACGACGAACTTGTGGGTACAAGCTTTGGGCGTTGGGCGCGCTATGAAAAGCCCCAGCAACGTGGCGGCAAGCCTGTGCTAAATGGCAGGACTTTTCGGACCTCACGTGACCCCTGGCGAGGCATATCACGAGCAGCGTTTGGTGCCGATTATCTCAAACCGTACGATAGGCGTACACGCTTTCCGTTCCCTGGAAACAACAAGTCTATCATGGAGCTCAATCACTACGATGAGGAGGATCAGCCAAGGTACGGATATGATGTCTATGTGCAGCGGTTGAGTGTGTATGTGCAATGGAGTGACGGCACGCCCGGACAGGCGGTTGACCCTGACATACCGAATCCATATGATGAAGAGGCATGGGAAGAGTATATGCGGTTGAAGAAGAGCTATGGCAACGTTGACGCCAACGAGCAACCGGACAAGTATATCCCGAAACTCAGATCCCTTGACAACGGAAATACCATCATCATTTTTGAGAACTCGATTACCGGCTCCGTCAAAGACACCTTGATCGGGGCAAGACAGGAGATTGAGTCGAGGTGGAGGCGTTTGTCATTCTATCTACCTACAGACAATGAGGAAACGTTGACGGCAGAGTGTATGGATTTCGTACTTCAGGACATTTTCAAGGCGTTGGCATATAATTGGCAGAAGTTTATGAGTTTGTGTGAAACACACGTAGGAATTTTGGAAGACAAGAGTGAGCTTGGTCTCTTCAGAAGCGGGCTCCAAGGGTCTGTCATATTCCAATGGACTTGCTAACAAATGCTCTAGTCTACGAGAATCCTGCCGACGAGTCGCGTGCCCCTGAGCTTTGGAAAAACAGTGCTCAGTGGCTCAAAATCGAGCGCCTAGTATACATCCATCTTGATGTTGTCAAAGAAATGGTTACCTATCTGCACGACCTCTCGGGCGCCAACCCGAAAGAATCATCGGCCCAGCCGTGGTTGGGTTCGATGCCGGATGAGATAGAAAAGTTGACTGGACAATGGGAGAGAGATGTTATGCTACCCACTTCATCTTTGTCAGACCTCATGTACAAAAGTGTTGGGATTCGAGACGCTCGACACTCTCTCCAACTAGGGTTGAGCATGTGGCGTTTGAGCTGGATCACATTCATGTAAGTCTCCCTCGACAACCACAACCTAACCAAGTTCTATATGCTCACTACCTGTCTCGTAGCTTCTTACCCTTGACATTCACAGTTGGCTTCTTTGGCATGAACGTCTCAACTTTCAGTTCCAACCCTGATATCAAATGGTGGTTCGTAGTTTCCGTCCCGGTTCTCACTGTCGTTCTCGTCCTCTGGTACGGCGTTAAGCACAGCCTTGCTAGCCAGCGTCAGAACCCCATGCGCCGCGGCGTTTACGAAGCGCTCTATCACGAATTAGCCACCGAGCACTCGTCGCTATGGACCAGGCGTGGACCGCGCGACGACGTGGTACCCGTGGGATGGTTTGGCAACATCAAATGGCGGCTCATCACACATTGGTTCGGCAAAGACAAAATGAAGCTTGGGAGAGACTATGATCCCGCCACAGAAGAATTCGGTGCCTGGTCGCGCACAAAGCGCTGGCTGGCTCGCCGCTGGCTGGGCGAGCTGGCTGTCATGCCTTTTCCACAAGCAAGGCCCATCGACAACGCTCTCAACAACAATAACAATAACAATAATCAATCCCACCCCCCGCCTTCAGCAGATGAAGTGTCTTCGTACCCGCTCGACAAGAATCTAGGCGCCATAGGCGAGCTCCTGAGTATCGCCACGCCCATTGCGGTTGCCGAGCTGGACCCCACGACGGCCAGCCGCTTGCAGAGTAGGGTCCCTGTCGAGCGACTGCGTAGTTTGAGTCCGCCTGCGCGCGCAGCGAGCCGGTCGCGGAGTAGGACGAGTCAAGGGAGCAGTGACGGCGGCGTTATGGTGGAGGAGAAGAGCGAGCAGGCGCTTAGGGAGGAGATGGAGCAGGAGGAGGTCGTGACGAGTTTGGGTGGTGAGACGCAGACGCCGTGAGGTTGCTGTGGTGGATAGTGATGATATAGGCGGGAAGCGGAAGGAACATACTTGTATTGTTAGATCTCTTGTATGTGTATGGGTACAGCATGGCATGAAATGTGAAGATATAAATATAGTTTCTGCATCTTTGTATATTGGAGGCTATTTCATAAGAGTTGTTTTCCAGTTTGGGTCACTTGAGTATTAGCGTTGGTGTTGTCGGTTTCACTTCATACGTTGTCGCGATCCTTGTCGTGGGAAGAGCATGTATGGTGAGCTTGCTGAAAGAACTCGTCGTTTTTTTATTTTAGTGGTTAAACAGTCTATATCAATACTGTTTGTTAGACATGTGATTACACAACGCTTGAGGATGTTAGTATCTAGAGCATCAGTCGTGCAATTTGCTTTATCGACTAGTCTTATGCATCTAGGTAATGGCTATGATAGTGGTGTGATTATCAGAAGTACAAGTAATAGTGAATACTGTCAACGAGACGAATCGCTAGTGAATATCCCTAGTGACATCAGAGTTTGATATACGTACGGGGTGCTGACTAAGGTGAGTCCGTTTGCACTTTCACCTACTACAGTGATCGCACAACCGCGTTGCCTACATAATCTTGTGTCAGCTCACTATCTCATTGCTCAGACCCAGCATCAAATCACACTGTCTTTTGCTAACAGCCAAATAAAACACACAGCAACAATGTCAACTCCCACCCCTCTTGTGCAGCCTGCCGATATAGACGACGAACTTACTGCCTTGATGTTGCAGTTAGAAGAATGTGATGTCTACTGCAAGGCTAGAAAGGGAAAATACCCTGAAGGTCAAAAGCCAGATGAAGAGCTCGTCTGTGATAAGTTCTACGCAGAGTTGCACGACTACAAAACGTTCCTCGAAGATCGAAAACTTGCACAAAGCATCGGAGCAGCTGTCCATTCTGACAGCCGTACTATCGTGGAACTCTCTCGGCAGGAAGCACAAGCTACTGAGGATCACCGCCTGGCTGTAGAAATGAGCCACAACAACTCTTTGCATGCCAATGGCCAGGATTCGATGTGCATGCTCCACGGCGGCACCGTTGCTGAGTCTGTCACCGAGTTCTCAGATGAAGAGACGGAAGTTGGTTCGATCACAACGTATGTGGAGCACCAGGCAGATGTCTTGAACAAGCTCTCCGAGAAATTACATTGCTGCGCTTGCGCAGACCGATGCCCCCGCGCTTCCATAATCACCACGAAATGTAGCCACCAATACTGTATCAGCTGCATCAAGAGTCTCTTCATGCAATCGACAAACGACGAGAGCCTCTACTCTCCGCGGTGCTGTAAACAACCGATCCCACTTGCTCTGGTCGCTGAGCACATGACCGCCGAGGAGCGCGCGATGTTCGAGCTGTCCGTTGTGGAATACTCTACGCGTAACAGAACCTACTGCAGCAACCGCGAGTGCTCTAGGTTCCTTGTTCCGACAAGCATAGAGGCGAGCACAAACCGAGTCGTCTATCCTGTATGCGCAACAGAGACATGTGCTCTCTGCAAAAACGCCTATCATTCTGGACAAGACTGCTCAGAAGATGCAGCAATCCAGGAAACTAGGGACTTGGCTCGCAGTATGGGATGGCAGACGTGCCACGCATGCGACCGTGTCGTGATATTGCGAAGTGGCTGTAACCACATGACGTGAGTCCTATCACCTCGTTTAAAAAAAACTAAGCCATCAAACAGAAAGCTGACCCTCCAATCTAGATGCTACTGCAAAGCAGAGTTCTGCTACGTCTGCGGCGTACCCTGGAAGCAATGTAAATGCGAGACTGTAACTGAGGACCGCCTCATCGAGCGGGCCGAAGAAATCGTCCAACGAAACGCCGAACCAAACATACAGACTGCCGAGCGACAACGCCGCGTCGATGAGGTCTTCAACAACCTCCGGGAAAACCATGAGTGCCAGCATCCTGGACGCCTCGAACGTATCACGGATGGCGCGCACAGAGGCTTCCAATGCGAGCTGTGCAACGATCGCCTTTACCAATTCATTCTACAATGTCGACGCTGCAATCTCACAATTTGTGACCGCTGCCGTCGTAATCGTATTTGAGAAGAGTGCGTCATTTTTTCAACGAACAACGTTTGGAAATTACCTGATCGGATCGTCTGCATGAGGGGGGAACCTTATATATTGAACTCAGCGATCTTGTTTCAGAGCAATTGGTAGAGTCTGATTGCTACTTGGCAGTGCTGTGACTTGCAGCAGACAATTTACCAGCAAGTTTTGTATCAATTAATGCGGGGGATGTGGCCTTGTGATCATAACAGGAAATGAGTGCAGGAAACTGATATGACAAATCCATCACCAATCACATATACAAGCTTTTGCAGAGCGTTCCAAAATCTTAGCGAATCAACACAATGTATTCATTTCATTCCTAAAAACCAGTTGTGAGATTTCCCGAATGACCCCTAATCTGATCCAGACCCCTCCAGCAGCACAACGTCGAACAAATACAGACTTGTCGACGCGTGCTGAGTGCTGGGTGTGAAACCGAAAAAAAGGTATACATACATACTAATCCAGCCTATCCGAAAACCCTCCCAGCGGACAGGAAAGCAAAACTACTACAAAATATCCTCAAGACATTATCGACCTCTGTAAAAGACAACTCGACCGTGCCTGCTCTCAGCTCTCCCGATACAAAACATTGTAGCGAGAGAGCATTTTGACGAGAGGCTCTGGGGGGTATAAACATCGCAAGTAAAGAGGCAAAAGCAGCTACTTACTCCCCGCCCCTTGACAACTCGTCAATTTCTCCATACAGGGCATGTACAAGAAATGGAGAGATGAACAAGACAATGAGAGCAGACAACTGCGAAAAAAAGAATGGAAGCTAAGCAGATAAATCACATGGCTGCAGATCTAGGAGGCATGCAACTCTCAGATCGAGCATACAAAGGAAATTGAAAACAAGAGCCCGCTGAAACGTTCCTCATAAAAGCACCTGCCTTTGTCGGCTCAAAAATGTCTTACATGGCCATACCAGGAACCGGCTTCCGATCAGGTATAGGAAGAGGGCCGGTTGGAGCTGGGGCGTTAGGGTTCATGGGACTAGGGCCCGGAGCTGGGCCACGGCGCGGGTTGCCAGCCGCACCTGCCGAGTTGGATCGCGGACGGCCGTCGATCTGAGGTGGGGGCGCCATCTGAGGACCACCACCGTAAGGGCCAGGCGACATAGAGCGCTGTGGACCGGCAAAAGGAGCGTTGCTATTGGCACGGCCGCGAGGGGGTCCGTATTGAGGAGCGTTACTGTTGGCTCGCATGCGGGGGGAGCCTTGTGCCTGTTGAGGGGGCATTTGACGAGGTCCAGGGCTCATGGGACGAGGACTCTGGGAGTTCATAGCAGGCGAGAGAGGACGCGGCTGGGGTCCACCAGGGCCCATGGGTGGGCGGGCAGCAGGGTTGCGCATGTTGCCTGGGGGCGGGCCTTGACGGGGCTTGACAGGATGCTTGGACAGACATGTGCGAGGAACGACACCTTGCTGAGAGCGGTCCATACGAATACAGAGAGCCTAAGAATGATCAATGACATGCTATTAGCAAAGTAAAAGTGCAGACTTACCCATCCGTCATCATATTCATGAAGCATGCGAACGAGTTGACCAGCGCGAAGCTCGAGTTCATCTGACATGGAAGGCTTGAAATCAAGTTGGACACGGTGTACATTGTTAGGACCTGGGCTCTGAGGAGGGGTACCAGCGACAGCACCAGCAATAGGAAGGGGACCAGCAGGAGCGGGACCAGGAGAAGCAGGAAGACCTTCGGCGGCAGCTGGAGTGGACGGAACGCTTCCAGGATTAGGACTGGCTGTTGGTGGAGCTGGAAGCTCAGCGGTGGGAGCTTGAGAGGCAGGAGGCGGGATTGAGGACTTGACTCCAGCTGCAGCAACAGAGGCAGCGTCAGCGGCGGCAATAGCGGCGGCGGGGTCGGCAAAGTTGGCACTGGGCTTCGAAGAGTGCATGGCGGAGTTCAATGGGGAGGCATTAGGGGGTGAGTCCGGAATGGAAGCTTGCTGAGTATCGACAGCAGCCTTGTTTCCGAAGGGGTTGGCCGATGGAGGAACGGAGGACGTATCAGGATCTTTGAAGGGGTCAGCGGCAGGGGCATTGGCTGCTCCAGGCCGCTCCCAGGCACTCGATGGGCGCTCAGCAGCTGCGGAAGGCGAGAGGCTCTGCGATTTAGCAGCCGCGCCAGCAGCCCCACCAGCAGCAGCGGCAGTAAGCAAGTTCGCTCCACTCTTGCGCTGCTCATTGAAGCTAGGGTCGAATTGGGTAACGGGACGAAGGCTCAGACGAGGTGCAGTATCGGCGCTGTGCGCAGAACGGATGCTAACAGCAGGGGCAGAAGTGGGTGCGGTGGCAATGACTTGAGGTGGCGGAGGGGCAGGTGCATTGTACATCTCCGTCTTCTCGTTTTCCTGGGCGGCAGCAGCCATCTGCTTCTTCTTGCGACGGTACATGAGAAGAATTCCGGTAAGGAGAGCACAGACGAGGAGAAGAATACCAAGAGCGAGGCCAGCTTTGGCGCCAGTAGACATGCCATCCTCCGAGTTGGCAGCAGAAGTGGAAGAGGGAGAAGCCGTGGAAGAAATGGCGGCAGTGGCAGTGGCGGAAATGAGGCCTGCAGCGGACGAAGCAGGACTTGGCGTAGGAGACTTAGTTGCGATCATGAGAGTCGAGGCTTGCTTGGTGCTCTTCGGTTGGCTAGTCTGCTTAGCAGACGCATTGTCGTCGTCGTTCGAGTTCTGGGTAGACGATGGTCTTCTCGTGGGCCTGGTCGTCTCCTGAGGCTGGTCGTCATCCTGGGCAGAGGTGGTACTCTCGCGAGCGCGGGTAGCAGGTGGAGGAAGCGCAACTGGTTGTCTGGTCGGCTCCGGATCGTCGGCTGCTTCAGTGGCAACTATGATGGCCGTGACAACCTCTACAGGGCCTTGAAACTGCTGCCGGCGCATATGGGAGCGCGCGTGCTGGTGCGCCATGTCGTGCATTATGGCGAGCAGGTGATTAGACGTTATTCGGTCGGGGCTCCAAAGCTCACTTCACGGAAACCGAGTGGTGTTGGTAGGTAGTGAATGTGGGTTGTACGTAGTTTGGCACGGAGCAAGGAACGTGGTAGTATTGGACGCGGTGTCGGTGTTGTTTATGTTCAGGTGGACTATGCACTATACAGAAAAGAGGGTAACTATGGGCATGTGTAAAAGAGCGAAATGCGGCAGGCAGCGCTAGGCGAACGAAGGACACGACGACAACCCGGCCGCGAGTACGTGATGTCGTCAGAGGAATTAAGAGGCGGCGTGAAGGTGAGTGAGTGAGGGACCGACGGCGAAGGAAGGAAGCAGCAGGGCGTGGCACAGATACAGGGACGCTGGCGGCTTGTGCGGCCACGCTCGAAACGCCGGGGAGGCCTGGCATGGCCGAACCGTCCTCGAGGGCCCGTGCTGGCGTGCATCTTGCCTATACCGGCACTAGCCTGCGCCTAGTCCCAGGTACCGGTCTGCTGTGATTGGCCACTCCATCTAATTTCCAGCCCTCTTGACGCTCGTGCTATTTTCTGCCTCTCTCCCCTCTGGGCCGCCTTGCACCCCTTATCGAAGAGCGACTATCAGAACCTTGGCCACAGCCACAGTTCGTAGGCAGCGTCACGGTCCTGAAGTCACGTTCCAGACGGAAGCCCAGCAGGCGCTGGGCCGACACCATTGTATGACTACTGAGATGTGCTGTCTATCCATCGAGCAAGCGACCGCCAGCACGCAATTACCGTGCGGGCGCATGGCATCAGGAACCTGCCTTCCTAGGCTGGCCCCCGTCACGTCGTAATTTCGCGCTTCATCAAAGCGGAATGCCAACGCCGCAATGCCTTACCCGAGGATAATACCAGGCTCTATGCTTGCGACAGTGGCTGAAGTCGCGTGCTCTGGTCTAGTATTTATGGATAACACACAGCTCCACGAGCGCACACGGTCGGCCAGAGGGAGAGCAAAAAGTAAAATAGCAGGGATGGCTAGTGGCCGTTGGTGCTATCACGCAATCCCATGCCCGCAACAAGCAAAAAAGTATGCCTCAACAGCGCCACGAGCACGAGGCTGCGAACGTGCATTTTGTATCATGGCTTTATGCACTATGCTGGATCCAAAAGGGGGCTTTTCTCGGCTTGTTGGGTTGGGTACACTCCCATGTGGAGAACAATGGTAGAACCAGGTTCTAGCAAAGTGTGGAGAATCATTGTTTACTAGATGAATCCATGTGAGATTCCATATCATTGTGAACATCAATATCATAATCTAAAGATTAGTCATCAAAACATCTTCAGCCTTCCTAGCTCAGTGGTAGAGCGCGTCACTAGTAATGACGAGGTCGTCAGTTCAATTCTGGCGGAAGGCATTTCTTTTGCGTCACAACATCAACCACGACCACAAAATTTCTAATCATCTTGAGCACAATTTTTTTTTGCCTGCATAACCAAGTGTCACATGCACAATTCTAAGGACATATAAAGATCTACTCGTGCTCACATTGCTCTTGCGAATAGAATCCTTGAAACCGGCTACATTGTAACGACACTGTTAGGGCGATACCGAGCATATTTTCTGGCGTGATGCCTGACTAATCTTTGCCGCGCGAAAGTCTAAGATGGGATGCAGTGACCTTGCCATTCCACCAGCTACTGTCTGCCATGTTATCTAACCTTACACCAATGGGAAAGAAAGCCTGCAGCTTTAGAAGTCGACGTATTGCTTTGCGATTCTAGGAACCTCGGTTTGATCAAAGTGGGTATACCAGTCGCGTTCTGGCCACGTGAGACAGAATTCTCCCGGCAGCAGAAGACTCAGACATGAAGCGGTGTAGACAACAGCAGAACATCAACAGCAGGCTAGTAGTCCTCCGTCTCATCCAACCTCTCATCCCGCTTGAGTAAGGAATCGCATACAACGGTGAAAGAACAGTCTTCCCGTGGGTCTAGAAAGCGGGGACGCACCTTGAGCATCGTGGGAAAATGTGGTTTGGTGGAGCATCCGCACGGTGAATGTATACGAAGAGCTGATGGCCCGGTGGGGAAAATCCTGAGAGTTCAGGCTAAGGATAAGTGGGGCTGACCAGCTACTAGCGCGTCTGGTCGTCCACCTCTTCTTCGCATCTCAGCAGCATCTCAGAATCTCGAGTACATGGAAGCAGAAAAAAATACTAGTCGCACGCCATAGTTACGGCTGAACCTACAGGTGGGTCTGCGAATCTTATTCTATCGGGTCCTTGCGACAAGTCGCGCTCCTTCACCACCCTGTCGCCAGGAAGTTCCGCACTTCCGAGTTTTATTTCAGGAAAAGTGTCGTCCCGATCAATTGCACCGCCTCAACCAATGACCCGAACAACACCCATTCAGAACAGGCCATACCGCTCGCACAAGGTGCCTGCCTGTACAAGATGTCGTTCGCGAAAGATCCGCTGTCATATCGATATTCCTGGAGAGCCGTGTTTATCTTGCCGGGAAAGACGACTCAAATGCCAATATGTCGAGGGCTCCAGCACCAGCTCCCCTACAGAAGAAGGCTCAGACCGAAGGCCTTCAAAGCGACGTCGACACAGCGAGCCGGATGAAGGGCCATCTCGGCCTCGCTCAGCCCCCATCTTACATAAGACTGTCAACAACCCCTCAGCATCCATCATGCTTGCACCGCATTTTGCCGAAGACATTGATATTTTCAATCGCCACATCTCGCAGCATCGGAAAGCTGGCGGTGAGGCAGAGCACTCCAACTACCAAACATTGCTGCATGATGCCAAAGACCCGGTTGTTTACCTCACGGTGCCGAGGTTCCGGACTGGCCTGCCACCCAACAGCGGCTGTGGAAAAGAGCAAGTGGAGATTGTAGAGCAGATCATGGGACCATTCAAGCGCGAGTTGATCGATCTGTATTTCACTGAAATTCACTATCATTTCCCCGTCTTGGATGACGAGATGTGCGAAACGCTGCGAACGTACCAATACGCAAAAGTGCCAAATAACGTAATGTGCGTCATCTACGCACTTGCGTCGGCGCATTGGTCAAAATCAGATACGCTCAAGATGCACCCTAAACCAAACTCATACTACGTCTGGAACAAGGCAATTTCCGCGACCCTGGAGGATTTCCTCAGCCCTGGTATGTCGACTATACAGGCCGCAGTGCTTGACCAGGTTGGCCGTCCCTCGGTTTCTATCATCGGCAACATTACACTCTGTGGGCGTACCGTGTCCTTGGCTCAAACTTTCGGACTTCATAGAGATCCCTCGAAATGGTCAATCACAGAAAACGAGAAGTCACTTCGCATACGCCTTTGGTGGTGCGTTTTTATCACCGACCAATGGTCTAGTGTAGCATATGGCGCGCCCCCTTATGTCTCGAAAAGCTATTACGATGTTCCGCGGCCAACGGTTGCCTCGCTCATCGGCAACAGGACAAGCCCGCAGCAGAGGCAAGCTACTAGCTGTTTTGTACACTTGTGCGGACTTACCGAGCTACTTGCGGAAATCCTACCTTTCGTCTATCAGATCAATCCAGACCGATTACAGCTTGCCCGGGAAATCGACCGTTTCAAACTGGAATTGAAGGACTTGGAAGCACAACTGCCGGAGTGGCTTCCTCTTCCAAATCGCCCAGGAACGACTATGCTTTGGCTCTCATTTCTCTCAATCAGACTTGTCCTTGCCCGTGTAATCTTCCGCGCAGCAGTTCTCGACGGGGATGGCAGCATCGGTCGAAACCGGTTGGATCAGCTACGCATCGCATCTTCCGCTGTTCTTGATTTCATACTGACTATGGGTGAAAATCAATTCTTGGACTTTTGGCTGCCGTATGCGACCCATCTTTTGGTTCAGGCCATCACAGTGTCGCTCCGCTGTACCGTCGAGACACAGGATCCCGAGATACGTAATGCGTCTGTTGCGCGCCTCGAACGGGTCATTGCGCATATCCAGCATGCGCGCGATAATTATGACTGGGATATTGCGAACTATTGTTTAGAACGATGTGCTGATCCAGTCTCAAAGATTGCGTCACTGAACGCAGGAGAAGTACCACAACCTTCAGAGACAGAAGCCACGAGCGTCATGGCAAATGTGAACGGAAACGGAAACGAAATGCATGTGATGCCTAATTTCGACGACGCTTCCTTCCTGCTTTCGGACATTCTAGACCCCAACGCGTTTGACTTCTCCTGGGAGGCACTCTGGAATACACCTTCTGGTATGACAAATTTTTCGATATAGGAGCTCTGCCGGATACGAATTCATTCGCTTCAAATCCGAGTCGAGGTCTGCAACGAATGCGTTTTCTCGTTGGTTTGCCACCTGGCTGAGATTCATACCTGTACGCTTGCATCCCCTTCCAGCTGGCCTGAATTATTACCACAACCACTTCATGAGCGACTCCAACTAGAAGCTGGGGATAGCCACCACGGTATAAATTGCAACACACGTCCAAGTGACTGGGCAGGACCGCTTGTGCAAGTGTCAGTCCAGTCACGGGTTGGGCAGGAAGAGTTGATTCTCTATCAATCAACCCAAGCGACATACAAAATGTGGTGTTGCGTATTGCCGTAAATTTCGCGTTACCACTCCGACGATACTTTGTTTGAAAAATATTGAGAGAATTGTTTCTTGATATTCTGAAACATACATACTGAGCCTTTTGTAACTATATAGCAACCTCACGCCTTGTCCGGCACCACTTATGCTGTCGTTTACACCCGAAGAAGAATGGGGCAAGTTCCGAGTATCAGATCTCCCGCCTTGGTCAACGCCGCGGAATGCGATGGTGTAGTATAACAGAGTGCAATTCGAGAGATGAGAAGATTTAATAGCGCGAAAGAGGATGAAAGAGCTGGTGGCTTCATCAGAGACCAGTGGCCAACTATTGTCCATCCTTTATGAACAGATATGAGACTTTCTTGTTCTTGTTGTATGTAATTCCTTATAAGGCTATTTGACTAAGCACAGGGTCATCTAGATAGTCCCATTGCAAGGCAAATTCGTCTACTACCCCTTCTCGCTCTCTAGTTCAGTACAACACAAACATTACATATGCCTTCTCTTGGCTCCTTTGGCTGCTGTGCTCCCCCTGACGTGTTCTGCATGCTGTGTAAGCTGATATTTTAGGAATCGATGTCGTGATCAGCTAGTGGCTCTCCTTATTGGCCATCTCCCTAGCTTCAATGGCGACCCACATCAAAGTCTGTAATCAGTCCACCTGCATGGGAGTCCTTGATTTGAACCTCACTCCTCGTCTGTTCCTACAACTGTTTTTTTTCTCACGCTCTTTGACCGAACAAAAAGACCCACAGTGAGAATCTTGGAATAACATGCCGGCCATGTTCCGCACCCGCGTTTCTCAACTAGCGGCAGCACGCTCCCTTCCCAAATCGAGCCATGTAGCATCATGCTCCATTCGGAACCTCGCAACCGTCTCGCCAGTGCAGACGGCTACCCGCAATCACAAGATTGTCGTGATCGGGGGTGGCTCAGCTGGCATTGCCCTCTCTCACCAATTGCTTCGTAAAGGAAATTTCGGTCAGGACGATATTGCCATTGTTGATCCCGCGGAGTGGCACCATTACCAACCTGGCTGGACCCTCGTCGGTGGTGGTCTGAAGAAGAAGGAAGATCTCCGCCGCCCAATCAAGGATCTGATGAACCCAAAATTCAAGTTCTACAACACCGCTGTAGGAAGCCTGAACCCAGAGGAAAATTACATCACCACCAATTCTGGGGAGAAGATTGCGTACGAGCAGCTTGTTGTTGTGCCTGGAATTACGCTGGATTACGGATCGGTACCGGGCTTGAAAGAAGCGCTGGAAGAGAAAGACTCCATGGTCTCTACGATTTACGATTACGCGTACTGTGACAAAGCGTACAGCAATGTGCAAAAGTTCAAGAAGGGAGACGCAGTGTTTACCCAGCCAGCAGGTGTAGTTAAGTGTGCGGGTGCGCCGCAAAAGATCATGTGGCTTGCGCTAGATTACTGGAAGAACGCTGGCCTATACAACCCCTCGTCGTCGAGCGGGTCACCAATCAACATTGCCTTTGCGACCGGCTTGCCAAAAATGTTTGGTGTAGACAAGTACGTTACTACAACTCAGAACATCCCAAGATTCGAACGCTAATCCACAACCCCAACAGGTACAGCCAAACACTGGAGAAACTCCGTGTCGAGCGTGGCGTTGAGGGACTCTTCCAACACGACCTGGCCTCCATTTCCGGCAACACGGCCACCTTCAACGTGCCCAACCAGGACCCGGTAAAGCGCCACTTTGACTTCCTGCACGTGGCGCCCAAGAACGTGCCATGGTCGTTCATCAAGAACAGCGCGCTAGCCAACGAAGCAGGCTATGTCGCTGTCTCGGACAGCACCACGCAGCACACCAAGTTCCCCAACGTCTGGTCCATCGGCGACGCGTCCTCGCTGCCCACCAGCAAGACGGTTGCAGCCATCACCGCCGAAGCACCTGTGCTCGTGTCCAACCTGCTCAGCCAGATGCAAGGAAAGCCGCTCGAAGCATCTTACGACGGCTACACTTCGTGCCCACTGCTGACGGGCCAAAACGAGGTCCTCCTCGCTGAGTTCAAGTACGGCGGTGTGCCCAAGGAGACGTTCAATGCGCTGCTGGGCATTGACCAGGGCGTCCCCAGAAAGGCGTTTTACTGGCTCAAGAAGGAGTTTTTCCCTTGGGTCTATGGAAAGTATCATGTCAAGGGTGAATGGGCTGGTCCAAAGGGGCTGGCGAGATGAGCAGACTGAATGAGTTTTTTTTCTTCTCCTTCTGGAAGATGAGCAGTATGCGTGCTTGAGGAAAGGATAATATTGCAGAACTTTTTGCGCTCGACACACAAGTAAAAAAGAAGCCCTTGGAGGTGGCAGATGGGTTCAGCGCAATTGGAGAGATAAGACACCGTACCAAAGGGAGGGTTGCTGGCATTTTCGATTTACCGACGAAGGTGAGGGGGAGAGAGGGAGAGGGAGCCGCAGAATATACCCTAAGAATATTCATACACATTTGATCTACTAAAAAGAAAACAAAAGAAAGTCTCTTATACAGCACACGGCATAGGGTTTCCTAGTTTGATATATAGATGCAATACATATTACAACACCTTTCATCATGGCTCAAGTCACCAAGACAGCAATATACGTAAAAGGTGAATAAACAAAACAAGCCATGTTCAATCTTATATACATAATATTTGTAGGTTGCATTTTGTTGCTATCCAACTTGGTCGCAATCCCCACTACAAATACACTGTCTTCCTCACTTTCCTAGCAACTCACCTTCTTCTTTTACAAGCGCGACAAGCCGACAACCTCCCTTGGGGCATGGTAGTTAGGCACCTTCATGTCGAGGGCGCTGCCACTGTAGCCGAGATCTTCGGCGGTAAGCACGGCGCACTTCTCGCCAATAAGCAGGGCAGTCGAGTACGTGTTGCAGCCGACGTTGTCGGGGCAGATGGACAGATCGGCAACCTTGAGGTTCTTGACGCCATGGACGTTGAGGCGCTCGTCTAGCACGCCGTGCTTGACGATTGAGTTTCCGTTCTTGGGTGCCATGGAGCAGGTGCCGAGGGAGTGCCAGGTGGTTTCGACGTGGCCTAGACAGGAAGGTTAGTTATTTTATTGAATTTGTACAAGAGGGGTGCCACGTACGCTTTACCCAGTCTTCAATGTGCTTGATGTCTTCGTTGGAGTAATGCAAGTCCTCAAAGACTTCCTGTTGGTTAGAGTTCAAGTAAGTGGACTGGGGGACGCGGCCCTTCTCCAGGGGCGCAGTCCAGGATCCATGCTGAATACCAGCAGAGATGTTACCAGGAAGGGCGTATGCGTTGGTAGTGGCGAGATCCATATCACGTGCGCGGGCCGGGCTGTCATATGCATAGTAGGGATGCATGGCTTGAACCTCTCCAGCGTAGGCGTCCATTCGGCGTGCAGTCTCGCGCGACTTGATATATCCCCATACCATTGGAGCCATGTCTCTCTTGTCATTCATGAAGCCGGCGTCAAAGTCTGGTGCCTCGTACGGGTTTGGCGAAACAATATGCGTAGAACCACGAGAGAAGGGGTACTCCAGGAAGTGGAACATGGTAAAGAACTTGCCTGGTGGCATGACCATGTGGTCGCCGAACCAGCCCGCAATAACCGAATAGTGCATGACTGGCTTGTCGGGTTTGTTCTTGAAGTAGGAATCCCAGCCGGAACGGAACTCCTTGCATGGCCAGCTGTCCATCATCTTGAGTTCTTCCTCAGTAGGACGGATCTTGACACCAGCCTCAATGCCATTGGTAGCGAGTGGGCCAGTGCCGTTGATGTTCCACTGTTGGTAAACTTGCTCCTGCACTTTAGGATCACCACGGACGAAGTCATCGAATGACTCCACATGTGGCTTCGCACGGTATGTGGCAAAGGTCAGGCTATGATTGCGTCAGCCAGACTGTTTTCCATGTATCCTGATGTGAACTTACTAGTGATCCTGGAAGTTGAGACCTACACCGGGAAGATCAACCAAGGGCTTTACGCCAGCCTTTCGTAGCTTCTCTGGGTCACCGATACCAGAGCGCTGAAGGATAAGCGGTGAGCTCAAGGTACCACCCGAAACAATAATCTGCTTGCGAGCACGGATAATCCTAGAGTGAATTTGTCCAGGAGAGACCGGCTTAGTGGGGACGACCTTGACGCCAACAGCTCGGTCACCCTCGAGAATAACCTTTACTCGATGTTAGCCGCCGGGTTAGTTCATGGAGGATGTTTACATACCTTTTCAACCTTGTTGCTGGTCAACAGGTGCAGGTTCTGATGAACGGCACGGGTACTGTGAATATAAGCATGAGCAGAATCAGAGCGACGTCCAGTGTCACGGTTGATCCACTTGAGCCAGTGCTCAGCACCATGGCCAGTGACCAAGTCCTGAAGATCATCGGTGGTTGGAATGCCCTGAGATTCGGTGGCGCGGAGGAAGTCCTCCTTGATAGGATACGTGTAGTTGCCAAAAGAAACCTTGATGGGACCCTCGAATCCGTGAATGTCACGGTTGTTGCAAGCACGCTGATAAGTCTCATGCTTCTTCATGAGAGGAATGAGTTCCTTGGTGGTCCAGCCCTTGGCCTGGAAGTCATCGTAGTCAGAGGCCGAGGCACGAGTGTACATCTGGGTTGTGTTAGTCTCGTTACTGGCCGTCGTTTGACTATAGTAAGCGTACCATGAAATTAATGGAAGACCCGCCTCCTAGGATGTGTGCACAGGGCACGACAGCGCGGCGTCCATCGAGCCATTCCGAAGGCCTGGAGTAGTAGAAAGAGGCAGTCTTGCTGTCCAACTTCATATTCCTTGGATAAATTCCCGGACGGAAGACCCATGGATTGTTAAGGTTGTTTTCACCAGCCTCAATCAAGAGGACTTGAAGGTTATGGTCAAGATTGGCCAAACGGCCAGCGACAACACATCCGCATGACCCTCCACCACACACAATAATATCAACCTTGTCCTCGTCAGTACCTGAGTCCAGCTCACTAGAAACTGGTAATATGATCTCCGTACCTCATCTGGGATCGTCATCTTGCTGGCTAATTGGGATTGTCAAGTTGTAGTTGAAATGATATGCAGCTATTTCAAGTTGACCGCAGGTGAGCAAGTCAACTGGGCATGATAGTTCGTCCCTGAGGAATGAAAAGACGTCTTTTTAAACTGTCAAACCCCGCATTTTCCAGGGTGCTTACGTTCGAAGGGGGCCTGCCATGTGGGCTGTGTCACTATGCACTTTTGAGTAGCCGCCCATCCGGATAGTAGCACGATGCATGCATGGTGAAGGGAGGGGCATGTACCATTTCCCCAACCAATCTGTCCGAATAAGGTTGGCGCATGGGTTTCCAACCTACATTGAAATGTCTCGTGAGCCCCTGTCAAGGCCATTCACACAAAAGCAAGACCATGGACTTGCGGATCCGCAGGCGGGCTATCTCCATACCGACAACGAACAAGGGTCGGTATTCTGGTAACGATTGGTCTCAATGACTGGAGCAGGGTTATTTCCCAACATCGGGGTACTGGACAGGATAGCCGGGATGAACGCCCTCATGGTCCCACGTTGGATGACGGGGTGCGGAGAAAGATCACATCCAGTAAGGAGATATGCTTGGTTGCGTATGCAGGCCCACTACCAGATGTAAGCTCTGCGGACCCGATCCTGTGAGGTCTAGATGGCGGGTTTAGGCTTTCATCTCCAGCGTATCGCGTCCTGGTAAGAGGAGACAATGTACACGTTTGCGAGGAGGAGCGAGCGACATGTGCAACGAAGCAATCGAGATGAGGCGCAGTCCAATAACGGCTGACATGGAACTGAGTTGCCGAAGATCCTTGGGAGCTGATGTGGACCAGTATAGCTGGCTGAATCGCACCATTCGATGGCCCTTGAAGCTTCCCCATGGTACTCGGCTGACAGCTCTTAGCGCCCGTGCACCTGTGGATGAGCACTGTTGCACCTACGTTTGTCTGTGGGGACCAAGCAGCATTGACGCTCCTTCAAAGACACTTCTCTCTCTCGTGGAAGAATGCGGATGTGGGGTGCAGGGCTGCCTTTGCCTCATGCTGGGAGGGGACTATACCTTGGCGTGAACGCTAGTGCCGGAGAGTGCGGGGTTAGCCCCGCCTGAACATACGGAATAGCAGTAGACCAGCCACGCCGACGATCTCCTGCAGAAGTACTTGTAATACGGGTTCCACCATTATCCTGGCTGGCGAGAAGTTGTCGAGGCTTATTGTTCAATGTATCCGGGTTTACAAAATAGCAGATGCCCCAAGTGTCACAGTACGGCCTTGTTCTCAGATACGATGAAACTACGAGTCATGGCCATGATTCCTTGATATGAATAAAGAAAATGTGATTTTCTCGTGGCTCTAATTGAAGCTGTGCAGCCTACTGTACGTGACGTTGGCTGCGGGAATACGGAGACCAGGAGCCTCCTCGGCGCACTAAGGATTATAAGCTATGCTAATCGAGCACGAGGCTGCTCGATCGAGAAGACACTCAACCATGCTACGAGGATCGATTTTTCTCTATTTTCAACCTTATCTAGGCACATGAAGTCCGAGGCGTCTCTGTTGCTCACCAATTGAGTTGGTGTAGATTCCTTCGAGTATATTCAAGTGTCGGAAACGTCCGCTTCGATGGGAGTCAGCAGCATTGCTGCAAGTCTCTTGCGTCGACGTTTGAGATGAGACATCCACGCGGGGGCGGCAACCTTCCGCTCAATGCCTGGTCCTTGTGCAATGCAGTCCAGCCTTGTCTTAATTGCCGCCCTAAGAGTTATCACTCTGCGGGGGTAAACATTGCTGACCCGCGCGGTCCTATTCTGAAAGTTTATCAGCCATTAAAACTCTCCAGTTTTGTCCAGTAAGTGGCACATCACTGAGGCTGCGTACGAAATAGAGTGTCTCTAGTTATATCGAATTGCAAATCCGTGTCTGGAGTTTCTCGGCTGCAGTGCGGCCAAGCGCGGACCCGGCCAACCTGGAACAGCCTCTCATTAGTCTCTAAGAGGTACAGGTGTTTAAACGATACATCCTTTTTCGTATGTCGTGATAACCATCACAACGAGAGCATCCCTTTTCTAATGACAGCTAGTATCCAGTAACGCCAGTGATGCAATGTGAAACGAATCGAGAAAAGAAGAGAGGAGAAAGGCGAGTGTTCGTAAGCACATGAAGAAAGTAAAAGTAAACAGAATTTCAGATGACCTCGTGTCTTTCCCAGCCAGTTGGCTTCTGGAACGCAAGGTCCTTGGTTGGGTGTGGCAGTTCCGGATTGCGGTACTCGCTAACGTAGGGGTTGGGGTCTTCCTTTTGATCGAGGTTACCAAAGGTGTGGTTAACCTCTCGATGCTTACTTTCGTCTGCGCGAACTGGGATGGTGTTAGCGTCTTGAACTGCATATTCAAGAAAAGGTACACATACTATAGAGAAGCAGATCTCGCATTGTGCGGTGGCCCTCTGGCATTTTCCAATAGTCAACCGCGATATCGGGCGCTTCCATCTTTTCCCATTTGGGAAGACGGCCTGCATCGAGGTCTTGGATCTGGCGTGTGTATGTGATGACTGCTTCCTCTTCAAGGTATCCGACAAAGCGATGAACAGTGCGAGGGCTGAGGAGGTAGGCGAAGAACAAGGCGTTACACCAGACGCCTTGCGCTCCAAGCACCATGAGACGCATAAAGCGTCCTGGACGTTGCATCTTCAGAAAGACAAGCAGGTGCATGCGCTCGTTGTAGCTCTCCTCGAGCAAGGATTCAATCCTGGACACTATGCATTAGTGAAGATGTCACTCCCAAGGCGTAAAAACACGTACCATCCATTGTCTCGCTTCATTCTCCGCATAGAGTGCAGGTGCCGTAGCATACCAGCTACCATACCAGGTACACCTGCGACGCTCTCCAAGAAGACGTTCCGAATTAGGTATTTCTCTTCTGTCATGGCAAACTGCTTTCGTGCTGCCGTAGGGTTTTTGGCGTCTACATCCATAGGCTTCTCATGCTTGTATCCTGTCGCCTTATCGAGACCCCAGCGTAGCACTTTGACAGCAATGAGAGCAACCTTGTCGGACATTGTCTTTGCTTCACGGTGAGCGATAGCGACCTGGTTCATTTGCTCTTCTGTGTATACTGGGCATTGTCAGTTGCTGACGAGTCACATGACATCAATATGGCGTACCTGGATGTGGCCATGCTGCTTGTGTCTTGCGGACTTTTTCAGTGGGATGTTTCTCAAAGAACTCCTTGATCTTGGCTTCACCACTGGGCGAAGAAGAAAAGTCGCGTCGAGTATTTGGAGTTCTGATGTGTTGAGTTGCGATGAAGGTGGTTCGAAGTGCGGCATTGTAGCCCTGGAAGGACTTGATGAGTTGAGCAGTGCCCCTTCTTGAGGCTGTCGCGCATATCGTTGCTCTGGTGGAGATCATATGTGTGAGGGTGAAGAGTATATGTCAGACGGTTGAGTGTAATAACTAGAGTATCGTGCAGGTGTAATGGCGAATGCTGATGTCTGGTAAGGGTAGAGGCTGAGGCACTCATTCATCCTTTATATGAAATTGAACATGACGCAAACGGCTGGAGCAAATTCTGCAAATAGCACTGGTGTTTACTAGACAGTCCCCGATGGCGCTCAGACATCAAGGGTGAAACAGGAATAACCATGGGATCTCGCCGATACATTGGGGCGATTCCATTCTGCGGCAGCGGCAACGAACAAATCGGCTTTATTTGGCGTGCCGAGATGGTAAGCAGGCGTGTCGAGAACAGGAGCACAGGTCGTGTGCACCGAAGAGTTCGAAGTGGCTGAGCAATTTGATATCAGGATACGAGAAGAAACCGGAACGACTCTGCCAAGACTCGGGCTTCTCAATGCAGACATTGGCCTATTTGCCAGCAACATGAATATATATACTTCAAAGTTCATGATTTTTTCAGTTTATACACATTTTCTTAACTGCCCTTCTGCTCTGTAAAGTTTTTCGGCGTTTAAAAGTTCATATTGGCAGTGTTGGCTGCATCGAGTGTTTGACTCTCTGTTCCGGACGATAACCGTCGGGGTTTCGGGGACTCGTTGTTCACCCTAACCGACCCACTTTCGTCCATTAGGCCACCCATTGTAAGGCTTATGGTAGGTATGCTTACAATTTCTGAGCAGAGCGCCGCCCGGTTTGGTTATGAGGCTGTCTGGGCTTGCGTATTCCAAATGCTCGCTATTGATGAGTCGTGCACCAGAGGCTATAAGAGAAGATTCTCGTAACGATCGTTCAGTGCAGCAGCCAGATGTACAATGTCAGATTGAAACACGATATTTGATAGACTAGCAGACTGAGCATTATCTGAAGATAGCTTAAGTTCTATGTAGAAGGAATGTGAGAGTTGGTGGGTGCATCTGCAGTGAATACGCAGGGTAGAGCATGTTGTAGCTCGTTCAAACTGTAGCGCAGTGTTGGGACTTCTACGTCAGGTTATAAAGTACGTGAGTACGTAGTAGAGCGCTCTGGTGGATGGAGAAGAGAGATAGGCACGTAGGTTGCAACGAGCTGGGCATGAGTGAGGCAAGTGGCATTGGTGGACAGGGAAACGACCGGCAGAATAGACACCCATTGCTAGCGACAATACAGTGTCCATCGACGCCTCTTGATATCAATAGGGCTGGCAATGCTGGCCTCACAGATCACGCTCAGCCTGCTGCCGTGGTTGTGGCTGCTGTCCTAGTCCACTAGCAGCTACTGGACACACCCTATGCACACAGCCTACCGAACGCTGAAGCCGCTCTCATCGGCCTTTGTGGCAATGTCGGAGTGGTCGACTTTGGAAACGGACGAGGCTGGTGGGCCCTTGTGCAGATGCTGGACAAAGTCGTTGAGCTTGTCCTCGCTGCCCTGGGCCTCGCCCTGGACCTGCAAGGGGTTAGTGTGGGCGAGGTGAGCACGAGAGGAGGGCCTACGCTTCCGTCTGATGCATTGGTAACGTAGCCAGTGACGCCAAGGCTGCGAGCTTGCTTCTGGGTAAAAGATCTGAAATTCACGCCTTGCACACGGCCCTCGACCTTGTACTGGATCTGTGCGTGTGTGTTAGCTAGCGTCTGCCCAGACAGGCGCGGAGACGACGGACTCGCTTGGACGACATGGCGGCAGCGGAGGAGAGGAAGCGCTTCATGTACAGTGCGTGGTGATTGCAAAGGGAGCGTGGTGGGATCAGAGCAATCTCGAGCGCCTGGACGCCCAGCAGTGCATGGTGCTATGGACAGGGCGCGATGCACATGGGCGACGTCATCGCCATTGCGAAACCTACGCGCTACCCGCAACCAAAGGCGTCGCGAATGGGATGCGGGGCCACAGAGGCCCATCATAGGCGCAGGGCGGGCGCAGGGCAGCCGCCCTCGCCAGACGGGGGGCAGCGCAGCTCAACGGCCGCATTTCTTTTTGCTGCACACAGTCAGCGCCGTCTTGTTACCACCGCCATGTGTTCACGGCTGCCGGAAATTACACGCCGCAAGGGCGCGCCGGGCGGTGGTGACGCTAGGCTCGCGTTGTTTTCGGATACAATCTCGCGTCGCTCCCCGTTCGCTGAAACCTCTAATCAAACGCCCCCCCTTTCGCCGAGTCACATAGCAACAACCGCACATCGCCCAGGTGGCTCCGCAAACAACTGGAGCCGTTGAAAACCACCCTCACTCTCCGTAAATGCCGAGGACCAAACACCGCATCTCGCTGCTGATAAGGAGTCTCACGACTGCTACGGCCTTGCACCTTCCCCCCCTGTCTACCACAATGGACACGACACCAAACTCCCCGCCCCAGCGCTCGACATCGCCCGACCCGTGGGCCACGCCCTCACTGGCCATAGGTGCCATCCCACCCCTCGACCGCTCCGTCTCGACGGCCTCATCAGTCTCGTCCGTCTCGGGCCGCTCGGCTGGCTCCCGGCTGTCCGATGGCGGCAGGAGACGTGGATACATGAGGCCTGAGGGCACAGAGTTCTCCAAGTCTGCAAAGAGCAGAGAGAGCGTCATGAACCTGGGCACCATCGCCCATCTGCAGTACTACTTCGCCAGGACGGGCCTGCTCGACACTGCCACAGGCCGAGTAGCCAAGGCACGCAAGCCTGGATCACGCACAGCGAGCGGCAACGAGCCCGTCTCGCCGGGCCTCGATGGCGAGTTCCCCATACTGTCGCCTGGATCCCCAGATCCAATGAGCGAGCACTTTGTCGAGTCACCACTCGACGAGACGGCCTCGATGACCTGGGAGGACCCCGAGCCCATGATGCTCCCGCCTACTGTCAGCACATATAAGAACAACCCCATCTACGTCCCCCCGCCGCCTGACATGACGGTGCTTCGTCGCGAGCTACGCGAGTCGCTTGCCGAGTCCATGAAGCACCTGCACGAGCTTGAAAAGGGATTTTCAGACATCCAGCCCGACGGCAAGACAGCCAAGAACGGCGGTGCTGAGGCGTCGGGCTGGCACGAGGTCCAAGGCCTGAACTTGCTCGATGTCACAACGCTGGCCATCAGGGCAGCCAAGAACTACTACACTGCACACGAAGAGCCACAGCGGCTTTACGCGATCAAGTCGGAGCGTGAGATTCGCAAGGAGCTATATGACACACTAGAGGTTTTGAAGCGTTTGGCCATTCGCAACTTCGGAAACGGCGTCCAGCCATACGAGGTGACTCAGCTCAAGCAATGGGTAGACGACATCAGCGCGCTTCTTGATACCGAGGAAGAGAAGGAGCGTGAAGAGCAAGAGGCACGCGAGACGTGGTCATGGCGTGAGGGCGACTGGTCAGGCAAAGAACGGGAGCGAGAAGTCCTCTTCCTCCGATCGTTTGACGAAACCAGCCCCGAAGCCCTTCCTGAATGGACCGCCCCTACCGGCACCGAGCTCCCGACACCTTTCCTTGCCACGCTCCAGGACGGACTCAGGTTGGTCCGTCTGCACAACACCCTGGTCCGACGGTCGAAACGACACTTTGAGCAGATCAAGACTTACCACACTGACACGACTAAGCCGTACCGCTGCGCCGACAACCTGCGCTACTGGGTCAAGGCTGCTGAGCTACGCTGGGACATCAAGTTGGATGTTGATGTCATGGGCGTAGTGCAGGGCAAGGACGCAGAGGCGTGGCAGAAGTTTGACGCCGCGATTCTGCAGTGGTGCCAGGGCGTGCGCGAGGAAATCACGCTGGAATGGCTGAAGCAGAAGAACCAAACGAGGACACCTACACTACAGATCGACCCGAACTACGAGGCGCTGTGAAGTGGCCAGATACTGGCAAATACCGAGGGCTGTTTCCCCTTATTTCTTTCGCTGTCCATGCTTTTTTTTATACAGATATCATCTTTTTCTAATTTGCACGATGATCATGTCTTCACAATCTCAGCTCTTCGCCACCGAAGTTTTTCCTCTCTTCTATACTCTCTTCGGAGAGAAGGCCCTGGATGGACGTAGGGCTTCTTGTAGCATCATTCGGCTCAGGGTGCGCTGGACATGGCTGGCGACTTGAGATAGATACCCCCTCCCCTTTTGGATGAGCAGCGGCTTGCGGTTAGATATTGTATGAAATGGAGTCACAGTCAATTCTTGCCGGGAAGGGAAGCTGGCGCCAGGGCGTGCCGTGTACAGTAATGTCTACACACACTTTGTATACATACATAGTAATGCTGGATAAGATGTTTGTTAGGCTAGTGTGAAAGGGGGCGACGAATCATGATGAAGACGTGTCCACAGAGCATAGTTTTGGTCCACGGAGGCTGGGGTGGGTGCGGTGCAGTGCAGTGCAGTGCACGGCACAAGGCAGCACAGCACAGCCCAGCACAGGCGATCGGGTGAATTTAGTGAAGACGTGTACAAAGCATGTACACACCGCACAAAGTAATACGATCGCCCGAGCGCCTCTAGAAGCGTGGCACAGACGCGGCGTGGCGGCGTGGAGGGGCTGGGAGCATGGGGCACAGACAGCAGCAGCTTGAGCAGGGGGACGCTGGCGGGAAATTGGGCACAGCGGCATTCGGTGTCTCATGGGCGGGACGTTGCGAACCAGCGGCCTCGTGCTGATTGCTGTGGGAACGTGTCGTCAGGCCAGACCCTTTGGATGCGACGTCGCATCGTCGCAGAGGACAGAGAAGCATTCCCCATTGCCATTGTCTTCCCTCCTGCTGGCTGTGTGTTTATCCACCAGAAGCAACGCGTGAACCCGGCCGACGCGCCGTCCGACTCGGCATCCCTCGAGCAAACGACTCATCTCCCGAAGCAGCGCATCCGTGCATCCAGCGCCCTCCGCTGTGCGCAGCCCTCTTTTACGTCTGGACGCGACCTGGAGATCTTCTCGAGGTCCAAGCAGAGAAATGCTCGATGAGCCACCCGGCCGCGCCGCCTTCAGTGACCGACAGCAGCAGCCCCGCGACTGCCGTTGACGTGCCAGCGAAGACACCGCCCAATCCATCGCTCGCCCCATCGACAGCACCGTCATCGCCCAAGCCCCTTCGTCCCACGCCTCCACACCTCGAAAGCACCACCAAGCTCGCGCGCAATGTCTCTCCCGGCCTGCTGGCGCGCATGAAATTCCTCAATCAGCCCACCGACGCCCACACTGCCAAGGCCACCGTCGACGTCGGCCGCATCGAGCAAGACCGCCTGCGCCGCCTCGACGAGTTCCGCAAAGCCCGCTCGCTCGACATTGAGCGCCGGGGCACTGCGTGGAGCGGCAAGACGACGCAGACCACGCCCACCCTCACGCCCCTCATCCCCCAGTCGACAGGCGGCAGCGTCCCGGCCCTGGTCATGGAGCCCGACTTTGAGAGCGATCGCAGCAGCGTCGTCAGTACCAGCGACAAGGTCCTCCCTTCCGAGTCCGAGGCCGACGTCGAGCTGGACATGCAAAAGTACCGCCTGCCAGACGTCACCAAGTCGGAAAAGGCCCTGGGCCAGACGCTTGCCGCGACCACGACAGCAACAACGCCAACGCATACACCTCCGCTGCCGCCTATCACCACCACAACAACAATAACAACAACAACCAAAGAAGAAGAGGAAGGAGTGCCAGCTGCACCAGCCACTGAGCCACCAGCCACACTCGCTCCACTACCACTACCACCATCACCCACCGAAACCAAGCCCACTCTGCCCCCCACGCCGCCGCCCAAAGACTCGCCGCTGCTGCCACCGCTGCCGCTAGCCGACGAAAATGAGGCTTCCGTCCTGGACGACAACAATGGCATCGACATCGAGTCTTACTTTGCGCGCCGCCACTATCCACGCGCCGGCTCCATCTACACTCTTTCCAAGGCCAGCTTCACCAACCAGATCCAGCAATTGACCTCGATGAAGCTGCCTCCCACCACCATCGCCTCAGAGATCACCGCCCTATCCTCGCCAACCCAAGCCGCCCGCGCACTCCACAAGGCGGCCAACGACATCCGTCTATGGATCTCCAAGACCAAGGAGGTCCTCAGCGGCTTGGATGCCGATGACGACGTCGAGTGGGCCGCTGCTGCTGGCCGAGAAGGACTGGCCGAGGTAGACACTGCCATTGGCAAGTTCGAGCAGCTTGTCAACGTCTACATTGGCGCCATCGAAGACCTGCAATCGCGACCAGACATTGCGCTGTTGCCTACTAGAGACCAGGTGACGCTTGTGACCCAGATGGAAGACATTGTCATGAGCTGGGGGGAGATCAAGAAAACCCTCAAGGGTATCAAGAATCAAGTCGAGATCGCCATGGAGTGGGAAGAGCTGTGGAACAATGTCCTTGGTGAGATTGGTGCTGAAGTCGAAAACCTTAGCCGCTTGGTGTTCGAAATGGAGGAGCGCAGACACCGCGTCATCTCGGATTCGGTCGCCGAAGCACCAGAAAAGTTCGATATTGCAGAGCTCGAGAACATTGTCGAGGAACTGCCACGAAAGCAAGCCATTCTCAACAGCAAACGGTTTAGCATGCCCACGCTGTCCGTTCTGTCTCCCGTTTCGCCCATTCCTCAGATCGAGCAAGAGAACTCTCGATTGCTGGCTCTATTCGCGAAGCTGCAACCATTGCGCGCGTCACTCGACTTTCTGCCCATGCGACTCAACACTTTCCAAATGCGGGCAAAGCACATCTTTCCCTCTGCTTGTGATGAACTGCACCGCAGGAGAGAGCAGCTCGAAGCACAAGAGAAGAAGCTGGAAGCTGAAGCAGATGCACTGCGAGAGGAACTGGGTGAAGACAAGTGGGTGCACAGTTTCCGCCAGGCTGGCAGTAAAGCCGTTGCCATGTATGATTCATGCATGAAGAGCATACAGAGACTGCAGCAGGCCATCGACGACAGTGACGACGAGAAGCTGGCTTCCCGCATTGCCACGTACAAGGATAAGAGAGATCATTATCCGCCGTCAATGAGACGTGTGCTGGAGTTGATCGATATCGAAATGAAGCACAGAGCTACTGTCAATGGCGAGATCTTGCGCATCCAGCAGGATGTGCGAAGCAAGGTGGAGGACCTCGAGACGGTCACCGGCAATATGGACGCCATCCTGGAAGACTTCACTGCCAGGCGCAAGCTCCGCGACTCTGTTTCCACCGTTCTGTCTGCTCGCACCGAAGCCTCACTCCCGCATTCAAATCTAGACACTCCAGGTAGCTCTCCCGCTTCAAGCGTCGTCATGAGCCGCAAGAGCAGTGCCACGAACTCTGCCATCACCCCGTTAGGTAGCAAGTCCCGCCAGCCCAGCGCCGCAACATCCAAATCGGCAGTGCCTGTCAGTCGACGGTATTCGAGCATGCCGCAAAGCACAAGCGCTCCTCCCCGGAAGTCTTTGCCTTCTGCCCGGTTGAACTTTACTCCTTCTCGCGCCATGTCTGGCACAGCATCTAGTCAAGCACGTGCAAAAACCCCTACTGATAAGCCGGCACCCAAGCCTCGCTGGAACTCGGACACGCACTTGCGCGACACAATCATTGGACACAACTTCAAACCATTGAGTCTAACCACACCGTCACCATTTCGAAAGGACAAAGATACACCAAATGCGTCTGGGCGCAGTTCTGCGGCAAGTCGTTCGTCTATTCCAGTAAGGAGCCCCTTGGGTCGTTCCGCAGCTCTCTCGCCAGCTGCATCTGCCCGTTCCACATCCACCAGCCCATCCTTGCAGCGTCCTGCACGGCCTCTGGCGAGTCCCATGCAGTCCCCAGCTACACCTGCAAAGGGCAAATCAGCGGTTCGATCAACTCCCACATCTTCGCCTCAGGCCAAAACCAGCACACCAGGATCAAGCCGTCAGGTTACCACCGCAGGACAGGATGGTACCAGCCCTGGTGGCGACGAGAGCCCCGCAACCCTTCGTGCGTCTCGGCCTTCTAGTTCCTTAACCAACCGTCGCGCTAGCCTTCTTCCCACATCAAAGCATCGAACTACGTCTGCTTCAAAGGTTACAGAGACAAGTCCTGCCTCTGCTCCGGGACGTGCTACCAGTAGACTCGGCAGCGTCGGTGAAGGACGATCCAGCAGAGCCGGCGAAACACGTGCCGATAGCCGTATCGGCGGACGCCAGTCAAGCCAAGGACAAAACAAGCCCGGCAAACCTGTTTGGAGATAGGCTCCCGTAAAGCGGATGTTTCTTCTGAAAAGCTCCGGCCTTCAACCGAACGGTTCCATTGCTCAATTTTCTTTTGAGGCAAACGACGGCATCCTTGCGTCAATCAACTTTGCGTCGACCTTTTCCTTCGTTGCCCCAACAATTCATTTCAACTGCGGATCCTGGCTTGATTCGCACCACACCCTATTCCCCAGTACGAATTTTAGCTACCCAGTTGCCCTGTTTATTGTTATCCATTTTGTTTTATTTGGTGTGGGGGTGTTCAGGCGTGGGCTCCCCCATTTTTCCTTCCCGACGTATGTATCGAACCATCGATCTCAACTCTGGACCCTCTTTTGTGTGATAGTTGTGCCGCTAGGGTGTTTGTAGCGGTTGGGAGAAAGTATCCTATACCCCGGAGTTTGGAGTTTCTTGCTTTTGCTTTTTTGGCTCTTGCTTTGTTGCCCTCGTTCGACACATGAAGCTTGGACATGTTGGGCACTGCGCGGTATGATAAGTTTTAAGCATCAGCGCGTCTTTTTTTTAAAGCATAGAGTTCGTTGAGAGGAGGTGGATGCCGTAGACACAGACTGTATTGGTATGGTAGGGTTTGCTGGCGGGTTAGTGCATGGTATATTTGGCAGGATGGTGAAGGAGTATGAGCACAGGGGTTGTTGGGGAGAAGAGCGGTAGGTAGGGTTGAGGGAGATGGGAGCTTATACCATGTGCATGAGTTGGAAGTTGCCAATTTTTCGATAGCAGCCGAGTCGAGAAGGAATAGAATTGATACCACATAGTCAAGAAGAAATTAGCTATTCTCTTCCCCCTGCCTCTTTTCTCTTTTTCTTTTTCCTTTCCTTCCTTGCCAACCTTGCAATAAGCATATTGAACACTCGACTGACCCGTTTTCGTGTGTTCATGTCCCTTGATTCTTTCCTTTTTCTTTCCGTTTCTCACCCAAACAATCCAACAACAAAAACAAACAACAACAACAAAACTTGTCAATAAGAAAAATCAAACATACTTTAATGCGTGCGCCGCCTCCCCCTCCATTGAATCGGCATATTCTCCAGAAACAGCGCGCAGTTCCCGTGCTTGTCACGCAGACAACGTACGTAGTACCCTGTCTCGTGCTGGGTGTAGTAGCTTGGGGCTTGGACCGCCTGGTCCAACAGTGGCGGATTTGGGATGGGTTAATTTTCTTTTTGCTCAGTTCCTGCGAAAGTAGTTCTCAGCCAATATGGGAAGTGAGAAAGTTGCTGTGTACCTCTTACTTTATGTGACACTTTTAGCCCAAGGAACTGTTGCTCGTCTGAGTTCTTCTCTTGAACTTGTCCAATGTTAGCAGGGCGGAGCTCGTGCAGTGAAGATACCTGTGTCCCAACTCAGGGTGTCATGTTTTCAGGGTAACTCTTTGCTTTCTTCTCAAACTACTTTATAGATGGTAGAAAGCTGGGTACGGATGAAAGAGTTCACTCACAGGATAAGAAGGATTATATAGCCCGAGAATATCGGATATACAACTTTGTGTTGGTATGGTTTCAATTCCACAGATAGGCAGTGAGGTGACTTCAATGACGTGATTCATAGCGTGCTGTTCATGTGCTGTTGTAGGAGAGCCCAGTCACTAAAGATATCGTTACATTCCGCTCGTTCATCTAACAGAAAAGCGACTATGTCAGCAAACAACACGAGGGGCTATCGTGGAGAAAATAAGAGTAAAATAGATGTTTGTAGCCAACAAAATGCTAACACATTGTTCCATGTCATAGGTCCTTGACCATAACCATCACAGCACCACTCACACCAGGACTACCACTCTCCCCTCCATCCAGCACCTGCTGGCAAAGCCCAAACCCAATACTTTCATAGAACACTCGCGCCTTCACATTCGTCTTTACCATACCCAAATGCACACCACCTGCACCCAGCTCCCTAGCCTTATCAAAGAACCTCTTCATCAACACCGTCCCCCACCCCTTCCTCCGATACTCTTCCAGGATATCGATATGGATATGCGCCGGATACCTCCTCAGCATCTCCGGCCACGCCAACAACATACTACAATCAGCCTCATACACCCCCTTGCGAAAGTGCCTAACATCCTCTTTCTCCATACTCGACGCAGCATCCAAATGCACATCCGGAGGCGGAACAAGTCCGCGATCTACCTTGGGAGCAAACTCGTCACGCCAGCGCTGCGCAAAAGCGCTCGTGTCGACAGCACCAATGCAATAGCCTACTGCGCGGCCGTCGCCGTCGTCAAGTACAAAGCATGTTTCTGGGACGAGCGCCACGTACGGCCTGTACCAGAGGTGCGAACCTATGGTGCGTGCGGGCTCCCAGTCGAGAGAGGGGTCGAGGGTATTTAGGAACTAGGGGTCTTGTTTAGTTCATGAGTTTTAGTAGGAGGGAGAGATGGTGCTTGGGGGAAGGGAGGGAAATGGGTAATATCATGCATACCACGTGCATGCCATGTTGGAAATCGCGGGATGCGTCATACGGTCGTACAAACGGTGTTGCTTCGGCCATTTTTTCCTTGTGTATCTGTGCAGGTTGGTGGAGAGAAAAGCACGTTTTTTTTTTTCGTTTTTGAATGCGACTTTCTTGATGGTAGATGGGATGTTCTTGAGAAGAATGAAGCTCGAGAGGAAGAGTAAACTGCATGGAGTGAGATGAACATGGGGCTAGTATACATGGAATACGAGATAGCGGTAGTGCCAAAAACTGCAAGGAATAAGACTGCGGGGATGGAGGGGCTTGCATCTGCATACGATTGGTTCATTAACACCCTTGTTTGTCGTCTGTATTGTCCTGACAGGATTTCATTGCGGCCAGAATTTATACGGGTTACCATATAATTTGCAAAGTAGCGATATTACCCACGTTTGGCTACGATAGGTATGAAGACAATCAGGCACTCTTTGGGAGCAAGAACAAATGGCTACTATATAGCAAATGCTCAAATCTAGTAAATCCGCGAAATCAAAGTGCTAATATTCTACTTTTGCTAAAAACTTTCATTGTTGACAATATATGTAGTTAGACCATGCGAGTTAATTCTTTCTAGCTCGCATATAGACATTTTAACCACTTGCTCCATCTATTTACCTTGGCAGCATCCTGTCAACTCCCAATATTATAACTACCTGCGTCATATGCTTAGACAATTGCCATGTGTTTCATTATTAGGTGTAGGAAATGCATGCGTCTAGTGAGATACATATTTGGTTTTGTTAGCTGTGATTAACGATTCACAAAACTGTAGTTCAACGCTTATCCCTTTTTTGGAGGATGAAATAATTACAAGAACGGGAAAACCCTATGAAAACTACGCCAGAAATTTACAATCTTAAGCTTTCAGTTCTACGAGTCACGCTCATAATGAGAGTCTGGTAAACTTGACTCCTAATCTCTTATCATTGTCACGTGCCCTTTCCTAATTTCAGTCATCTCGCGACTCAAGTCACATTTCATAGAAGACTACCCTTTTCATTGCTAGAGTAAGCTAGTATGTTAACAAGTACGATGGTCTCACTGTTATCGCACTAGTATGAATAGTTGTCATGAGTCACAAGCTGAATGACTCTCAGCTTTGAGGACATTCCAGCATCACACTTCGCCACTAAGAATCACCGACACCATACACGGGAGAATTTGAATTTTTTGATTGAAATAGAAAAATGTTTGTGATATGTGTCAAGAGTAACAGCAAAATCATTCGCTCAGCCACATGAGCTGCCAAACCCAGCGATAAGAATGAGCTCCCAAACGCCCGAGAAGATAACAATCACAGCCCTCCATGCCGTAGTGATATCCCAATCCCTTCCTCCCTATTCCCTATAAATGTGTTCGAAAAAATGCATATCCGGCCTAGTATCCCATACGTTGAAAGCAGAGGAAGATAAACAAGAGCCAACGTGAGATCAATCCATGATGCCAGAACGAAACAAAAAAAGAAATCACACTCAGAGATAACGATAATCTGGAGCGCGAGATCGGCGATTGCGACCTCGAGGGTTAACCGGTTGTCTATCATATGCATCGTTATCCTGTTGTCCCTGTGCGCCACCCCACTGTCCTTGCATTTGTCCGCCGCCCCATCCATATTGCTGTTGCTGAGCGTGTTGTTGGCCAAACTGCTGGCCAAATTGTTGCTGTTGACCATAGCCAAAGTTTTGCTGAGGGAACCAGCCCTGCTGTGGTCCCTGTTGTTGCTGCTGCGGAAAGCCCATCTGGTAGCCGTTTTGAAAGCCCATTTGGTTTGGCATCTGCATTGGCATAGGCATCGGCATCGGCATGTTCATGTTCATTGGCATGCCCATTGGTCCCATTGGTGCGTTTTTGAGCATTTCCATCTGCTGAATGAATTCCTGTTCCATTTTCGACGCGGGGTCGGCTGCTTGACGCATCGCCTTTGGCGCAGTTGGTGGTTTGATGTCTGTCGGAGGCTCTTTGCGCTTTTTAGAAGAAGTAGAGTCAGTATCCGAGACTTCGTCGGCCACCACCGCAGCAGGAGCACTAGTAGCACTAGTAGTTTTTGCAGTGTCATTTGCGACAGGAGAATTAGCGTTGTCAGTAGCATGTGATTGAGAAACTGATTCATTTGTTGAAGCAACTGCTGCCTTTGCCTTCTCCTTCTCCGCTGCCTTCTCTGCGTCGTATGCCTTGAGAGACTTGACCATATCATCGTCGGGAACAAGATCATCCATTAAAACATCCTCCTTTGCACAGTTGGGACAAACCAAATCTCCATCTGCGAGCGCATTGTCGATGCACTCGCGGCAGTATGTCTTACCACAACATGGAGTCTTGACAGGATCAACAAATCTCTGGTTGTCGATTGGGCATTCGAGTCCGCGTTCGCGGAGCTCCTTGCTGGCGGCGTCGACGCTCGCCGCGCGCGCTCGAGATGCGTTTGTTTTCTCTTGGAACTTATCCCATGCCTTCTGGTCGGTCATGACCTGCACATACTCGCCATCGGCGTTGAGCATGATACCCTTCGCAGCCTCCTCATCGACAGGCTTTTCGACCTTCTTCAGGAAAGACTGTGGTATACCGGTTGTGCGCTTGGCCTGGAATGCAGGCTTGAAGTCGGGATCGTCGTTAGTAGGACAGGCCTGTATCCAGTGGCCCTTGATGTTGCAGCGGCGGCAGACGTAGCCTGGCGGTGGCGGGTGCGACGGAACGACGACGTTCTTGGTGTTGTTTTTACGATAGACGGGCTTTGCGTGCGAAAGAGCTTCTTTCTGGGCATCCCAGGCCATAGCCGACTCTGCCAGGAAAGCTGCTTCCGCATCTTCCGGTGTCGCATTATTCGCTTGAGGTACAGGCGCCGCAGGCTTGGTTTGCGTGGTGATTGCGCGTGACGGGGCCTTGCCGGTGACGTAGCGTGCTGCCCTGCCCTGTCCTTTTGGAGCAGGGCGCCGTATCGCAATGACGGTTGAGGACCGTGGTATCAACGTAGTGTCGTCCTTGTATTCTGAGGCGGGATCATCTTGCGGAAAGATGTGGAGGTTGAAGTCGGTTCCGTCGCCCAGGCCGCTCGCGCTGATGATTTCCTTCTTGAGCTCAAACACACTCAGGTCGGTACCATTGAAGATTATTCGCTCGCTGTCTCTCGAGTTTTTGAATTTGTAAAAAATGGACGAAGTCATAGTGGTGTGGTGTGGTAATGCGGCGTGGATCGGGCGTGTAGTGAGGGAGGCGTGTTATGATGAGAGATCAGCAAGGTCACCTAGACTCCGCTTAACTAAGCGCGCACAGACCACATATCGAGACCCATGGAAACGCCACGAGCAGGGACCTGAGACCTCTGCAGCATAACAACACTGAAAAGACAAGACATAGTCGCTGGTGGTGCTTCAAGGTCATATTGGGTGACCAGGCACCAACGGAAAATTCCAATTATTAAATCTTGAGCTGTTGAGGCTCGTCTATACAACATCTATTCCTCCGATGCATCAGCTTCCAACTCGTCAGGTCCCATCTCCTCTCTTGCACCGCCTGGATCGCACTCATGTATGATTTTCTTCCATCCTAGCGGTTCTGAAGGATCTTTGATATGTTCAATAGTCGGGAAGTAGTGCTCGTTCTTCTTCATGGTGGCAACCCATGGAACGTTGTCGAAGGTCATTACCTTCATGCGGAAGTACTCGTTATCTTTGATCTTCTTGATTTCAACAAGGAACGCTGACAAGTTGGGAGTGGGGACATTGTTGACATGTGTGACAAAGTTTGTAGGTGCGAGCTGTCAGGTATGATTAGCAAGGTGCTAGTGATATAGAGAATGAGAGCATGCACTTACCCCGTACATGTATGCGGGTGAGCCGCGAGCCCGTGAGGAGATGTAGACATCCGAATGAATTTTGCTAATTTGTTGGCGCACAGCTTGGTGAGGACGGTGGAAGGTGGCACCACAGAAGCTGACCAATCGATCTGTCTCAAGGTCCTCAGTCGCCACTGTCGAAACCTTGATAGTCTTTTCCTCGCGCTTGCGCACGATGACTGCGTCGAGAACTTCGTTGTTGTACATGACATCTAGATCAGGGGAACGGGTTACGAGCTTGCCGTTCAATGTCAAGAGGACATCGCCCTCATGGAGACCGTCACTGTGGCCCGAGTCGACCTTACGGACCATGAAAAGTTGGTGGCGCTCTGGATCAGCCGTCTCTGTCTTCTCAATCCATTCTTCTGAGACGCCCATAACACGGGCTTGACTCATCTGGACTGTCTGGAACTCAACATTCAAGATGCGGAGCTTGGGAGTCTTGCCGCTTCGGATCTCGTTGAGTACTGGAAGGAGGCTGGGTGTCGCAAGGCCGAGGTGGTATTCTACATCCTTGCCGCTGTGCGATGTTCGCTCGCCCAGGTATGAAAGCCAGAGAGCCTCCACAGTGCCGTCCTCGGCAATGAGCACACCAGAGCCGCTGTGTGAAGCCTGGTTTGTGTCCACGGTGATGGCATCAAAGTTTGTTGCGCGGTATCGCGGGGTAATAGCACTAGCGGGTATGGCAACGGTAGTGATGTCTGTAACAACCGTCTTTGCCACAACAGGCCGGAAGTTTTGGTTGATGCCAAAGAAGATTGTCTCCGCACCCTTCTTGATGAAGTCGGTGGCGAATTTAGGTGTCTTAACAGGCGCATTGACTAGCGAAGCATCGTACTTGACAATGGCATAGTTTTGCAATGGATGCATGAAGACGACCTTTGCGTCCACGAAAATGCTGTCGGCGATGATCAAAGATATGTCGCACAGGTCGTATGGCAGAATCGCTCTTGACACAAGAACAAGACCTTGGTCGGCGTCGACAACAAGGCCGTAGCCTTGCTTGTTCAGCTTGGGGAAGCCGTCCAGCTTGATGGGCATAGAGACGTGCACTCGTACAAAACTGCGAACAATGTCTACTGCCTCGGGGTAATTGGAGCTCATCTTGACAAAGTTCGCACGGCGTGGCACTGGGGGCACAGGGGGGATGGCATCGGCTAGTGGCTTGAAATCCCACAGGCCGGTCGTATCATTGCGAGTTGCTACCCGAATCTTTGCGTGCCAATGCCTATCGATTGCAGTGATGCTAGTGTTTGCAGTGTGCAAGTCGCGCAGATGCTTGTACATCATGACCACTCGTTTGCGATCAGGGATCTTCTTCATGACTTCAATGAAGGCATCTAAGTTGGGCGTTGGCTGGTTGTCCACTTCCTGGATCAGCCACCCAGATGTGTAGCCATCTGCGAATCTAAACGAGCCAGCTGCCTCGCAAACATACACACCCGCGTTCTTGAGCGAAATGGCATAGAGTCGGGCTTGCTGATACGAAAGATCATGGAATGAAGCACCTGCAACGGAAACAAACTTGTCGGGAGTGATGGCGTGGAGGTCACCGACGTCTATCTCGACGTCTATGTTCTCTCCCGCGCGCTGTATGGTGACGGAGATCCTCTGGCCCACGTGCTCGTCCAAGATTGCATCGAGACGGACGAACTGGGTAAGTAACTCTCCGTTGACGCGCAACAACAGATCGCCTTCTTCGATCTTGTTGGACGCAGGGCCTTGAGGGAGAACGACCTCGGCGACCAGCATGCCCGTCTCTTTTGGGAACTGGGTGCGGATGTCCTTCTCGAGCTCGGCCGAGAGACCCAGTCGTCGACACTCATCGAACGGCTTCAGTATCCACTGGGTCTGGATGGTACCTCTGGTAACGTGTTTGCCTTGGCGAATCAGCTCCAGTGCACGCAGAGGCCGGTCCAGGGGCAAGAAGTAGTCGGTTGCAGCACCGTCCGCGCGTCCACCAGCCTGTAGCGCAACAGCAAACCCATCGCGGTCCACTACAGGACTACCTGAAGATCCTCCACTGGCCGCAGCTGCCGCTTGTATGTAGTTGGTATTGAAGTCGGAGTAGCCCTCGCCGTACTCGGGTGCGTTGCGATCTAGTCGACTGATGACGCCGGACAGGATACTGAGCTTCTCTCCAGCGTCGTTTCCGACCACGCGGATCTCGACACCAACTTTGGCGTTGTCGGGTCGTAGTTTGAGGGCGGTGACAGGCATGTACCTGATCTTCTTGGGGTCGAAGCGCAGGATGCCAAAGTCGTGGACCGGGTCGCGGTATACAGGGTGGACGTCGCACTCCTCGTGGTTGTCGAAGATGCAGTAGCCGATGAAGGGGCCAGCGCCAACAACGTGCCTGTTGGTGAGAATGTAGCCCTGCTCGGCATCCACGACAAAGCCGGTAGCCTCTGAGCTAACAGCCGGATCCGTGTCAAACGAACATGTCTGGCAGAAGTGTATCGAGACGACGCTCTTAACTACGTTCTCGATTGTCTTTTGCCATTCCGCCGTGTCGGGTCCTGAGGCTGCTGTGATGTGGGCGGCTGGGGGCACGTCGTCGGCAACGCTGTACTCGCTGGGCGCCTCCTCCATGGACTCGTCCTGGCCATTTGGATGGCCATTTGGATGCGACATGACGCCGTTGGTCACGTGGGAGTCGGTTTCGGGCTTGATCTGCTTTAGCGGGCGGTCGGTGGAAGGTGAGGTTGGCGGTTGCTTGCGCTTGGTTGTGCCATTCTGGTCCATTGGCGGCGAGGTGTGTGCAGACGACGGGGGCGAGTGGAGAAGGCGGCGGGCGCAGGCGAGCGCACTCGATCTCGCGCTTGTGCTGGGCAGCCTCGCAGGCGGTCGGGTGTGAAGAAGGGCGAGCGGGCGTGACACGGGCAGCAGCAGGCGGCGGCTTGACGGTCTCGTTGCGCAGAAAGATTGTTTGCAGGCGGCGAGTAAGGCTCGGCCAAGCAGCATGCCAGCCCTGGGGTAGCGCTGACGGATTCCGGGCAGCGACAGTGCAGCGGCTGCCAATTGGACAAAGGATAACTCGCGCACAAAGAAGTGCAGTCGATGGGGAGTACGGAAGGGATCTGGATGAAAGACGGAACGTGCCTGAAGAGCCCTGCAGCGGCATAGTTCGCGCTGCGGCCACCCCTGCTCAGATTCGCCGCACGTCGCGAACCAGCGTCATTCTCGCCGCTGTGCTGGCTCATTATCAATCCATCACTCCGGGCCCAGCCACTCCACCTGTGAAACGTGGGCAAATACCTGGCATTACATATGCATCTACCTCCAGCTACTAGCCTACGCGGTTTGTAACCACTCATCCCCTGGTGCTGTCTGCCCGAGTGTTGCCTGGAATAAGTAAAAGCGCTGGCTGCCAACACCCATTATGACCGCCAACAGTCTCTGCATACGCCGGTATAGGTCCCCGCCACCTTGTTGAGGCTTTGCCAATCAAAGAGTTTCCGACCTTGAAACAGCCGTACCAGTCCCGTCCCATGGCCGGGTCCCCTCAAAGATCCTCATACTCCTCCTTGATCTCCTCTTCTTTGGTCTCCTCCTCGATAACAGCAGCATTCTTGCTCTTTCTAGGCGTCGCCTTCTTCTTCTTGGGCGAGCCCTCGTCTTCAGCATCAGCCCCGCCATCGACAGGCTTGCTCTTGCGCTTCTTAGGTGTCTTGGGCGTCGCAGACAGGGCAGCGGTCTCGCCGTTGGTATCAGCATCCAGAGACTGACCGTTCTTGATCTTCTCCATGTCTTCCTTGTGCTTCTCCTTCAGACGTTGCAGCATCCTCTTACATGCGATGATGGTGCGGCCAGCAGGGATGGGGGCATTCTGTGGTAAAGGGTTAGTGCGTGTGTGAAGCAAGACTAAGAGCCATACTTACGCCAACCTTGGCCTCGACCTTGCTGTCAGTCTCGCAGAGTACGAGGAGGTACGCAATCTATGCTTTGGTCAATCAAGGCAGGTGTGAATAGACTGGAGATGCTCACCTTCTCCTTATCAGACCAACCCGCACCGCTTGCCTTCTCGATCTCGGACATGCTGACTGTGTTCTCTGATGTCTTGGGAGTAGGGTGCAGTAACAGAAGGACACTTTGCTATGGTAGTAGTGGATGGTTACAGTGGATGGTTGTAGTGGATAGTAGTGGATGGTGTTCGAGAGCGACCAAAGTGTAGAGATGGTTAAAGAGATGACAGGAGTAGGGTGAGAAAACAGCATAGGCTACCAGCTCTCATCAAACAGGATCTGGCTAGAAGCTGTTGTATCATCCTCACGGGATCTGCTGATAGTGTGAGTTGGCTTTGTTTAGAGAGGAAAGGCAGCAGTGAGGTGAAGGTGAACTTGACGGAGAGGTCCAAGTTTGTGTCGACTTATGTCATACGTCATATGAGCCTTGCAGAGTGAGCCTTCGGCTGTGTCAATCCTGGGTAGTTTCACATGCCCACACCATATGAAGAAGCTCGTTTTCAGTGAGGAATACCCTGGCCTGCGGTCAAAGTTCAGATAAGGCACTGTCTTTTTGTCGTATTACTGTCGCTCTTAGTGAATGAACTCAAAATAGGGTCTGTATAGAATAGGGAAAGTCTTATAGGTCTTTCATCAAATTATATGAATGTGTTGTGTAGTAGTCTCGCTACTGTTTCGTATAGGCGCGAAGCAACTGTGTATACGTAGAAGGTGCACGGGCCAGAATATTCTTCACTGAAAACTCGCTTCTTCGTACTACAGCTCTTCAAATCTACACCCTGCATTCTTGAAACCAAAAGCAGCGATGCTGGAAATAGCATGCTTCAACGCCTCTTCCGCCATCGCCTCTGCTCAAGCGAGCGCCGATCGCATCGAGCTATGTTCTGACTATGCCGCTGGCGGCGTCACTCCTTCCGTCTCCACCTTGGAGCAAGTCCGGAGCCAGACAACATGTGCAATTAACGTCATGATCCGGCCGCGCGCAGGCGACTTCCACTACACAGCTGAAGAATTTGCCAAGATGAAGGCTGAGATAGTCTCATTTAAGCCTTTGGCTAGCGGATTCGTATTCGGTATCTTGCATTCCGACCATCGTGTGGACGAGGTGCGCAATCGTCGGCTGGTTCAGCTGGCTGCTCCGCTGCCATGCACATTTCACCGTGCAATTGATCAGACCGCGGACCTGGACGAAGCGGTTGAAGCGGTCGTCAGATGTGGGTTCAAGAGCATATTGACCAGTGGTGGTGCGCAAAATGCACTCCAGGGTGCTGAAAAATTACACCATCTACAGGTGAGATTCGGGCATAGTGTCTCACTGATTGCAGGTGGCGGAGTTAGAAGTGTGAATATCGAGGAAATCAAAAGAAAGACTGGAGTGCCATGGCTCCACTCAGCTGCTATAACACTCTCGGGTGAAGACGTTGACGTTGCAGAGGTGGGGAAGATGAAGGCTTCACTGGTGGAAATGGGATGATCATGAATGAAACCTGACAGTACAATATTATTCATTAAGCGTAACATATCAACATCGGAATATCCTCTGTATGCACGTAATTATGGGCATTCCAAACATGTAGTGGGGTATCATCGAGATCCAGATTGCCTCACAAATAGTTTCTGGTGCGATTCGGCTTGTTCGTCAGGGCAATAATGCGCAACCAGCCATCTCCCTGTTCAAGGCTCAACAAGCCTACAGGAAAGCGTAGACGAGAGCACCGAGAAGCGACATCTCAAACGACCTGGCATCCACAGACACATGTGCAGCAGCTCCGGTCTTCTTCGGGGCCTGGGTTTCTGTCACAACGGCTGTCTTGCCAGAGATGGTCGTGGCTTGGGTGATGGTAGTGGCGGGAATCGTAGTCTTGACTTCTTGACCGCTTACGGTTGCTGTCATGACGCTCTCGGGAACAGTGGTGGGACCGGTGTATGTTACCGGAGGGAGAGTAGTGGTGTATACGACGATCGATCCGAGTGCAGTCTGAGGAATCGCGCCACCAACACCGGTGCCTGTGAACTGTGGGGGGATTGACATGGTCGAGGTGTTGGGCTTGTCAGCTTCGTTGCCCGAGTAGATGTTGGCGGTTTGCCCATCTTTGGTGTAGTTTCCGCTAACCAGGTTTACGTCGATGCCTCCAGAGTGGTATTCTCCTGTCGCAATGGTTCCATAGGATCCATCGGGAAACTGAAAGTTGGTGGTGAATTTGTCGTAGCACATGGGTATGTTGAGGTTCTGGACATTCACACAGTTGAGGCTTGGGTGGCAGGCAAAACCCGAGGCGCGTTCTTCCACAGAGCGCTGTTTGAATGAGATGCCCTGGACCGATGCTACGACATTAGAGTAGAGCGAGGTGAGGCCCGGTCCCACTGAAGGAGGCGAATCAGTTGTAGCACCCTTGGGCTTGCAAGGCGTGTAGGAAGCATCGTCTCTCTTGGACTCCTCAAAGGGCGATGCAGCAGCCACAGCGGCAAGAGCGAGTGACAAGTATTTTAGAGCCATGTCGAGGTATCGGTGGCGGTGAATTATGGTAATGGGTCGGATATTGAGCCGAGATTATGTGGACTACACAACGCAATACTGAGCGATTGACGATTATTAGGACCAAGAACGAATGCTCAGGGCAAATGAGCGGGTATGTAAGCGAACGACAGGATGGGTTGATCCGACGGCCAGGGATGGGGGCGAGCGACCTCAAATCTATATAGAAGCACAACTATATCCTACACGTGCGGTATTAACAGGGGTTATTTAGACTGTCTGTTCCCATGCAGAGCTAGCCAAAAGGTACCATGCGCGTGACTGGCGCTATTTACCTGGCGGATGGCACGCTAGTATACGGCACGACAACCATCAGTCGACTGGTACTGCTCTCTATCGCGCAATTGCTAGCTGCTCTCCCCTTTTACACAGCGAACAGGGTTTGTATGGAGCTCGGAAAAGACTGGGTCATGCGATTCATGAACCTGCGACTCTAGTCCCTTGCTTCAGCAAAACCTGTTCGTGTTCGAAAATCCTTCGAAAAGGCCAGCCGTAATTAACACCCCAGTTCTGCACAAGCATCCAGTCGTCGCGACGGTTGACACGTCCAGGCGCCAACAGGTGGGGGAGAGCAGAATCCTTTGATTCGCTAGCAATTCGTTCAGCAACATTAATTTCCTTTTAGTTTGGGTTAAATCAATAAAGAAATGCGGGCTCAACGTCATACGGGCCGCCTGGATCCCAGAACACAGCATGCGCTGGCTCGTTCCTGGCAGCATACCCACACCACCTTACCGTTTCTTTCTCACCTCTTTCTTCGCGCTAGCACGCGATCTTTTTCCTGTACCTCGCATTTTTTTTTTTACTGATGATCGGTAAGTGAGGCGATAGACCGCGGCAAGTACATAGCTGCCCACGTAGTAAACGCTCCCGACGACTTCGCACCGTAAGAAACGGATAGTTACACTGTAAGCTTGGATCAGGAGTGCTGTGATTGTAGCTGAAGCTATCTCGCGAACACGTAACTCCACACGTGTAGAGACTTTGCCGGAAATCACGGCTAGTTCGGCACACCCTGAACTCGCTTCCTAAGGACGGTCAATTTCGCTTTGCGACCTCGCCAAACAAAGCATCTAATATTTGCTTCCTTCTCCGCAGACCATCTTATTGGATAGAGGCCGTGTGGCTTGATCTCTCCCTACACCTACCTCACTTTTTGCCAATCAACACGTGCCAAACTAAAAATAGGGTCCTAGTATCAAGTCAGGTACTGTTTCGGGGTCTCCTAGTGCACCATAAAAATGCCAAAGTTGCAGATGTGTCGTTAGGGGCACAGAAAGAGAGGAATGCGTCTGGAGAACATGTGCTTTGGGGTCTCCTATTCAAGCATCTCTTCAGCAGTTCGACGATCTTCAGCTCAGAGAACTGTATGGGAAAGGCCGAGAGGTCAGTGTGCTCGGAAAGTGAAGGGAATAAACAAGTTTCTGCGCCGAGTCACGTGACGCTGGAAGATCTGCAAAAAAAATCAAAAACATACGACAGCGGGGATTCGCTAGTTGTCACCAACCTAACTACTAATCCGCCGATTTCAAGCTTAACGTATGGAGAGCGGACGGGATCCAGTGCTGGTCTTGAATCTATGGTCGTATGTACCATATTGCTCCAATACTAGAGTAAATATCCACATTGAAAAATTTTTCGAGCAACGGCCATCGTTCAAAGTCCGGACATTGGGTGGAATATGTTACTGGTACTAATTCTGAACAAATGACCCGCTAATAATTACTTCTTTGTCTGAGCATTGGTTTTTCCAGTTGTACTTGGCCATCGTCGCTACCCTAGTACATTCGCCCCAGAATTGAACACGAGGTTCAAGACACACAGGGATAGCGCCTGGCGAGACGGTGAGAGCTGCTATGATTATATTGGATCATGCCTTCAAGGTCTGCCAGATAGCTGAGACGTGGATTGTATTTGCTCCAGACTTGTATAGATATTATGGACTAGTCACTCTAGTAGTAGAACGGGGCTTTATAGGCTTACGGTCGAAACAGCTAAGAAGTTTGGCATAGACTGTGCGGACAGAGTAAGGTAAAGTGGGTGTCCAACTGGCCGGGTCTTAGATAGTTCGAAGTAACCTTGTCATTAGAATACCAATAGCCTGTCATGGATGGCCTCAAGCGTATCGACTTTCAATGCTGATATAAATATAAAGAATCTTACGTTAGAAACATGATTCTGTCAAGCATGTAAATGTCTATGTCTCGCCTCCTCTCGGCCTCCATCAGACTGAGGTTTAGGTTGTGTCTAAGCTCTTCAGATACCTCTATCCTCTATTGGTCCCAAGGCTTTTCGCAGTAGGAGTTTACAAAATTCGCAATTAATGCTGTACCTAAACTGGACATGGATCCGCATAGGCCTCTGGGATTAGACACTCTTGTTCTAGCCAGGCTCTCGCGCTGTAGACGAGCAGGGATAGCAATTAGTGTCTCAAAAAACAACTAGCGATACGACCATGCACGGTGTTAAGGGTCTGTATTAATTTAGCCCTGGTTTTGCCACCTTTCCGCCGTCGGCGTCTTGCTGTACGAGGGGAAGTGGCTGTACCATCCGTCCAATCGTAGTATGCTGCCCCGACTCCTCAGCCACAACGTTGCTGAGGGCGGCTTCGGAGATGGCCAAACTCTTCCTGTCAGTGGCAAAGACTGTACACATCTTGAATAAATTTGGTGGATGGATGCCAAAGGCATTTTGCCGATAGGTGAGCGTACAATAAGTATATATCTGCAGTCACACTACAACGCCTCTTTCAATAACAGCTTTCAGCCTTCATTTAGTCTTTGATGAGATGATGTTCGCGCCCTATTACCAGCTTTATTACCCAACATACGCTAAGCTTTCTCAAGACCCGCGATTCCAAGTCCTTTAAAGCTTAGTTGACGTAAGTGTACTCATGCTAATACCATCCGAAGTGTGGCTGTGCTGTAGGCGCGGGACGTGTCCAGAGACGGTGCAGCTTGAGAAGACAAGCGTTTGAAGATCGCTTGGCCAGTCAGGGATCTGAACTTGGATCTAAGCTTGGATCTAAGGAAATGGTCTAGTTGCAGCAAGTTGGATGGATCGATGATTCAGTAATCACCGATGGACCCCTAGATCTTGGATCCTAAGTGACCATTCTCCCTGCTATTGGACCCTCGTAGCCTACTTTGATGGCACAAAGCAGGTTGCGGCCATTGCATCTACAGCCCTCGTGCCTCACAATCGACGCAATACTGTCCATTCCAGAACTGGTATTTGGAGTGCGGAGTCGGGGTGGAGGGTGGGGAGGCGGGAGGCGATCAAACACTGGCCAGACCTGTCCCCTAGCAACGCCGATGACATCATAGTGCCCGTACCTGCATCGACAGCAACTTCGACTCCTGTATAAACCTGCTGTCGTCCATCATTACCCGCCTAGTGTGGCATCATCATTGCTATTTCTTCCCGGACATCCGTCTCGTTGTCCCCGCATTTGTTTCTGTTCGTCAGCCTGTCGCTTTGGCCCTTTTCTTGAGCGCGAGTAGCACGCGTCCATCCCTTTTATCTTATTCTTTGCTCCCATCATCACACGACCAGCATGGTGCACCAACGCTCATGGCAGCACGTGCTGCAACTGAGCGCAACTCTGGGTCTTGCTGGCGCAATAGCCCTACCAGAGCCAACAGCCGTCCCTGCCAAAGTTGAAGCTCGAGCACCAGCTGTGACCCCGGCGGCGATTCGATTCGATGGTCGGCATAGCTACGTCCAGCAAAGAGACATCATTGATAGCATCAAGAGCGGTGTGGACGGCTATGCGCATTCACTAGGCAGCGTGTTGGGCACTGACCTGCCCAGCTTCTTCACGGACGGTAAGCAAATCTTTAGTGGGACCTCGCGCTAGTAAAGCTTACGCTGACACTTCCTGTCTAGGTATTCCCGGCTGGTTCGAAAGCCTACCTACCGGCTCCCAAGTCCTCAAGTCCCTCGAAATCAACGATAGCGATTTGGCTTCGAAGCCCACACAAGTCCTCAACGTTCCCCCGTATGCGAACTGGACCGACCAGGGCTGGAACGTGCGCTTTCATGGCAATGTCTTCAAGTACCCGGACATCGACCAGAAAAAACTTGATGATCTGGCCAATGTCTTCTTGATTGACACAAGCATCGACCAGCTGCCTCAAAGTCAGCAAGACCAGGCGCGCAACCTTACCCGCTCCATCTTCGTCGTCCAGCAAAGCGACGTCAATGTCTCCATGAGTCTTGAACCCTCGCCTATGCAAGGCGCCGACGGTGAGCCTGGCGGTGGCAACTCTGTTCAGGCGCCTGGTGGCAACCAGAGTCTGACCCTCCCATACCCGACCACCTCTGAGGGTGATTTTGACGTTTTCGTACCAATCAAGTTGAACGGTCTCACTCCCGGCAACCAGACCAACAATGTTCAACGCCTCAACGTGCACACCAACGGTACTAATACCGGAAACGCCACTGCATTCCTTGTGCCTTCTGAGGGTATCACCTTTGTTTCCGATATTGATGATATCCTACGTGTGACCAAGATCTACGATCCTAAGGAAGGTCTTCTCAACACCTTTGCCCGCCCCTTTACCCCTTGGATGAACATGCCCGATATCTATGCCAACTGGTCTCGAACTCTTCCCAACAACACACACTTCCACTACCTGACTACAACCCCTGAACAAGCTACTAGTCTCTACATGGACTTCATCTATAAGACCTACCCAGGTGGCTCTTTTGACACACGCCCGCTCAACTTCTCCGACGTCAAGGCTACTCTCTCGATCCGCCAGTACCTTCTCAACAAGGTTTTTGAGACGTTCCCTCAGCGCAAGTTCGTCCTCATTGCCGATACCTCAAACAGCGATGTTATGAGGGACTACCCTCAGCTCGCCCACGACCACCCCAACCAGGTTCAATGTATCTTCCTACGCAATACATCAGCAACTGATGATAAGATGTGGTTCCCCTACAACACCGAGGGCTTCAAGGGTCTGAACAGCCGGAGTTACATGTTCTTCCGCGTACCGGATGACTTGACTGGCCTAGACATTGCCAACGGCCAGTGTCTGAACTCAACGATCCCGCAAAATGTTACGTTTTCCAGGCAAGCAGAGATTCTCGGTATCCATGGCAACAGCTCTGGTGCTAAGCTCGAGAGCGGAGCTACACTGAGCTTTGTTCTTGCGCTTTTTGCTGCCATCGCCTTGTCGATGTAAAATGCAAATTTCTGACGCCATGATTTTGACTAAAACGAATGCATATGAAGTATGGCCTGTTCCTTGGTGTAGATATGTTGTCTCTGTTTTCCGTGTAGCGTAGATTATTCGCTACGATTATGTTTTCTTACTTTTCTGTCCATAGCATTGGTTCTAGTATAGATACACAAATGCTCAGCTACTCTACGCTGCTCACTCATGCTTTCTTCTCATACACTTGGTCACTTTTCTCACTTGTCCTATGCGTATGAGGAGGTACGTCCTTGTAGTCGAGTCCACCAAGACTGCGTGGCCAAGCTGCATACCGATTTCCATTTTACTACGTCTACATGCTTTCTTCAAATCTTCTAGCAACCTCCAGCATCTCAGCGTCCAGTCTGCAGCCGCTCAAAAAAGTTACGCTAAAGGGCAATACACCTTGGTCTTCTTCTTGGCCACTCAATTCCGCTACGGGGTATGTGCCCGCTGGTACAGAAACACCACAAAGATCCAATACATTCCCACAGTGCGTAAATTCGCCTAGGATACTGTTCTTCTTGATTGGGTCGGCAAGCACCTCTTCAATTTTCCAGTGCGTGGGTGTCGTAGGCACTACGACGACGTCCACTCCAGCCGCAGAATATGAAAATACCTGCTCCGCCTGTCGAGTATACACAGCTTTCGCTTGAAGATCACGGTATGCGTCCACAGCAGAACTCTTCCGGCCCACGACCGCGTCCATGAGCTGTGCAGTTACCGGGTGCAACGCCGAACGGTTCTTTTCGAGAAAGTCGTCAGGAAGTGAAGCCAGACGCTCGGAAACAAAGGTCCCGTCGTAGAGCAACTGTCCTGCTTTTTGAAATGGCGACCAGTCAATAGGCTGGAGGGTGCCTCCGAGCGCTTGCAATTTCGATACTGTTTCGTTGAACATGCGGCGTGTGGGTGGAGAGCAAATGGCAAGCGCCTCGGGCGGCGGGATACCAAACTTGAAGCTGCGCGACTTTGCGCCAATGCTATTGACGTGGCGTTCAAAGGTCAGCTCGGGTTTTGCGTAGGGGTCAAGCGCGTCGTAGCCCTCCAGTACCTGCCACAAGGTACGAGCATCGGATATGGTCTTTGTAGAAAGCGCGATACAATCGAGCGACAAACATGCCGGAGTTATGCCGCGGAAAGAAATGGTCCCCCTCGTGGGCTTGAAACCTACAATGCCGTTCAACCCAGCAGGAACCCTTCCGGACCCTGCTGTATCTGTGGCTAGAGAGAAAGAGACAAGATTTGCGCCTACAGATACTGCGCTACCGCTGCTCGACCCACCACTTATGTAGTCCTTGTGATATACAGAGTGGGGGATACCATATGGGCTGCGGCATCCTACCAGACCAGTAGCCAACTGGTCCAGATTCGTCTTGCCGATGAACAAAGCGCCCTGTGCAATGACCTTTTCATATACTACGGCAGAAGTCGAAGGTACGTGGGCGAGTGGTGGACATGCGGTCGTAGTGGGGAGGCCAGCAATATCAATACTGTCTTTGGCGCTGAAAGGGATGCCAAACAGAGGGGGTAGGGCGTTTCGGTTGGGGAATTTTGTAACTAGCTCCTTTGCAGCTTCTAGAACGGCTTCACATGGCTGCAGATGAATCCATACTGCTGGATCAACCTCTTTGTATGCTTCGATCTTCTTGTAGACTGCTTCGACAACTGTCAGAGGTGAAAGGCCGTTCTTGTAGGCTTCCCGTAGACTGGATATCGCGAGGTTGCCGTCAAACTCGGGTGGCGTTTGAGGTGGTGTACAGCCGGCGAGATTCCGTTTTGTGGAAAAAGGCTTAAGGGCCTCGAGGAGAGGCTGTAGATTACCAATGAAGCCGAATAGACCTTGTGACCAGTGTATCATGTCTAGCGTGGACTTCTTGAAGCACGCGTCGTTGTATCCACTTGTGGCTTCCTCGATTCCACAACATTCGAAGCCGCGATCGTTCGCTTCCCGAATAGTTGTGGCAAAGCAACATTCTGTAGTCACTCCCGATACTATGAGATGTGTGATGGCTCGCGCCTTGAGTTGGTGCAGAATAGGTGTGTTCCAGAACGAGCCTTTGCCCGGCTTGTCGATCACCACCTCGCCTGGAAGCGGCTTCAACTGATCGATTATTTCATGACCGTACTCTCCTCTGATCAGTAGGCGACCCAGCTCTCCCTTGTCGCCAATGACGAGCTTGTGCTGAGTATTGCCAGGCGCTGCTTCTTGCCGGATAAGCTTTGAAGAGGGGCAATCGGAGAGGTCTGGTTTATGTCCTTCGCGTGTGTGAACGATAGTCATGCCAGTGCTTCGACATGCGTCCAGGAGCCGTTTGGTAGGAGCGATCGAGGCTTGAACTGCTTCCAGGTTTCCACCCTGTATTTCTCCAAACCCTTGAGGAAGTAAGAAGTCGCGCTGCATATCAATGATGATTAATGCAGTATGAGCTAGAGGGAAGGAAAAAGTATATGGTTTTGCGTCAAAAGACACCATGTTGGATTTTGCTGTTGTCTTTGCCATTTCTCCAATCGTAAGAGGTCTACTGGACAACTATTAAGATAGCATATAGTAAACTGAAAGGAAGTGCATCAAATCAATCGAATGTAACAAAAAATCAAGGGAACCTTGTACGTGGAGCGAAATGCAACACCTTTAGAATTGATTCCATGCTGATGAGGGTTGCCATCTGAAGACTGTCCGAAAACGGCGCATGCAGCGGGCCTACGGCGGGCGGCGGCACAACGACTTTGGGGTCTTATCAGAACGACACCAACGCCGATCCGGCTTAGTACGCGTCGAGATAAGCCGTCTCCAAATACCCCAACATCCTCCATACTAGGCTGGTGTCTGACAATATGTTCGATTTCATCATGCCTCTGCCGACGCTTAAACGCCTTCTCATGCATACATTGACGTGCCGACGGTTCCTATCTTGATAGACATGGGCCATGACGACGAAACTTCCGATGCGGGTATCTGCGGGGATGATCTTGATACGGGGAGTACACCCTAGCTGGATCGTCGTTGGTATTAAATGTACCGCAGAGAGATGGAGTCCGACAAAACTGGTGGAGTTTGTTACTTGCTCCTGATACTCCAGCATACCCGACCATGTCAGTGCTCAAGGCAAGGCTTGCACCCTACTTCCATCTAAGGGTTCCATTCAAGAGTGGCAAGTATGGCTCCCGCTGGTCGAACAAAGGTGAGCGATTACTTGAGACTTCTGTCGCTCAAAACAGCACTGATGACCATACTTATGGTAGACATGGACCCAATCCCTCCAGAACAGCGTACCTGGGGCGGCCTAGATTACTGGGCATACTGGTGTTCCGATCTTCTAGCTCCTCCTCTTGCATCTACTGTTAGCAGTGTAATGGCTCTTGGATTTACAGCTAGAGAAACTGTCCCCATTGTGTTCTTCGGCTTTGCTCTTTGCGGGGTGGTCATCACTCTTACGGCAAAGATGGGGGCCACGTACGCTGTTCCCTTTCCCGTCATTATTCGCAGTGTCTTTGGCATGTACGGATCATTTCCGGCCATCTGCATTCGAGCTTTCGTTGCGGCGATGTGGACTGCTATCCTTACAGTACAAGCCAGCAACTTCCTCCAACGCTGCCTCGAGGCCATATGGCCAAGCTTCATCACTTTTCCAAATCACTTGCCCCAAAGTGCGGGTATTGACTGTAAGTTTCCAAGTTTACCGAAATACCGACAAGTACTGAATGATAATAGCTGCTGGGCTACTTTGCTTTTTCCTATACTGGTTCCTTCAAACTGGCCTGTCCCTCATGCCAATTTCCAAGCTGCGTATTCTGTTCTGGATCAAGAGCATTATAGTTCCGCCAACCTTCTTGGCTTTGTTCATATGGGCTGTCGTCATCACGAAAGGGTGAGTGACACGTTACATCGAAGCAGCGTAACACACTAATCAATTACCAGCGGCGGCCCACTCATCAAGGGAGAAGCAAAGATGACTTCAGCGTATATGAATACTGTCTATTCAGCCCTATCGGGACTCAACGCTGTCGCGGGACTATTCTCATCCCTATCCGTAAATATGCCCGATTTCGGTAGATTCTCCAAGAACGGGTTTGCCGGTTACCAACAGTTTCTTGCTCTTCCCGTAATTGGAACACTCGGGGCCTTGACGCCGATATTTGTGACCGATGCTCATTCTTACTTATGGGGTAATTTTGAGTGGTATATGCCAACCGTCATTGCCAAATTCGACTCCAGGGCGGCAAAGTTTTTTGTATCTGCCAGCTTCCTGCTTGCAACCATCGTCAATCAGATCGCAGCGGACACCTATCCGTTTTCGAATGACATATCCGGCATTATGCCTAAGTATATTAACGTTTTCAGAGCTACTGTCTTCCTCTCGATCTTTTGTATCGCCTCCACACCTTGGAACATCATCAAGAACGCTTCGGGTCTGTTGTCCTTCTTGGGCGGCTACTCTTGCCTCATGGGGCCCCTCGCGGGCACAATGATCAGCGATTATTATCTTGTTAAAAAGGGCAAGCTCGACGTGGATCAACTATACACTCATCATGGGATCTACTGGTACAACAGGGGTTGGAACTGGAGAGCATATGTATCTCTTGTCAGTGGTGTTGCTCCTCTCTTGCCTGGTTTCGCAAAGAGCATTGACAACTCACTTGATATTGGCGGCGCTTGGAAGATTTTTACATTCGCGTGGATCTTTGGTTTTTCTGTCTCGCTTTCTACACACTATGTGATATGCACATATATCTCAGTGCCGACATCGTCGCTGGTTGAGGTTGCCGTGTACCCGCCGCAACTCGAAGATGTTACAGGATCTATTCTTGAAGGCGAGGAAGTCTCCACCAAAGAGACACCCGTTTTAAAAGCGAAAGAAGTAACCGAGTTGGTATAGACATTATGCATCGATACATGTATTTTAGAAATTTGCATATCTGTGTAGAGAGATTAAGATCAAATCGTTTTTATATAACCTATCAGCTATAGTATGACACCCATGTCATCTTAGGCATCGTGAAGTTGACGTTACTCTTAGTGATATAGCTGATTAATCCTTGCTGATCGGCGGTCTGGTTGGCTTGGCCTTTCCCGCTTCTTATCATCTACCTCAACAGCGTCCCAATTAGTTCGTTCTCATTGTTGATGGCTCCTCAGACGTCTTTCACGCTGAGGGTGTTCTCTGCAAAGTTGGGGTAGTTAGTTCTATTATGCACCAAATGCCGAGGTCGTCTCCATAGATTAGCTGTGCTCATAGCGCGCTAGAACCACCACAACTACTACCAGGCGATGCTTAAGCGGATATGGCCCACCCATAGCAACATTAACCACGGACCAGCACCCCGAATGCAACCGGATATCGTCTACCCCACAGAATTCAACATATCTTGTATCCTTATCAGCAGTCATGGAAGTCATGCCCGATGAAATTTTACCGCCAAGCCACTTCTTTGCACCAGTAACTACCGCCCAAAACGCTGCTAAACCGAGGTCACGACGTCCATGCGACCCTTGCCGTAGGCGCAAGTCACGATGCGAGAAGCCAGACGATGATCAGCCCTGTCTTCTTTGCCTCTTCCACCACCAAGAATGCACATTCAACGAGAATCCGCCACCGCGAAAACGACGAGCATTGACTGTTAACGAGAGCGTCGAGGCCAGCGAATCTCTCCCAAACCTACTAGCATACTCACCGGATAGCCACAGGGGTAGTACTGCTGCATCTACATCACCCCAGGATTCGTCCACCAGAATCCGACAAGACCCACCGATAGACGATTACGCGAACTTGCCAGGCCCCTCACTCCTGAAGAAGACGTTGGGCTTACAGACAAGTCGGCACAGCCGTCTTCTTGGATCTACCTCGGAATATGAGAGCCTCCTCCTTGCGTTCGAGCCAAACCAAAGTCACCAAAATGCTAGTTCGTCGGCAGGACAGTCTATGTTGAGACGAGTGGACGACATCAATGCCACAACATTTATCACGTTACCTGATACTAGATCATTGAACAATCAACATGATATCCCAGATCTGGACGCCATAGAAATGGCCGTCTCGCCTCACGGATCCGCTCTGATTCACCTTTACTTCCGAATTGTCCACCCCAGCTTCCCAATCTTGCATAAGAAAGTCTTCTTGGAGAAGTATGCGCGCACCCACCGGGAGTTTTCACCGCCTCTCCTTGCTGCAGTATATCTTCTGGCTCTTGACTGGTGGTCGTACTCGAGTGAGTTGGCCTCGCTATCGAAGCCGGACGTATCTCATCTGGAGGAACTAGCTATGAAATCGTTCAGTAACGTTGTCCATCGACCAAAACTTTCTACAATACAAGCAGGTTTGCTGCTTCTCCAGCGGCACGAGGGTAATAATTGGGCTATGACGACTCAGCTTGTCGGTCTTGCCCAGGATATGGGTCTCCACCTCGACTGCACCGAGTGGGAGATCCCGGGCTGGGAGCGTGGGCTTCGGAAGCGCTTGGCTTGGGCTATATACATGCAAGATAAATGGGGCTCTCTCATCCATGGTAGACCTTCACACATAACACCATCCGACTGGGAGACGGAGCCGCTGAATGAAGACGACTTTCCTGAAAATGCCGCCGATGAAGATGACGAAGATGGGAGCACAGAAGTGGAGAAAGGGCGCACCCTGTTTTGCTACATGGTCGAGCTGACAAAGATTCTAGCAAATATCCTAACGACCTTCTACACGCTAAAGGCCGAACGCGAGTTTGCATGTCGTACGAATGAAAGTGTGCGATCGCTCCTTGACACTGCAAAACCCCTACAGCTTGCTCTGCGTCAGTGGTACGTCGACATGCCATCCACTCTTAAAATGGATGACATTGCAGCGAGAAAGCTCTCGAGCGTAGGGTACCTCCATCTTGGTTACTACGCTGTCGAAATGACGTTACATCGGCGCATCATCCGTTCATTGTCATCGGTAAATGATGCAGAGCTTTGCATGATCTGCCGTCAAGCAGCACAGACACGATTGACTTCAGCTATGAGGTTTGTGCAATCTTTGCGGCCCGAGCACCATCAATCATTCTGGTACTCTGCATCGACGTACAATTTTGTACTTGTCGGTTCTTTCATATCCCTTTTGTGGATAACGTCTCGGACTGAGGACGAAGCAACCGAGTACCGGAAGAAGCTGGATGAATACAAATGGACGTTGCGTCTTTCCAGCAAGTCGGCAGATTTTCTCGGACGAGCACTAGCATCGCTCAATACATCGGCTGTCGCGTTGGTAAACAAGGCTGCCGAAAGTTTCGATTCAAGTGGAGTGTTGAGCGCCCATCAGCTGGCGAGGGGACGTCAAACTTCGGCGGCAGTGAGCCTGGCTCATTTGAATACGGTTCGATCTACGCCTTATGACTTAGCGTTTGCCGGAGCGGAGGTCCGTGACAGCACTAGAGAAGCGGCTCTGGATGAACACAGCGTGGACGACTCGTGGTTCCAGGCGCTGACAGAAAGTGAATTCCAAGGCGTATAATGAAGCAAAGATGGGTCATGTCCCGTCATTCGCCATTCGTTTACATGGTTGCTCTAGCCGAGAGAGTCACGATACTAGGAACGGCAATCGGAGGGCCGGAACAGAAGCCTGAAGATCGTCTATCCGTTTTTAGAACTAGGGCAACAACGGCAAACCAGGCTGATCTTTCGAGCCCTAAGCTGGCTCTCTCACAAAGCCAAACTCTACGCCTACCTTTTTATCTTCTCGTACATTCCACATGACCAGGTGATGTGCGCGATCTTGTTCAAGAAAAGACGACGCATTCAGCCTCACACGAATGGACCAGAAGAAACGCGAGAAGTGCGATGACTGCCTTCGACAAATTCTAGCAACACCTAGCTTTCCTTCTTGAAAAGGATTAGATATGGAAAGTCAAATATCGAACCCACATCAGGAGACTTTGCATCATATCCCGCCATCCGCCCAAAACGCTGCTACTAGATGACCTGACCCGCATCCCCCCGCAGGGCCACCACCCCCTCAAACAGCGGCTCCACCCCTTCAGCGTAACAATATGAGGGGTAAAATAAAAAACAAACGAAAACCCCCCTTCTCGCGGTTTCCATTGCGTAGTCCGCACCATAGTATGTCGCGAAACCCAGCTCTTACCCGCGGACAGCCACACAATATCCAAGGTTTTGCTCCACTCTTTCGTCTCTCTCTCGCAATCTTGTTGGGAACACCCTAAATCTTCATCTCACATCATTTCAAAAACGAAATACAGGGCTGTGATTAGCGCCAAATCTGGTCTATCGCTAAGCAACGGTACTAGTAGGATCGTGAAACCGCACGAACATAGCATATATATTTAATAAGGATGAAGGGGATATGACGTCACTCTCTCTGCACGCCGTACATGCGCACGGGACGGGGAAATCTCTCCGCGTATGTACGTTTGATATGTACGTACGTGCAGCGTGCATGAACAAGGTTCTTGAGTTCTTTTTCTTTGCTTTTGGGAGATCTTGCATTTGCTTATGCCGTCACATCTTCCTTTCATCTGCGATCTTGCTGTTCAAGGATGTTTTTTGGGGGTCCCGGAAGGAAAATAGGCCGAGGCGGTGAGCGGTGGTGAAGAGCAAGTGCATTAACAGCAGTAGCCAAAGTCGGGGCAATGTATGAGAGAAAGGGACATTTGATGCGGCTTGAGCTCATCGGTTTTTTTCCTTTTGTCGGCAACCTTCGGTGCTAGAAAGTTTGCTTAGCCTGGTAGGGGGGAGCCGGCCGAACCCTTGGGAAAATCAATATGGTTGGAGAGTTTGCAAATGCAGGGTCGTTGTCGCCCGTGGATTCCTATTGGTAGCAGGGAAAGAAGGGAAACAGAGAGAAAGAGGAGTCACTCCATACTTGACTCCGCTTAGACACGGCATACAGTGCAAAAGGTTGTTCTGTAGTGAGCGATAGGCGAGTAGCGTCACTTCGAGAGTACAAGTAGAAAATCAAGGTATTATGATAACAATCTATTCGTAGAGCTAAAAGTACAAGTGTGATAATCAGAACCTAGCAGTTCCATCGCTGATGCATCAGCGTCGAGGGGTATCATTTTCTGATTTGAGCACTTCATTTCAGAACCGTTTGCGCCATTAACCAACACCCCGTCACAAATATCGCAAAACCCGTGGCCACATTGTAGTCGTAGAATACGTCAACACGTTTCAACATGTAATAGGTTCGGACGAATCGTGAAGAAGAAAAAAACGTCATCGTAAGACTGGAGCTCACTCCCAGGTCTTGGAAGTGTTGAGACCAAGATCAAGGTTCTGGGCAATAGCAGACGCAAAGTCGCCGCTCACATTGGATGAGCGACGGCGACGCTCACGGCGTATTTGATGTTCGGCCTCCATGAGACGCTCCTGGATCCAGGCACGCTGCTTTTCGTCGTTGCGGATACAGTCGGTATTGAGGAGCTCGGTAAGTGTAGCCACTATCTGCTGGTTGATCTCAGCGAGCTTCTGAGACTCTTCCGTACGCACACCGTAGACACTGGTACGCGGGGTAGTGCTAGTCCTGGAGCTAGTGTGCATCGGGTCACTCGCCATGGGATAGGGTGCAGCATGATTCGAGGATGTTGGCGATGACGAGAGGGATTGAAATTCCGGTGAGCCGGGGGTCATGGGAGCACTAAAGGGAATCTCCATGGCCATGCGGCGTTGGAGAGCCTCCTTCTGGGCAGAGAGCAGCATGTACTTCTGCATTGATTGATGCTAAGGAACGATGTTAGCATAGGTGGCTCCATGAATTTGTGTGGAGGTACATACCCGACACAAAGCGGGTCTAGACATGGTTGTTGTGGTATCCTGGGATTCAGTATCGTCTGGCATTTGCATTGTTGGTGGCTTGCGAGGTCTGATTTCTGTCTGTGTGGGGATGTCGGGTTCTAGTAGATATACCAGTTGGCAATGCCAAGAGCGTTACGTGCTGGGAGATCGGCAAGGCCCTAGAGTGTGGGTACCAAAACTAATAAGTATGTGGATTAAAGTGGAGTCCAGTCCAGAAGGTGATGTTGCTGTGAAGCCTTGATGAGGGTTGACGCGCAAGCTGTCGGATGAACGTGGATAATGATGGTTGGATCCCAGAGTTTGTTGAACAATCAAAAGTAGTCTTCAATCTGGCGGGTTGCCGGTATTAAATCGTTTCGCAAACGAGAGGCTGAACAGGCCATGACGTCTCGTCAGCACATCCTATCCAAGACACACCGCGGCTGAATCCGCCCTTCCCAGGCTCTAAGTCAACAAGGCCCGTTTCGAACAACCTAGTTAGGAAAGCCAGGGGCTCTGAGTGGGTAGAGTTGCGATTGGCAGAGTCGTACTCTGTGTGGATCGACATGTGGTTGTGAGGGGGCGTCTAAGCGACATCACGTCACCGGTAGGGACCTAGGTATAGAACTCTCGGCGCAGAATCCCGATCGCACCCAATATGCCCACTGAGAAACCCCCCACGGAGATCGCGATGGCGGACTGTACCTGCATGACTGTGAGCGAAAAAAAAAGTTCTGATTTGCCTCTCAGCATGTTTGGGCGCCTCGTGTCAGCATGCGAGTTTTTCCGCACTCCATCACAATTCCATCATAACACAAAATTGCCGTGTTACAGAGAAATGACGTCTGGCTGAAACCCGAAAGACCCCCGTCGCACATCTCGATAAAGCACCCCTGGCTAAGTGGCAGAGACCTCTCACACAACACCGTCGGCACGGCAAATAGGCGCTTGACAAGACATGAAACTTTAATGTCCAGCCAGTTTTGGAAGACGCGAATCACCAAATGCAACATCTGATTGCTGCGATCGCATGCTAACGCAACTAGAAGGCGGGAAGAGATGGGCAGCAGCGCAGAATCCGGTTTCGACGCCACATTGGTGGCTCAGCCTCACGTGTGTGCCGCACCCCGGCTGAGCGGTGACGTGCCAGTCCAAGTTGTCAGCCCCAATTATGTCCCGCGGGGAGAGGTGCTTCGGAATACGATCGTCGCCTTGAGCGTATCAGGGTGCTGTGGGAGTTCATGGATAAGGCTTCTAGATGCCGGGCTGAATCCTTCACTGTATGTATGTAACACACCCGTACGTCACATGGAAACGCCACGTTGGTGCCCTATATGGATAATGTGGTCTTTTTTGCGCCAAACGACCCTGCAGTCTAAAATTGTTGGATGCAATCAGGGAAATGCACGTGGGGACCCTGGCGGTTGGCTCCGTGGCTTGCCTATCTGCGAGCTCTCGCAAGTTTCGGTGCCATTACTATTCAGTCAATGTGACATAGATGTCACTGTTCAGCTGCTTGTCGCTCTGACCAGAAGCCTTTGCCATAGCTGACCAGGATTTCCTGGCCGCGAGCGATGCCCTTTGCTCTCTTTCCGCTTTTGCCAGCGCTGAGGACAAAGACGCCGACTCTCTTCTCCACCTTGCCGTTTCCAGTATCCACATATATATCGCGAAATTCAGCGTTGGGTGAAGAGGATACGCCTCGGTAGTCGTTGATGAAGCGCGCTTCGTTGCCCATTGTGGAAGCATCCACGCCGATACCTAGTTCGCGGTCTAGTGAGAGGTCGTAGTCGGAGGTTGCATTGGTGTCGTTCTGATCGTGCACATAGCCCAGATACGGCAGGATGAACGAGTCTGGAGGAAGCTGCTGGTTAGCGTAGAGGGCGTGTTGTCCGTATGCTGGATGGGCAGAGTCTGTGACTGGGGTAATCTTGACATTGCTATAGGGTCCGCTTGGCTTGTAAACTTGTACATTAGGATCTATGTCTGATCTTGAGAGCACGATTGCCCGGATTTTGTCATGAGAGAGCTTCTTCGAATACGAAGGTGCGTGTAGGTAGACGGTATGCACATCCCATCCCTTTGGCACAGCGCCTGACGTGCTCGGCATTCTACAATGGAGCCGGAGGGGACGTCCAGTGCCTGCTTGGGGGCGCTCTTGCCGCCGTGAATACGAGTGACAGAATGTGAGCAGGGCAGGACAGAGACGTGTGAGCAAGCTGTGTTGAGAGTGGCGTCAGGAAGGGCGTTGATGTGTGGATGGGCAAACGGCAGGCTGAGGTGGGCGGCCGGTGTGGTAAAGGGAGAGTGCGGCGGGCGGCAGGACCTCGGAGCAGCAGCCACTAGCGCGCGCCTGCGTTTCCTTGCCGGTCCATGACAACCTCACCAACCCGAAGCTATGCCTCACACTTTCACCGCGATCCGACGCTCCCACGGCCCCAAAGGAAATGACAGCCACTTGTGGTAAGTCCAAGCACACCGGTGGAGCTGAAGACTCCTCGTGTTGGATGGGCACTATTTGCTCCTTCACCTATTTGCATCCAAGCCAGTGCCGCCATCAATGCGCGATGGCTTTGCTGCTACGGTAGCGCCCACTAGACTCGTGTGCCGCTCGCAACGATAGTGCATGCGAAATTGCACGGCTCCCTCTGAAGGCGCGGTCATCGGTAAGCCGTCAGCAAATCGCGCCCAATTCAACTCACTGGACGGCGAAAGAGACTGGTCGACAAAAGCTCCTTGCGACGATTGCAGAGCAGAAGGCCGATTCGAGTCCATTCGCAACTCGGGCGCCGCACGATAACGGGTTGCTCTGCGAAGATTTGTAAGGCTGCCAGCGCGCATGTCGGCCCTTCGCTGGATTTAGTCAAAGGTCTAGACGCTGCTGGCGATGCAGGAACCCGTCTGTATCCACCGGCTGCATGGACCAATGACACTTCATCGACAGCTCCAGACGGCCGACTTCGCGCCCTCTCCTTTCAACAGGTGGTTATTATTGCGCGGACGCGGGGAGACTCGTCCATGCGTGGACGCCTGGAATCTCCGCGCTGACGGGTCTCGCTATGCTAGCCGGTTGCCATGGGCCCCTAATTATCGCTTTGTTCAGGTGTTCAGCGATGCAGCCAAGAGCGGTGTGTCTTACCCATCACTCCGCCGCGTCACGCAACCCACTTGACCAAGAGGCTCAACATTGGCGTCGCCCTCCTGCCTGTTTGTGCGGCCGCCTCTTTGCCTTGCTGCAGCTGCGGACCATAGGCTTTGGGAGCGGCATGCCTAGCGGGTGATTGAGCAAATCCGGTGTGCACAAGTTGCCCGCTAGTTGACGACTCGCCCAAAGCAGTTAAGACGAGAGTCGAGATGCTGAGACGACATGAGTCGCTTGGCAGGGAGTCTGTCAAGCTCATTTCGTTTCTGTCCTGCATCCTGCCCCTGATTGGCTTGTTCAACACGTATCAATAAACGACTCATAACGGCGGCCAATGTCGACGCTACCGACAGCTTCCCCTATTCCGTACGGTTTCTACGCACAGCCCGCTGGACGGCGCCGTCAGCACGCTATGCCAAACTTGAAGCGATGCCGCCAGACGAACGCGGACATGGCCCAGTGCCCCTGTCCATGGGGGTGAGCATGCTCGCCAAGGCCTACTCCTCGTGCACAGTTGTATATAATGTCTTCCCCAGCAGCACATCTGATTCTTTCCTCACCACACACTCACTACACTCGCTAATACCCGGTTATCACCGATCACATTCGTTCTCTACGACCTCCATCGCCTTTACTTAATACCAACCGTATTTAATACCAACCCCACAATCAAGATGCGCTCCTTCGCTGTCGCTGCTGGCCTCGCTGCCGTCGCCGTCGCCGCCCCTAACTACGGCGTTGCCCCTGCTTCCAGCTCTGCTCCCGTCTACGAGGTTGCCTCTTCCTCGGCCGCCTACCCCGTCGCCTCCTCCTCGGCTGCTTACCCCGTTGCCTCCTCCTCGGCTGGCTACCCAGTTGCCTCTTCCTCCGCTGGTTACCCAGTTGCCTCCTCCACCCCCGCTGCCTACACCACCACCGAGGTTGTCTCTGCTACCACCTACGTCTGCCCTGAGGAGACCACCATCACCCACGGACCCAGCACCTATGTTGTCAGCAAGAGCGGCACCCTGAGCATCCCTCAGTACACTGCCACCTACGTCACCTACCCCGTGGCTTCTCCTCCTGCCCCGGCCAAGTCCACCCCCGCTGTCCCCGTCGCCAGCGCTAGCAAGCCCGCCTACACTCCCCCGGCTTACTCCGTTGTCCCCCCTGCTCCTCACTACCCTGCCACCAACGGCTCCATGCCCTCTGTCCCTGCTGCTCAGGGTACCGCCACTGGCACCAAGCCCACTGCTACCAAGCCCGCCACCCCTGAGTTCACCGGTGCCGCCGGCAAGGCCACCGTTGGCTTCTTCGCCATCGCTGGTGCCGTTGCTGCTTTCTTGTAAGCAGTTAGCTCTTGAGTGGTTTGTTGGGGCATGACTTTCCTGGTCATGTCACTTCTGATCTATTCTTGAGTGGTTTGGAAAGAGAGGGAGGGAGATGAAAAATATGGCTTCACGGGTTACGACTTTAACTCTGCATCACGATTCAGTCCAGGATTGGGAGCGCCGTGTTTCATGTACGAACCCTTGCTTCCTTGCGCAATTCTGTCGCAGCAGCATTTCGATGGAAAATATAATACTTGGTATTGTAATACGCATTGGTTGGAATGCTTAGTCGCCCTATGGAGGGAGTCGTGTGGTCTCTGGTGTTCTTTGTTCATAGATTCTTTGCCTTTTGAGAAGAATCGGCAATCCAATTAACAGTAGTCCACCTATAACTTTACTTTTGAACCATTACTTTCTGTGCTTTCTTTGTGATATGTGAAGTCGTGATTCTTCTCTCTGTCCCAAGTATCGAGTGCTTCTTTCTCACCCACCTTCCTCACTGCCTCGTCCCCTCTAATCCTCAGTTTGATTTTTCTGTCCCAATAAACTCTCTCCTCTCATGGTGGAAATTACACCTTACCAAAATGACATTCCTCTTCCCTTTGATTCGTCCATCCCCTTGTCCCCCATCTCACCCTAAACGCCCGCCTTGGAGCCCCCCCCTGCCTAGAGACACTCACATCATCCCTTCCCTATATTACATCCATACCTATCTCGGCGCTTACTCACCGATTCGGGCACGCGATCCCTTGCCTCCCCCGACCGACTTGAGTGATTTTTGTGTGCTAGGAGAGTATACGAATGAAGATGGACGTGGAAGTGGTAGAGGTGGCAGGGGTGTGTGTGTCTGTGTGTGAGTGGAAGAAACGAAAAGAAAAGGGAGAGTTTACACTCTACTGAACAAGGTTTTCTATTTTACCTGTTTGGGTTTATTTATTTATTTATTTTTCTTTCCTACGGTAACTAGTAACCTTGCCGTCATGAAGTCGGGGGAAAGGTATCATAATGTGTACATATGCGCACGGGCGGCGAAGGATCTGTGGCGGTGTGTACGTATCAGACTGCTTATGAGTAGTATTATAGTGTCGGTGTGTGTTTTTTTTTTCTCTTTGATAAGTAGACTACTTAGTGCTTGTGTCAAGCTTGCGATGCGATGCGGTGTGGGCTGCTGCATGAGCTGGTTGGTGTATGCACTATGTACGTACAGCAGTTGGAGTAGGTGAGTTGGAGGTTTTGGGGGAGCAGATAGTGCTCGCTTTGGAGGTGGATAACTAGCTACTCTCCGAGTCTTGTGCTGGTTGGGGGATGTTGTGTCTTCCTTTGTATAGAGAGCACATTATAACATCGTTGGCTTGAACCTATTGTTATCGCTGTTGCTGTTTTATTATTTTCTCTGTTGTGCTCGATGCCCGGTCGTAGGTAATATACTTATCTACCCTCTTTCTACCTGTTCCGGTGGAAAAATTCCCTTAAATAATTGCGAGCCGCAAAGGACTATTGATCCTGTGTCTGTAGATATTTGTTCACAGGAGGAGACAAGACATCATATAGCGTAGTAATAGGTATCATTCGATTCATCATATCCTCCCACCAACATGCCCTGAACACCACCATCACACATACACTCCATCCCCACTCAAATCGGCGAACCCTGCGCACATCTCGCCCCGCTCTTACCACAATCACTCGCAACGCCATAATCGCAGCATCCACCGCTCGAGTTGCACTGGTAGGCGTGGCTGCTCACACGCTTCGTCCTGACGGCGTACGTGCCTGCGCCGACGACGCAGTTGCCGCAGTAGACGCCTGCGGCGAGGCCGCTGACACACGCGCACCCGTTGTAGCTACATGCTCGCTTGTCGAGGGCAAGCGTGTTGTCGCGGTTCGACAAGCCGAGCGGGTCGTTGATGCTGTTGCGCTCTTGAGACGGTGAGGCGTAGACGTTGCAGGCTGCGGCTGCGAAAAGGAAGATGAGCGATTGGAAATGCATGGTTTATGAAATTTACTTGAAGAGCCTTGTAGTTTTTAGGAGGGGTAGGCTAAGTTCAATCACCTGGTGTATGTGTTTGTTTGTTATTTATTTGTTTTCTAAAATCTAGGCGGAGACGCCAATGTAGGATTCATGCAAACTTGAATACAAGCGTGTGTTCGTTTGAAAACAACAATTTATTATAAAAGGGCTGATTGGATATGGCTTCGTATCCTTCGCTTTCGAGCTGCAAGCCACAATGTTTAGCTGGACACGCTGTTCAGCTCTTCCCGCCCCTCTGTCTTGGCTAATAGCCTCGGTTGGAGCTGGCGCCCTATGCACTTCCAATGGTCATGTGATATTTTAAGTAGAGGCGTTTTATTTCTCCCAGATATACTTGGACTGGTGTTGTGTGACGCAGCATGTATCACAGAGAATGGCTCTGGTTACATCAATTGCAACGTCGTATGTCGCAATGGTGTATCGATGCTGCCCTCTGATGCATACCGCAATAGTGAAAATCTATACTTTTGGTCATGTTTATTCTAAATTTACTTCATTACACATAAACAAACTGGAAATATGTTCTCCGGTAACACTTTTATCATCTTTTTTTCCCTTTTACCGTCACGGAACCTTTCTCTAGCAACATCATTTTAGAAATGTACTATGTCCATTTAGTCATGGAAAAGAAACTCGTTCATAGACGTCGTTTGTTATCAAACTGAGCACACAGCATCTACTAAATACTCTGAAGCATCCTTTACCGCTAGCTAAATCAAGGCCAGAACAACATAGGTGGAAACTGTCTATTCGTATCCACGGAAGAAGAGGAGGAAGACATATTTAAGAAAACAAACCCATAATCTTGGTTCCATGATATGTCAACCTGGTCTAAGAAAATTCGGAACTATTACTATCTCAAGATAGAATATAAAAACTTCTGCAGTAGCAGTCGAGCCTTAGAGTCCAGATAAAAAGGGGGAAAGAAAATACTCAACAGCAACAATCATATGAGACATCTCAAGCATATTTTCACAACTATAAAGAGACCCCAACGACAATTATCGAGGGAACAAGCTTGAAAGTAAATGTATATATCAGACCATCCTAGTTCTACAGATCCCAAGAGTATAGACATATCGGAACGGCAAACTTTGACGACATTTATCAAGTCAGGTGCCACACACACAACCCTCACGTAACCATTTGTCAAAGTGACCGCCATCTACTTCTATCCCAAAAATCATAGAGAAACAAACCCAGAAACCCTAGACGCCTAAAACACATGACCTCATAACCACATTAGTACCTTTGGCCCGCTCACAAAAGCGTATCACCAAGCGCGCAACGAACAATCGAAACACCGGCGCGCACCGTGTCGGCGGCGCCCTCAGCGTCCAAGCTGGGGTTGACTTCGACGAGATCCAGGGCAATAAGGGAGCCCGTCTCGGCCACGCACTCAGCGATGAAGTCGCCCTCGCGCAGCGTCAGGCCACCACGGACAGGAGTGCCCGTGCTGGGTGCCCACATGGGGTCGAGGGCATCGACGTCAAAGGAGAGGTGGATGGGTGTGTCGCTTCCGATCCAGCCCAGAGCCATGTCCATGACCTTGCCGATACCGTGTCTATGGAAATTTCAAACGTTAGTCCCCAGACTGTTCATTGATTTCTTCTGACGCGCTGATGGAACTTACCTATCGATATCGTGCATGGAGAAAGCCTTGATACCATGCTCTCGCAGAATCTTCTTCTCACCCTTGTCAATGTCGCGCAGGCCAATGTAGACAAGCTTCTTGGTGCTGAGCATATGCTCGGGCTTGATCCAGCCGAAGATGTCCTCGCGGTCTTCCTTGGCCAGGCCGGTTAGGAAAGAGACGGGCATGCCGTGGATGTTGCCGCTGTCCGACGTCTCGGGCGTGTTGATATCGGCATGCGCGTCGACCCAGATGACGGCAATGTCTCTTCCGAGCCGCTCGCGGACGGCTTTGGCGGTGCCGGAAATGGTGCCAATGGCAATGGAGTGGTCGCCGCCGAGGGTCAGGACTAGCTTGCCGTCTTTGGCGTGCTTGTACACCTGGTCGCTGACTTCGCGCGTCACGGCACTGGCGAACTTGGGGCGCTTCATGCCGCGGTAGTCTGGGTCCTCGGCAGGCTGCAGCTCAGTGTAGTTGTGCACTTGGCCGTCATAGGTGACGTTGTATTCCAGGTCTTCTTCCAGCTGCTTGATGAGTCCGTTCTCGATCAGCGCCATGGGAGCCGCATCGACACCGGCTTTGGGCTGAGCATGTCATTGTCAGTACGTGCATGGGTATTGCAGAAGCTTGCACCTGAGAGAAAGTCTTACCTGGCCGCCGCTGAAGCCGACGGCGACGATACCCAGATCATGGCGGTTGGGCAGGAACTTGGGCTGAATTGTTGGTGGGGAAGTCATTTTCTCTTTTTGCTAGAAAAGTATGTTAACAGCAACGTTCACGGGAATCCAGGTTGCAAGGTTGAGTGCGCAAAGTGTTTGTCTTTTTTATGGTTCCCCGATGCGCAAGTGCAAGTCCGATTCATCAAGCCTGCCAAGAAAGAAGAGAGAAAAAAAGGAACAAAGCAGAGTCATGTCCCAGACATTGCAGCAAAGAATTCTTACCTGACGTAGACCAGCTCTCGTATTAACAAGACACAGGAGGGGTATTCAAAAGAGAAGCAAGCAAAGAGTGCGTCAAGTACACAAGACGTGGCTATCAACAGTTCACACGAGTCCGACAAACGGGAGATAGGCGAAAAAAGGTCGGAGAAGAAAGATATCAAGCAACACCAAGGGCAGGACAGTCGGGGGGATGGCCTTTTTATCTCTCAGCAGGGTCTCGGTTGTTAGGTAATTATGTGTCGCTGATTTTTCGTGGCCATCGTGTACACCTGTACTTAGGGGAACAGCAAGTTGAGGCTCTCGTCAAATTTATCACTTAGGGGAAGTAGTTCAGTCCGGGAAGGTCTGGTAGAGAGAGGGAGCGGGTCCCCCCACTAAGCAAACAGGGCCGAGGCAAGCCATGTTCTGATTAGGTAGGTCGCACGCGTAGACCCAAACTGCGGAGAGTGCAAGGCCGATAAGCTAAACAGAGGGCTGCGGAATTGCAATGGAAACGGACACGTGTGTCTGTGTGCGCGTGCTCTGAGCGTTGGAAGGGCAAGATGCGAGTAATTGCTGCGGGCAAAAAACCGTCGGGGAGGCTGCCTCGAGGTGCTGGGGGCGCCATTGGTGGGCGCATGCACGCCCTAGTCCTTGCTCGGGAATACCGGGTTGAATCGGCTTTGCTCCCATTACGTCCTCATTCGCCGTCCGCCCAGTCTAATACTTACACCTGACGCAGAGCCACCTGACCTCTATACTCCAGTCGACCCGAGTCTCACACCGTTTTGTCCGCTTATGTCTGGCCAGGCTGTTCGTTATGTTGCTGCTGCTGCTGCTGCTGCTGCTGCAGCAAAGTCAGGCATAGGCGTGCTTCAGCTCCTTTGTCACGTGAAGCCTGGCGTCAGTGCAAGTCGCGAGGGCATTGCAGCCGTCTTGGAGGACCGCATTGACGTATGCGTTGCTGCTCAGGCGAGAGACGGAGAAGCCAACAAAGCTGTGAGGCGAGTTGTTGCGGATGCACTTGGGGTGCCCAAGTCTGATGTCGAGGTGATAAAGGGCATCAAGAGCAGGGATAAGACCGTGGCGGTTCGAGCAACACGACAAGAAGCGCCAGAAGAACAAGTCAATAGGACCAAAATCATGCTACAGAGAAGTGTTGGCATACGAGAGAAAGGATAGGTCTTTTTGACAGCATAACGAAATGGGTACTGCTGGAATGAAAATACAACAAATGCCGCAGCGAAAGATCAATTGAGCAATTCAACTTATTATCATTATCAGACTCCGCTATGCGGGCCATTAAGGAGCGTTATATATACACCATAGGGTATGTTCTGTTCCTCCGCAAATTACCAATCATTCCGACGTGTCTTATCATACAGCACACAACTCGGCGCATTACGTTCATTTTACATGGTACTTTTTAGTCCGTCTGAGACTTGGTCCGAGGAAAAACATTCTAGTATTGCCAGGCGCCAGGAGTGTTGCCGGGAGCTGTCACAATTGTTAGTCATCTGTATACAAAGAGCATCGTAGGGATATGTATCAAAACTTACAGGCAATGGCGCTGAAGCCGAGGCACTCGTTGCTGAAGGTGCCGTTGGCGATGTTGCCGTAGACCTTCCATCCCTCCTCAGCAGAGCCAGGGCAAGCAATGAAGCCCTTCTCCCAGTTGAGGTAGCCATAGGCATCACTGTTGGGGGCGGCGGTACGGCTGAAGCCAGTGACGGTGGAGCCAGGAGGAATGTAGGCAGAGTGAGCCTGGGTGTAGCTAAGGGCACCATCGGGAGCGACGTAGACCTGCTGACCACCGGGAACAACGACACCAAGGCTGAGAGTGTTCTTGCCGCCAGCAAAGGTGGTGACATTGCCAGCTGGGCAGTTCTCAGCTCCGACAACCTCCGCCGGGCAGTAGGAAGAAGGTCCCTTTCCGCCGAGGTAGAAGCTTCCACCACGAGCGTTCATGGGCTGGAAGTGGATGGGAGAGGCACTGCGCTGAGAGATGACGGAGAAGTAGGGGCTGCTCTCAACAGGCTGAGCAGCAGGGGCGGCCATGGCGGCAGCGAAGAGGGAGGCGAAAGCAGTGGTGTACTTCATTTTGGTGGCGTTGATTAAGATGATTTGGAAACAAACAAAGTGATTAGTGTTGTTGGAAGATGTGCTTGGGACCGGTGTTGGTTGAGTGTGTGGATGAGGCTGATGAAGGTACCATAGAGCGTCGTCGTGGTCCCTTTTATGTAGAAGCAGCAAGGGACTATGCACCATGGCCTTTCATCATTAATTGGATCCGTCTTGCGTGTATGCGGAGTCGCTTGCGCACCTATCCAAGGCACACAGCCCTGCATCCGCGATACGAACCCTGGCCGCATGCAACGGGCTAAGCTCCCGCTACGCCCGACATTGGCCAAGATCAGCTTCCACCAAGACAGGGCTGGAGTTGATTTAGTGGGCCTACCCGTAACGTTGTATTGAGATAGTCCCAGAATCAGCGTCATACCCGATCCCGGGCACCCGAACACGAGAGACGGTCGTGGAGATCGCTCGTACTGAGTAAGTACAGCGCTGTTTTGAAGTCACACGATGATGCAACTTTGGAAGAGAGCGGCAGCGCACAAGCAGTTCAGCCTCGGAACTTTTTCTCTGAGATTCCATACAGTGTGCTAGTGTGAGGCGGCAGCTTGCGGAACGAGCGTATGTGCTACCATTGGTTACCAGATTGGCAGTGATGGTCGCATTCGCCGCCATTCTTGGGCGAAGATTCGGGGTCCCGAGCACATGGGAGCTTTCGCCTCTGCTATTTTGGGACGGACGCTGGACTATTACTCCCCAGCCAATATTGTATGTAGTGTACACTCACGTTTGTCAATCTCTGCATGTCAACGGATCAGCTGCTTGCTGCAGCATGGCTGGTGGATAATCGAAATTGGTGGAACAAGATGGAGATCAACAAATCGTCATGCCGTCCCTTCTCCCCCACTCTCAGGATTGTGCCACACCCGTCCGCCTGGCGCTACGGGCTGTTTTTGCCACGTCCGTAAATAGAAGCCCCTAACACCTGGTGTTGCGCCCCTCTGAGGTGACATTGAACGTGAGCTCTTGTGCACAGGGTCATGCTACCACGGCCATACAGTCGTAGTAATACCGGCTGCCGTGGCATCGCCATGTGTATGCAGTAATACCGTCGCATGGTAATGTGCTGTAATTCAACCGTCTCTGGGCAGCTCCTGGGGCGAGCTTCTTCGACCGCCGTTTTGTTATGCCAGCAAGCGTGTCATTATCAAGAGCGCATGACATGTGACCCCTGCCAGGCAATATGGAGAAGCTTCTTCATTCGGCCGCACAGCTCATTGCTTCTGTTTCGACAAACGGCCCGCATACTTGCAACCGTGCATTTCAATAGCCTGCAATTCAACTGTTGCATGAACCATGCCTGAGGACCCGCTCGCGAGCAGCGGTGAATGTTTTGTGCGCAACCTTCCAACAATAGCACGCACATGTTTACACTATCAACTATCGTCCACTACATCCACAAACAGAGTTTCCCACTCGCCGTCCCAGCCGCCACCCAGTCGAGCGTAGGGTGAAACTTTGCAACCGACGGTACTGCCGTGATGCCGTCGCCCCCCAGCTGCGCCAGCTGTTCGCCCTTTGCTGTGTATATGTCGACAAACCGGTTCATGTTGCCAATGCAGAAGCGCTGGACGTTGTCCTGGGGAAACTGCTGCCATTGGGCTCGTAATCTACACACGAAACGTCAGCATCATTCCTTGTACATGGCGCGCATACATATAGGTATGGGGTGACAAACATGGTTACCCATCGTCCCGTCTGGTTGTTGTGCGGCACAATAACCTTGGGCTCCATGTCCGCTTCTTCCAACGTCGAACCCGCTTTCCAATCCGCACAGTTCCCAAAGTCATGAATCTTAATCGTGTCATCATACGAGGCCGTGGCTATCTGGCCAACAGAGTTCCACGCAGCATGCGAGACGGATAATTTGCTAGTATGCTCGCCAACGAGCGTTGGCAGACGATCCTCTCCCTTGCCTGTAATCTTGCGCAGATCCCAAATCTTCAAAGTACGGTCCAAAGAAGCCGTGGCTACGAGATGGGGGTGCAGAGGGTGCAGAGTAAAGCCCCCGATTTTCTTCTCTGACAATTGGAAGATCTGCAGCCCCGCAGCCTTCTCTGACGGCGAGCGCATATCGTATATGCCGAACTGGCCATCCAATGTGGAAAAATACAGCGTATTGGGATCCTCTCGGGATATTTCAAGCCCGGAGAGCGGCGCGTCCTCGCTCGCAGCTGCGGGAGCATAAACTTCCACCGCAACTCCTTTTGCAAGATCCAACTTCCGTACTGTAGAGTCATACGAAGCAGAGTAGAGCATGTTGGCATCGTGAGGACTGAACTGGAACGTGTGTATTGTCCGTGTATGTGGCTTCAAGGTGGTAATGGTAGGCCCTTCTCGATCTGCGTCCTCGTCGTCTTCTGCTTTCACCTCGGCGGCCTTTTGAGAAGCATCACATATGCCCAGGTTGCCGAGTTTGTCACCAGCGAACACCAAAGGTTTATCTGTGGTGGGATGCAGCCCCATGGAGTAGATGCGTTCGGGCGTAATTTTGATCTCATTTGGCTCAAAATCTTCCCATAGCTGCAGGCCACTCATGCGCTCTCGAAGCGCTCGCAGCTCCTTGTCCGTCGTCTCCTTGACATCATTGTAGTCGAAAGTGCGCGCATAGGGATCTGCTGGACCGACCGAGAGAAAGTTGCCGCTCTTGTTCCAGTCCTTGCCGGCGACGACAATATCGCTAAAGTTGTACGCATCGCTCACGCGTTGTCTCTTTGCGCGGTCGGCCTCTTGTAGTGCAGCATATTCCTCCTCGGCCTTGCGCTTCGCGACCTCGCTATCGGCCACGATGCCCCTTAACCGTGACGATGTCCGGCGCGGCGCAGTCTCCTCCTGCTTGATCTTCTTTGGCGGCGGCTTCTTCTTTGCCTTTGGCCTCGACGGCACGGACGTCTTTGCCGTGCTCGTAGGACCTAGACCGGCCTGTGCCGCCTCCATCTCGAGGTTGCGCAACAGCGCCTGTGTCTTTGCAATGTTTTCTTGCCTCTTCCGCTCATATTCACTGATCTCGACATTTTTTCCACGCGCCATTGCGGTCTCGACGGGGCGTTGCGAGGCGCCGTTCCGAATGTGGCGATAGGTGGCGCGGATTGCGATGGATATGTACGGTGGTGGTGATGGGTGGCTTGCGTGTGGATTCTGTTGTTCGTCCAAGATCCCCGGGGTACCCGAAGTGTTGCTGTGTATCGCGAGGAGATGTCTTCCGCAGCGTCATTGCCACTAGCGTAGACGCGGTGGACGCGTCAGTCACGTGCTGGCGCGTGCATCTTCCAGGCGCAGTGTCTAGAAAACCCCCCGATGGAGTGGTCGAGCGTCGAGCGGCGGGATCTAGCGAATAGCGGGGCAATGTCGCCTCCAAGGCGTGCGCGTGTTCCTTGTCTATGGGCTAGTTAACACATGGATGCTGACTGACGGTGGATCGCCATTAGTGCGGGATGCGATTGAAAGCGGCCTTGGCAGATTTGCGGGCGCAGCGTTGTCGTCTGGCATCGGTAGATCTGAACCTTCTCAATCCCACCCGTAATGCCACCAACACGCCTGGCCACTTCTCTGTTGGGGACGTGCCGAACAGCCTCAGTGCGCCCCATAGCAACATGGAGACAGCGATGCCTGTATCACTCCTATGACCACCCGTCGCCACCACCCTTTCCCCCCGCCGAGACTGCGATCCTCTCGTCCGCATACGCACACGTCCCAAACCACGGCTTCACCATAGATGCGCTGAAGCTCGGTGCTCGAGACGCCGGCTATCTTGATGTCTCTACAAATTTGCTTCCGCGAGGCGTGTTTGACCTGGTCAACTATCATCTCGTCACGCAGCGGCTGGCCCTGCAAAGCAATGTGCAGTTTCCAGAAGAGAATGAGCACGGGAAGAAGATGGGAACTGGAGCCAAGGTCAGGACGTTGACTCTTGCACGGCTCCGCGCGAATGCACCCATTATCCACCGCTGGCAAGAGGTAGGACCGTGGCGACATGTGACCACAAGGGCAGCTCGTTGATGTTTGGTAGGCTCTCGCGATCATGGCCCAGCCCAGCTACATTCCTGCGTCGGTTGCAGAGCTGGCCAGGCTTGCGGATGAAATATGGTTCCTATCAGGCGACCAGAGCGTGGACAGTAGCTGGTACACCAAACGCGCAACGCTCTCGGCAATCTATTCGTCGACCGAGTTGTACATGACACAGGACAAGTCGAGTAACTTTACAGAGACGGAGCAGTTTCTGGACAACAGGCTGCAGGACCTGATGAAGGCCGGTGGCTTCATGGGGAGTCTTGGTGAATGGCTCAACTATACGGGCCATTCTACCATCAATGTGCTGCGGAGCAAGGGAGTTCGCATTTAGGCCAAGTGTGGTCTTGTGAAGTACTGTACCTTGGCCGGCGCTTCCAAAAAACTTTACAGTACACTATAACAATTTTGGACATTGGCATGGTCGGGCAGACCATGGCTGCATGTAGTGCAGTCAAGGCGCGGTCGAGCGCCCAAGGTTTTATTGTCTGATTGAGCACGTTGCAGGTTTTTTTACTCCTCGGAGCCACGTAAGCGGCGATGGTGGAACACGGGATCTCGATTGCGGTTTTGGTGTCACAGAAAGGGCAAGTGCCGATGGGCGCAAAAGAAAATCGTATGATGAGGCCAGCATGTAGAGGACATCGGCGATGGGCCTACGTAGCATTGTGTCTGGTGCAGTCATCAATTAAACGTTGCTAGCACCGCGTATTGTGGTTCGCCGGGAAAAAGCCCCGACGCCTTGGCCTTGGGGTAGTGAGTGTGCAGGGCGCGCACAGTGAGCGAGGCTGCTGGACGATGGATGATAATGGTGATGGATAGATGGATGACCATGGCCGGTTTAACAACAACAAGAACAAGGCCAAGGCTGGCGTATCGCCAGACCATGGGGGCGCCGTGAAGGCCGAGGGTCCAAGCAGCAGCAGCGCAGCAGCATGCGAACCAGATGCCGATCGGCGGCATCAACGGCCAATGACGTGGTGGCGAGGCCGTACAGGACTCAGGGTCTTCGCAGCGGCGATGGACACCGCGCGAGGTCGATGAGCAGCGCTGCAGGCGCCGCTAAGCGCATCATGGCCCGCCAGCAGAATCAGGGTCCAGCTCGCCCGGCCGCCTGCTCCCACGGTAAACATGATCTCAGCCCCTCGCCGGCACCGCGCACCGCATATAGACAGCCTCTAGTATTTGACGCACCGCGGAGAGCCACCACGCGAACAGCCAACCGACTCGACTGCGATCGCGATCGCCCTCGCGCTCCCCCTTGTGCGCCGCGCCCTGCCTCATCATGCCCACGGGTCGCACCGCCCGTCGAGCTGCTGTGCCTGCTGCTGCTGCTGCTGCTGCTGCCGTCGCGAGGCCCCGTCGGACAGCTGCGCTGCGTCTGGAACGCTGCACTGCGGCTGGTGTGCCATGACTGTGTGCCCGGACGGCCAGCGCCATTCGCTCGCGGCCAGTCTGGAGTTGAGGTGCATGTGGATGCGGCTGTGTGTGCAAAGCGGCTAGTCCCCTCCGGGCATAGCCGAGCCCAAGCCCATGATCACCGATTGAGGGAGCCATCGGGGCAGAACACACACACTGGGCGTACACCTCGTCTCGCATTGGCGATAGGGTCCGAATCTGGCGATGGAGGATTGAAGCAACGGGGCTCATCGACGATGGGAGGCTGGGTCTAGCCCTGGATACGCCACACGATGTGTTCGTTCCCTCTCAGGCACCTCGATCTCTGCGACCTTTCTTGGCACCCTGGCAATCGAGCACTTCGCCATCCTTGCCCACAGCAAGATCGATAATCATCATGGCTCCACGCTCGCAAGACGTTCAAAGGCCCGGCTCCTCAGACCCTCTGCGTCAACCACAACCACTTCCGCCCACGCCCCCGCGCCGCATTCTCTATCCACCGCCTCCTCCTCTACTACCTCCACCCTTACCAGACAAGCCTACCGCACAAACTTCCGCCGCAAAAGATTCCAACGCTTTTCTAGTCCCGACTACGCCGGCAAGTTGCCTTCCGCGGTTTGGCCAACCGCGTGGCGTTCGGCCCTCAGTCCCCACATATCAGCACCTGCCAGCATTCCGCTATCAACCCTCGTGCCCACATGGGGAACGTCTTCCTCTGCGCATAGCTTGCAACTTCACGCTAGCCACCATGGATGGCCCTCCAGGCACCGTACCCAAGGCTGCCAAGAGCCACCCTCGCCGTCCTCCAGCACACAAGTCCGTCTCGCTCCGACACAGTCCGCCCCCCGCTGCCGCAGGAACACGCCCTAAGGAGCAAACCACAAGCCGGAGCTCGCCAACCCTCGCCAGCGACAAGGCCAACCCGCCCTCGAGTGTGTCGCCACAGCTCACCTCGAACAAGAACAGCTCGGGAGAGAGCAGTGACGCTGGCCAATGGTTCGAGAAGACAAACAACAATGCCAAACAGAGCAAATCCTCTTTTGTCGACAGTAGGTCCTGTCTGTAGCTTGGTGGCGCCACCAAAACGTTGCTAATAGCTGCGTTGTAGATGAACCGCCTTTCTTCCTCCGAAATTCATCCTCATCCGACACGCCACCCGAGCACTCTCATTCCAACATGACAAACTCCGCCATCCCATACCGCCCCAGCCTCGGCCATCTGGGCACCGACGGCAGCAGCACCGAGGATTTTCGAAGTGTGATTGATGACCTCACCGTAGCCAACAAGCGGCTCAAGCAGAGATTGAAGAAGTATGAGAAGCTCTACGATGCCCACCTGCAAGAGGAGAAGCTGTTTGAAGTCCGCTTCCACGGCCTTCCTGACCACAAGAAGAAGGAGCTGGAAGAAACATTACGCAAATTCGCCTCTGAGCTCGACGATGGGACAACCAACGACTATGCGCAGGTTTCGAATGCCTACACTCCAGCACTCGACACCCACAACACCACCGACTCGTCGACATCACGGTTTGCCGAGTCGGGTTATGCATCCCTATCGGCGTCTGGACAGAATTCAGCGGGCGCATCCAACCAAGAAAAGGACCGTAAGATGACTCGGTCAGCATACAGCCGCCAGCAACAAAGCATTCAATCATACCTCCACGACATCCCAATGGGCCTAATGCCAAACACCAGGAGTATCCCTATGACTGAAAAGTCAAAGAAGAAGATGGTCGTCCGACGCTTGGAGCAAATATTCGCAGGCAAGCGATCGATGCCTGGATCTCACCCGCAGCCAATGCAACAACAAGAGGTTGCTCAGTCGGCCGCAACGGCCGATCGTGAACAACGCGAAGCGACCGGCCAGCATTTCAGGCCTGAAGGCCAACGCGAAGCCCGCATCATGTCCGATCGTGGTGCGGTTGACGAAGATGACGTCAACCAAAGCGAGGTCGTCCAAGGATTGCGACCTGCTCTGCACATTGAAGAACATGATTTCGCCGGCTCATGCTCTTCTCCCGATCAACGACCTACCCGCCCCCTGGACCTGGACCCTTATCGCGCTCAGGTACCAACCGAGAACATGAGCTACATCCGCCATCTTGGCTTCAGCCCACCAGACATGAACTCCGGAGAAGCACCACTTGGCCACGGCTGGATATACCTCAATCTGCTCATCAACATGGCTCAGCTGCACACGCTCAACGTCACTCCAGAATTTGTCAAGGACGCACTACAAGAGTATAGCAATCATCTTGAGATATCTCGTGATGGGCGCAAAATCCGATGGAAGGGTGGACGCGAGGTCACGCAACACAGTGGCGAAAGCTCATCCGAGCACTACAGCAGCTTCTCGCCTAACGAGATCGGATCCTTGTCGCCGTTTAAGCGCATGAAGACTGGAACTAGCGGTAGCGGCAGTGACCCTACTAGCTCCGAGCAGGCGAGGCGACTGGCCCGTTATCAGCGCGAGAAGGAACAAAGCAAGTTTGCTTACAAGCCGCTGTTCTTCCACAAGGAAGATTCCGATAATGAGGACGACTTTTACGGCTTTGATGCCGATTCGTCAGCAAACTACTCTCATCAGCCGCAACAGACAGGCAACTCTTCGGGCTTCAGCAGCTCGATTATGCAGAGCTCTTCATCTAGACCGAGGAGGCGTGAGAACGGTCCTATGATTTTCTACACCAAAGCCAAGTTCTGTACTGACCTTAGCGGCGACAACAACGGGGCATTCTTTACAATGCCTGGTAAATACCAGCCCATTACAAACCAGCCTTTGGGCGCAAAACCAAGCTCTCAAATGTGTCCTGATGCGGCTACTGAACTTACCGAGCCAAGAGGCCCCCTGAACACCTTGGCCATGGAGACTGAGTCAAACAGTGGGTCTCGCACCGTCTCCAGTGGAGAGGACATTGGCTTTTCGCCAGAGGCTCTGAGGAACAACAGTGGGAACACCAGTCCAGAAGTCGTGGACTTTGAGGCTTCTGGTGTTGGTGGTGTACAACCTGAGGATAACTTCTCCATCCATGTTCGCCGCTCGCAAGTACCAATCATGCCGTCCAACGCCGCTGCCCACCGTCGAGCAAGCTTCTACCCTAAAGCCATTCAGGAGGCACTCCGCTCTGAGCACACACCAATGGAAGTTGAGTCTCCGCGTTCAAGTCCTCAGCGCATCATTCACGAGAAGATTATCTCTGCATCGCGCAAGGATCTACCCAACTCTACTCTCCCACCAGCCTCCTTCCTTCCCCTCGACTCCTGTTCTTCGGGCGATATCGATTCCGACTCCGCATCCGATGCCTCCTCCGAACCCGACTCCGACTCGTCTGATTGCCCGGCCACGGCCATGCAAATCCTCAACATTGCTCCTGTTCGCTCAGATGAATCCGACATTTCAGACTCTGATTACGAAGATAGCGACGATGACAGTGTCGACCTGCTTGCCACAGCTCGCCAGCAGAATCCGAATGCTGTCCGTGCGAGTGAGCGTGAATATGACGCTGCACTGGCAGATCGACTGGCTGAGGAGATACCTGCTGGCAGCTCGGCAGCCACGGCAGGTGGCGGGAGCGGATTCAATAGCCCTGTTGAGGGTGCTCGTGAACCTCCGCAGTTGGAGAAACGAGTCAGTCGGCAAAGCGCTTCAAGCAGCATGGCGTCTGGTCCTGCGAGATTGAAACGTGCTAGGACAAGCGATTCGATGAACCCGCAACCGACGAAGAGCCCCAAGACCAGGAGGGCAGAGAAATAGGCTCAGTTTTGATGGACTTTGTTATGATAATTTGGTTACAGCACAGTTGGGGGTCGAGAAGTTGTGGAGACCAAGGGCATTTGATTTTCTCCGTTTACGATTCTGCGTCTTTGATACCCCCACTTTTCTTTTCTTGATGAGCGTTAGCATTTTGTATGCGGCCGGCGATTTGCAGTGATTTTACAATTAAACATGAATGAACCCTTTCGACAACTTTTGCTTGCCTCATCAGCTTTGCCAAGGCGCGCACAATCAATCACTCACCCTTGCTACCAACATTAGCATTTTCTTGTCAAAAGTCACTCACAGCTACAAAATAAGAGCCTTTTCAAACTCAGGAACACACGTATTCAAAGAGTGCCAAGGTAGCCTTCTGCAAGTGAATCCTCTAACAGACTGACTCCAAGAGATGCTTCCCAATCATTTTACCTCCTACGCAATCATCGTGTATTCTTGGCGTGGAACTCCGACATCAATTGTCACCGATCGGTAGTAGCTCGGGGTGTCAAGCTTGCACCAACGGTACGTCATAGTCGCCGATTGTCCGTCCCACCCGCAAGCACCCGGCCCTTGTTGAGACAGCCCTACATAAAGAAAAAAAAAATTCCTGTATGTTGGAAAAAAACAAACAACGTTTCAAATTATATTGGGTGTCTTCTCCAGTGTTAGCCATGCTGTCTAGTCGCTTGTCCCAACTTCCTTTGGGTGTCAGAGAATTGGTGTCTGCGAACGCAAGAACAGCATTATCACAATGTCAGGCCGGCAGTGTTTTGAGGAGTGGAAAGAGCTTGGACCAGAGGAGGCTGATTACTATGGAGCAATTAAATGAGCGCAAAGACAGTATGTACCACACAGGCTTCTGAATACAGCATTATTTACCTCCATGTTTCATGCTTACAAGCAACCCAAACGCTAACTAGCACATGTTCAGGCCGAGAGCGCGTAGTCATTCTAGGATCAGGTTGGGCAGGCTATACCGTTGCGCGCTCGCTCGACTCATCAAAATACCAAACTGTTGTCGTCTCTCCACGGTCCTACTTTGCCTTTACGCCCCTGCTTGCCTCTACTGCTGTAGGAACGCTGGAGTTCAGGACTGCACTGGAACCCGTCCGGAGTCGAAGAACCAAGGTCGAGTTCATGCAGGGCTGGGCCGACGACGTAGATTTCAAGAATCGCACCATTACCGTGGAAGAGGCTGTCGATGATCCTCGACAAGGCGTAGCGCTGACGACTGATCGGCATGCAGGAAAAAGCGCGGAACAGCGAGCCTTGGAGAAGAAGCAGGAGACTAAAGAGGGCAAGATGTTTGACTTGAACTATGACAAGTTGATTGTTACTGTGGGTTGCTACAGCCAGACGTTTGGTACTCCGGGCGTCAAGGAGCATGCCTTCTTCCTCAAGGACGTAGGCGATGCACGTAGGATCCGAAACCGCGTCCTAGCCTGCTTCGAAGGCGCTGCTCTCCCGACTACACCTGTGGACATGAAACGGCAACTCCTGAACTTTGCCGTTGTAGGTGGCGGACCGACCGGCATCGAATTCAGCGCTGAGCTCTATGACCTCATAAACGAGGATATGAGGAGGCTATACCCAGAACTCATCCAGTACCACCATATTACCGTGTACGATGTAGCACAAAAGGTGCTGCCCATGTTTGACAAAAAGCTGGCCGATTACGCCATGCAAAAGTTCAAGCGTGAGGGTATTGATATCAAGACGAGCCATCACGTTGAGGAGCTGCGTGCCGGCGCACCAGTTGAGATGAGTGACTCTGAAAAAGCGAATGATTCGCATCTCTACACTCTCAAGGTCAAGGAGCAAGGTGAAATCGGCGTTGGCATGTGTGTATGGAGTAAGTTTTTTTGTGTTCAAGTCTAACCATCCCCGATCATATACATATAACTAACCCCCAACCCAGGCACAGGGCTAATGCAGAACCCATTTGTCCACAACGCCCTCTCAAGCGTGCGCGAAGCCCCCTCGAATCTCAAACTCACCTCATCATCGTCGTCCTCCTCACCCAACGATTCCAATGCCACCAACCAAGTCAAATGGATTGTGAAAAAAGACCCAAAATCCGGCTCCATCATCACCGACGACCATCTCCGCGTCAAACTCGTTCCCGCCCCTTCTTCTTCTTCTGAAAACACCAACAGCAACACTAACAACAACACCTCCCAACAACCCGAAGCCATCCATCCCGACGTCTTCGCCCTCGGCGACTGCGGCATCATCGAATCCACCTCATACCCCGCCACGGCGCAAGTCGCGAGTCAAAAAGCCTTTTGGCTCGCCAAACAGCTCAACAAATCCCCCTCGCTCGACGACGCCAAAGGCTTCACCTACCGCGATCTCGGCACCCTGGCCTACATTGGCAACTGGAATGCGCTGTTCCAGGGCGGCGGCAAGTGGGGCGGCAGACTGCAAGGCTATGTCGCGTGGATTATTTGGCGCGGCGCGTATATCACAAGGACGGTGAGTTGGCGGAATAAGGTGCTGGTGCCCGTGTATTGGGTGGTGAATTGGTTGTTTGGAAGAGATATTAGTCGGTTTTAGGTGCGGAGGTGTTTGTGAGTTTCTGGGAAGGATGGGGAGGGAGTGAGAGAGGAAAATATTTTCTGGTAGATTATTGTAAAATACTTACACAAGAAGGACATAATCATTTATATTCTTTCGTCAATGCACTTGATTCCCCAGCACTCCCTTTTTAAAACTCTGGTCTGTAGTCTCAACACACTTGAACATAACTCGCTTTTTCTCCTTTAAGAAAAACGACCAAGAATACATCTTCGACAAGAATAACCAAAAACAGTGATCTGAAACAAACAAAATCTGACATTGGGTATCCTATATTCGTCCATGAAAAAAAAAACACATATATACAGCACATCCACACAAGTAAACCCCAATCCCCAAACCATCCTCACCTCTTCCCCTACTTCTTCTCCCCTCCCCCCAAATACCCCACCACATCCCCCGCCCTCTCCAACCGCGCCCTCGTCTCCGGCAACCCCTTATTCAACCTCTGCAATCCCTCCACCGCCCTCTCCCAATTCCTCGCCACCTCCTCCTGCCTCAGCAACCCCTCGACATCCAGCACGTCCTCACCGCTCACCGCCGCCACCATGTTCTCCAACGCCTCACACTTATCCCTCGCCTCGGCGCCCTCCGCTTCAAACCGTTGCGTAAACGCCGCGGCCGCCGCGGCCGGCGTCGCGCGCCGATGCTGACTGATTTTCGCAACGAGCGCATCGCGGCGTGCGACAGCGGCGCCGAGCTGCGCGCGCAGCTTATCGTCAAAAGGTTCGAACTCCTCTCTTTCCACTATGGATTCATCATCTTCTCCTCCATTCATGATAATCCCAGACATCTTGTTATTACTATCGTTGGTAGAGCTAACGACGTCGAGTCCGTTGATGCTAATATTGTGCCGCATGCCTTGCAGCACCTGCGCGACAAAGGCGTCGACGAGGTCTTCGACGTTGCGCCGCAGTTCGTCGGGCGAGTTGCTGTCGGATACGGGGGGTAGGTGCAGGTCGAGTTTTTGGCGGGCGGCGCGCCGGATTTGCGTCGTTAGGTAGCTTAGGTCTGCGGGGGATTGCAGCTCGATTTTTCGGTGCTCCGAATCCATTGTAAAGGCCTTGTGTGTGGTCGGTTGGGAAAGAGAGGTACAAATGTGTGGTTGTTTGTGTGCTGGATGCTGTATGTTTTGAAGATAGCTGGACTGGTGTATTGCTGATTGGACACAGTGACAATACAAGGTTTTCTTTTTGAGCGGCTCGGAGTCGTAAATAGAAACTCCGTTGCGAATTGCTGGTACGGCTAGTGGTTATACTGCCGCCGGCTTTGTTTTGGTGTTGTTTGCGACGCGGAAACATGGACCACGCCGCGCGACTTTGCAGCGCCCGCTCTAATCGATAAGGCCCTATCGGAGCCGAGGTGTGGGGCCAGTGCATCCGCATCTCAACCACCACGCGGTGAATAGCAGTGCTTGCAGCGAAGACGTCAAGTAAGAGCTTGATAATGTTGAATCTTCCATTTCTCAATAGTGTATACATTTGTTGGTTCAAGGAGCGCCATTGAGCAGCAAGTGAAGCATTCCACAACGCCGCAACCCAACCTCCTTAGTATACATCCCAAACGCCCTGAACAGTGCCAAACGCCCATCCAGCCCATATTGACATAACTTCAATGAAGCATTACAGAAATAAAACACCAAAACATTTATATATCACAGCCGGTTTCCATGCTCCTTTCTAACCCCAAACCTCCTCGTGTGATCCGGGGCAGCCTTGCGGGGTATCACGCAGGTGAGGGCATGCGTCGGGTCGGCTACGAGGGAAACATGTTCTTGATCTCCTCATCTGTGAGTATAATATCCTGGACGGGATCTTGGCGGCACTCAAGGTCGTCAAAGTGGTAATCGGCATATGAAGGGAGGAAGATCTCTGCACACATGGCAGTTAGCATTGCGTCCACATTTGACCGATTTGATACAGTCGTTCTTCTCGCAATCCAGAAATTGGAAATAGGAAGGCTAGAAAAAGGACATACCTTGATTCCAATCGAATCCCTGACTGGCTTTTACACAGGTAATCTACTCCGCTGTTAGCCGGTGCTTTCCTTGAGACGCAATGCATCATGTAGTCGGAGGTGGTGGAACATACCAGACGAGGACACTCCTCCTCTCCAATGTTAATAACAGTGTGCTCCGCCTTTGAAAACGTCGCGCTCATCAGGCTCTCTCTCCGACTCATGATGCTTGCCGACTGCGGGCTGCTCGACGTCGAAGAAGCGCTGCTCCCCACGCTCCCATAGCGGTCGTAGGAGAAGCGGTTCTCGGTCGGGGTAAACTGATAATTGCGAGAGTTGGCACTATAGCTGGGCGTGCTGGGCGTGGAAGCCGTTAGGGACGACGACGTGGATGAGTCAACGGAGTGCCGGGAAGCAGGGTGCTTGCCCTTGCGCCGGGGAATGGCGATAGCGTTGGATGACGAAGACATGGTTGTTTGCAGCAAAGGGGACTTGTATCCGTAACACCGTACAGGTGACAGTAGCAATGGCTAGTAGCAAAGAGACGCTGGAAGCATACACACAATCATGGGGAACATGAGAGAGGAAGAGAGAGGAAGTCGGGAGGAAGCACAGGCAAGCTGGAGTGGAGCGACTTGGTAGTCGACGCAGCCTCGTGTCTGACTCCGCCAACCATACAGCGATGAGACGTCTGGGCGGGCCAATCAGAGCCCACCACCTTGCTTCCGCCTGACGATCCGTCCGGGGCGAGAAGCATGTACGTGTGACAGGCACCCGTGCTGGCCGCATAAGGTGTGCATGAGGTGTGCACACCTCAGGATAGCGTCATGCACTCCAACCTGTCTCTTCGGCTCCATGTTATCTCTTATCGTCTTTGCCCGTTGTCGCTGTCGTTGTCTGGCAGTCGGTACGCTGCATGGTCAGCCATCTGGCCCGCTGGGTGACGTAGCGCCGGCGTGAGGTCCGTGGAGACAACACAGCCTGCTATCGGCCCATGACAGGCCACCGTCTGGTTGGCCCCTTGGCCGTCTGCGGCTAACATACGTGTTTGGCTGAGATGGCTGCTTGCTATTCACTCCACCCCAGACAAGAGGAAAAGGGAAAAAGGAGTAGGAGGAGAAGAGCCTCGCAGCTCAATTGCATTAAACAGCAGCGCATTGTGAACTACGCTAGCCTAAATACCATCGTATTTCATATCGTACATTTGGATATCGCTCGCGCAATTAAAAACAAACGAGATGAAAAAAAAAAAGACACATGAACAAAAACCGGTAAAGTCGGTCCAGCCGAACCCCAAACCATAGGTACCAGTTCCATCGAGATTAACAAGGAAAAAACACCATCCGGGTACCCGGACTCCAGCTGGTGCCATCCCGCGAAGCGTGTGCAACATGCGTATTAGTAACGAAAGACTATGAAGAGGTAGAAATGAAAACTTTGCAAAACAGCACATTCGCTATCAATATGCCGCCGTTTTCGAGGAGAAGAGAAAATGAAAAGAAAAGGGAAAGAAAAGGGAAAGAAAAGGCTGGAAGCAAAACAAGACTACAAGACCCTCCACCTGTGGGGTGGCTGGCCAAAACCGCCCAAGCTGACGATACGGCACGACGCGTCTTCACCATCGAGGGTATCCTCCAAAAAGCGCCCAAGAGACTCCTAGACTCCGGCGCCGAGATGCTGATGAATGGTTCGTAGAGACAGGAAATGTGGTCCAAGACGGACAAAAGGAGAGCGTAAGAATCGATGGTTTAGGGGGGCGTCAAACAGCGGGGAATACGTAGTGACAATCGGGGGTATCGTACATGGTTCGTGACGTGTGTCGCGCGGTGAGAAAGATGAATCTACCATCCCTTCTTTCGAGCGAAACGCTTGTTGAGGAGGACCAGAACCTTGCTCACGTTGAACTGGACGTATTCGAGGTCCAGGTCTTCTTGATTGTCCTTTTGCATTTCGAGAAGATCATCTAGCTTGAGATCCAATTCGAGAAGACCGCGGTTGCGGCCTTTGTAGTGGAGCGAAATGACAAACGTGCCGGGCAGCGGGCTGGTGAAGTTGAAGTAGATGTTGGCTCTCCTATTCTCCGGAACATTGCTCTTCTGAATCACGCCCTCGCGCTCCAGCTGTTGGTGAGTGAACTTGTAAGGGCCCAGGACCTGGTGCTTTTGCTGTTTCCTTGTCTTGCCCTCGGACTGACTGCGTACATTGTGAAGATAAGACTTGTACGTGTCAAGCTGGCTGACCAGGAAGCCGTTGTGGTCTCGAATGGTGCGGAAAACTTCTTCGAGCTTCCTTGTTTCTTCAATTACCTTGTCCTTCATCGAGCCTAGGTGAACCAGCTCCTGTTCAACTTCATCTCTGAGCAGAGAGAAACCGTCTTCTTTGTCAATCACACCAGATTCTTGCAATTGGCTCAGCAGCTCCATGCTGCGGATGCCCTTCTTGACCATGACGGAATCATTCTTTGTTGTGGCAGCCGCTTCGGCAATCTTGTCCAGTCTCAATGGCCGTCGCGTAATGGAGGTATTTGCAGGCAGCGAACGGAGAATCATGACAAATGTGGATTTGGCCTCCATGAAGAAAATTTCCTCCTGCGTGATGTCAAGCGCAGCTGTGAGATCATCAAGCGGTGTCTCCCACTTGCTGAACAAGGGAAGGTTGATGGCCCTGTTCTCCTTTCGAGGGAGTTGGGCAGGCGCCGGTCCCAGTTCTTGAAGAATGACACCCAGATGCGAACTGTCTTCTTTTGCCTGTAGGTTGTTAGTAAATAAACAGCAATTGCCCCGCCGTCGTCCAAACTTACGAGTTCTGCTGCATGCCGCTCCAAGAGCGCATGTGTCGCATACACTTCGTTTAGTGTAATGGAAAGTTCAAGGTCCTTCTTCGACAAAGCCACGTAGTTGTCCATCTCCAGCGTGTCGTAAAAGTCCTGGACTTCGCAGAGGTCAAGCAGAAACTTGTTGATGCGCTCCTTGTTCTGGTGGATAAAAGGCTGCAGCTTGACCATGTATGGCTCCTTTGCGTACGACGGCTTGTTTGCCAGATTCTGCAGCATCTTTGCAATGTATGTGAGAGTTCGCTTAGGGTTCTCTGCTGGCAATACATCAATGAGCATATACGATCTTGGCGTGACAATGGCAGGGTTGATGAAGCGCAGGAAAAAGAAGCCGCCGATCAGCGTGCAGATTGTCTGGTCCTGGGCATCGGGATACTTTCGCCTCGACAAACTTCGAATCTGCTTGCAAATCCACCGGATACCGTATGGTGTCTCCTCGAGACCTTTGATAATGGTTGTGAGGAAATTGTTGGCAATCTCCATGAGCATGTTCACTCTAGGGGTAATGATGTTCTGGACCGTCTCGTTCTCGGCAGCCTCTTCGGCCGTGACTCCCTTTGGCAGGTCTGGCGGCAAATTTCCTTGGAGTTCGAGTTCGGTGACCATTTTCTCGTACACCTTGAGCGGGTTAATTTCCAGATCCAGGTCCTTGAGCTCAATAAGCGAGTTGATGCTGTCCTGCAAGACCACCTTGAGGTAACTCTGACCAGGTCCTCTCCGCGTATATGTGGTCATCATGCGCGAGACGGGGGTGTTGGCGCGCAGAAGCGAGCTATAGTCCGGGGTGTTGTCGAATTGATACGTGAGAACAGACTATAGAGCTAGGTTAGTTATACATAATCTCCCCACAAAGACACAAACTTAATTGCGCAACATACCTGAAACATGGTCAACAGTAGATGCTCTTCTCGGCTCTCGTACTGGTTTCCGTAGATTGTGAACATGACTGTTTGTAGGAGCGCATCGATCTCAGCCATGGAGACGAGGCGACAGAGGTGCGCAATGTGCCGGGGTTCGGACTGGAGGAGAAAAAGCAGGTTGCCATATTTCTGTGTCTTTTCGTCGTTGGGGAAAAAGCCTTCTTGAAGTTCGATGCCGTCTGCGAGGTGGTCTGCGACTTCGTTTTGCTGCATGCACAGTCAGTATCGAGCGAGTGAGCGCGCGTACATGTATTTATACGCAAAGGCTTTATAAATACGGACCTCTTCCAATGCCATCCGGTTCTGAATGAGAAGTGCTATCCGCGAGTCGAGATATCGCACGTCTTTTTCGAGAACAAAGTTCTTCTTGGACTGTGACGAGATTTTGGCCTTGAGCTCTCGCAGGACTTTCTGGGCTGCGGACAAACGAGTTAGCGGGCACTAAGACAGGAAACATATACGGGAGAAGTCACAAAACCACATACCTCGAGCCAAGTCGTCCTCAATCTCGAGCTCCTTGTCCTTTGCGGACATGGACAGGTACAGGGCCGTGACGGAGTAGCGCTTGGATTGGCGCACCGAGCGCGACCCATCGTGCGACGACATGGTGTTCTGGCGCGAAACGGGGATGAAGGACGACGAGGAGGAAGTCGACGCCCGCGAGGGAGCATGCAGCATGGATACCGCCATGTTGAAGCGTCGCCTGCGAGAGGGTGTGGGCTGCGGTCAGAGCCAGAAAGGGAGGGCGCGTGTATTTGCGGCGCTAGCGAAATAGCAAAAGCGTCAGGGCAAAGGGGATATTTTGTTTGTGCGCCACGTTGGAGAGAGGCCGTGGATCGGCGTGTGCGGTAGGAATTGCAGCGGGAGGGCCCGGCCAGCGAGGGTGCTCTGGGCGATTGGGCGTGTACGGGGCGAGGGTGGTGTGGTAGGAGAGCAATGGAGGAGCGTGTGTGGCCAGGAGAGGGGCGCGCGGGCGGTTTGCGGGAGATGGGAGAAGGGCTTCTGGGAGTTGGAAGCGGCGGTGGGCGGTGGGCGGCGGGCGAATGGTAGGTCGTGGGCGCCAGGGACGCGACTGGTGCGGGGGAGCTCAGACGGTGAGTGGTGGGCAGCGGTGCAGCTGCGACATTCCAGAAGAGCGGCGCGATGCTGGGCCGGGGGTGTGCTCACACTCGGGCAGCGGGCAGGGCAGGGCAGAGAGCGTACAAGTCGAGTCTGGAGGCGGAGCGTCGCTGTGGTGTGCTGTGGGTGTGCGATGGCAATGGCGGCGTATAGTAGTATATTGGTGCGCAGGACAGGGCAGGGCAGGACAGGGCAGGAGCGATGGATGGGCGGGAAGGAGCAGATGTTTCAGTCGCTCGAGTCGGTATGGGCTAGCTGATGAGAAGTGGGCCGCGGCGTGTGGAGAGCATGCAGCCAACGCGCGACGCTGCAACGAGCAAAGGGCGAGGGGGCCTCAACGACAACGGCGGCGGATATGCGAGGGCGTGTGTGCGTGTGCGTGTGCGTGTGCGTGCGTGTGTATGTGTCTCCTTGTGCGTCGTGCCGCTGTTGGGCATATGTGTGTGGGCTAGGAGAGCTTCACAAGGGGCCACGGCGCCTGAGCATCATCGTCTGCACGCCCCTCGTGCATGCCTGCAGGCACCGCAGCTTTGCCCCAAAGAGCCAGCCCGCTTCTGAAACTCTGGTCAGCTGCCGCTCAATTTCCCCTAAACCCTGGCCCATCGGCGCCCCTCGTTCCTGGCTAGCCCACTAGCGAACCACACCCCCTCCCGCCACCGACATGCCGACACCACCCACCCTCACCACCACCACCACCCTCGCTTTATGCCCTTCCGTCGCCGCCCGTCAGCTGTCAAGGAACGCGTGGGTGCTGCGCCAGCAACGCTTGCTGATGCTGATGCTGATGCTGATGCCACTACTACATGCTACTGCTACTGCTACTACTGCTACTACACACTGCTACGCCCGCTGATCCGTCTTATGCGCCCATCCTGCTGCCGGCCCCAGGTTTATGCATCTATCTGAGGCATTGCCGGCTGGAGAAACATGCTTACCCACACGCGCCCTGTTTGGGCGTCCTGCCCACGGCAATGCAGCTGCACACGTGTCGGCCTCGTCGACGGCGTGCCCACCAAGCTGGCCACCAAGCATCGCTGCGCGTTCCAGGCACGAAATTGCAGGCGGCCAATGGCTGCCTGATTCGCAGAGCGCTTTCATTCAGCTTGGCCTCTGCGCGCGCCGTATTGTACACTACTATACAACTACACGCCAAATTATTGCCTGCATCCTTCGCTGCCCGCTGCGCTGCTGATAACATGCCGTCACTGATCTACAACAGCGCCTTGGTTAGAGCTCTTCGGTCCGATCAGCATCTTGGATCTCATCAAGGAGAAACACGCGTGGCACACAAGTCTTCTTGCGCAAACACTATCGCCCTTCGACTGACCAGCAGCCATCGCTAGCGCATACCAGGCTATCAACACCGCTACCATTGCGCCACTTAATTGCGACCAACACGGCCACTGCCAAAAGCACTCCTGTGTGTCTATTCATGTCCACCGCCACACCATGTCTCGCATACAGCCCGTCGGAACAGCGCCATCACGCGTGCCTTGGCGGGCAAGGAACACCTCTCTGCCCATGGCCTTCAGACATGGATTCGCTCCAACGATAAACTCAAGCACGACGAATCCGAATGCGGTCCCAAGCGGCTCGAGTAGCTCCTATCGCTCTAGGCGCCATCCAGTAACGTGCGCCGCATCCTGCCGGCACCACTACAACCAACCCGCGCAAAAACCCAAAGGAATAACACCGCATGCAGCATGACATGACGCCATGCGCAAAAAATAAAAACAAATGTGCTGCCAAACGGTGATCCGATCAACTCCACATTTCGCCTTCTCGGCCATATTGGGCGGCTTGCGTGGGCTTGACACTACAGTGAGCAGTGTGCCTGGGCCCGTGCGCCCAAAACGATGGCGATCATTGCGCCAAACTACTCCACTTGCATTCCTAAAGGGCGCCAACGAGTCAGTTTCGTCAACGCACCACGGCCGCAAGGAGCACATTTAGCCCGAAATAACTGCCTGCGTTAGCTTCCTTTCCAACCACAGCAACCACCCCAGGGAACGGTTCGGACGGCTGCGTGGGATGTGCGCGCGCACGCCATTTCCACCGGGTAAAGCCATAGGCAGAGAAAAACAGCGAGACACGTCTCTCAAACCACTTGCCCACTCAGCCGTCCGCGACCACACATGTGCTCTCGCCGTCTGGTTGCCCTGGACCTCGCAATCCCCGCGAACTTGGGTCAAATCTCCAGTCCGCGGCGACTGTCAAGACACCATTTCGGGCGCAACACGGTTCGACTAGACAGTCCAATAGATTGAAACCACTTACACGGATACGGCAGCCGTCCACTCCTGCGCAGACAAGAAGCTCTTTAGCTCGGGTGCCGAAGCAACCAGCTTCAGTTCCACGCCAACGATAAGCACGATAACAACAAGACGCCCTAACAAGCTGGGGACGATCGCAAACGCCATGAGGGGTACAACGAGTATTAGCGGGAACCACACGGCAACCGAATGGTGCTGACCACCCTCTTTGACCGTGCTGATACGTGCCTTGCGCCCAATGGCGACCAGGTCATGCCCCCGCTCCAGGAATTGACTTTCTGCATAATCAATCGGTTCGTGCTCATCCATCCATTCACGGTAACTTGCGATGTCTTCCGCGGCGGCTGGCACAAGGTTTCTTGACACGTCGCTAAACGACGACAAGGCCTTGTCTAGGTTAAGAAAAAAGTTAGTTATCTAAAAAATAAATCAAGAATGCTTACCCAAAGGACAAAGAAAGAAAAAATCCCACCGACGATCTGGTGACTGATTTCTCGTATTCTACTACAACCATTGACACAGGAATACGGAAAACACTTACTATACTGTTCTAGCTTCTGAAATATACGACCCAAGAGTTCGGTCCTCTTGAAATGCATCTCGCCGCCATAACGCGCGTCGTTTCGCCGCGACGCAGGATATGCATAGCCTGACGGGTCTTTGGGCGACATCTGCGCAATACACCTGTCAAGATGGCGGAGCTCTTCTTCAAGCTCACACATCTCGTCCTGCAGGTGCAGCAACACGCGATGGTTCAGATGCTCAAACTTGCGGTACATGGGCACAATTTGCTCTTCCCGTGGAGCGTCGTCTGCCGATGGAGCGCTGAGCTCGTTCGCCAGCAGCTCGTAACCCGTCATGGGATACTTAGCCTGGCTAGAAGCTGGTGCATGTTGCTGGTAATGTGGCGGTTGCCCTGCATGAGGCGAGAACGGCGGAGGCATCTGTTGGACCATACTGTGCGGATACGCATGAGTGGCTTCTGGAGACTGATGCGGCGCATATCCAATGGCCAGTGGCGCTGGAAATGGGTGTATAGGTGGCCAGCCTTGTGGCGGGTTGGCTGTGGCACCAACCACTGACGGCGAAGCAGAGTATGCCTGAGGACTGTACATGGGCGCCGGTGCATAGGGCTGAGCAGGCGTTGCTGCGCCGAACTGGAACGCCTTTTGCGGCTTTGGATTCTTCAATATGTGATTGGCAAGCTCGCGTTCTTGTTGCTTGAGACGTCTGACATGAGGATCGCTCCCGCGAGACGAGGTCGATTGTGGCCGAGGCGGAGGAGCCTTGCTTTCCACCTTGGGAGACTCATTGCTCGCCTTTGGCTCTTCCTCGCCTTCCGTTTCACTGCCTTCGCTCTCCGCGCTTTGGTTCACCGTCTCCTCATCGTCGTCCCTGGGCCCATGGACAAAGCTGCTAGCATATAGTGGCTTCTTGAACTTGCGAAACTCTTGGTGAGGTAACTGAGGCACTGTTGCACTGGTTTGCTGTGCTGGGGTTTGTAAGGTGGTACCTGATCCATTGTCACTCGGAGAATCCGTCACCACTGACGAGCCTTTATCGCCTAAATGGGAATAATCTGGAGCCGGAGAAGACGAAGTTGAAACACCAATTGAGGCCTGCAGGCCTGCAAATGCATCATTGTCAGTGTCGTTTGCTGGCTGGAGATACTTGAAGACTTCTGATTCAGCGTCATTCATCATGGAGCTTTGCATGGCAAGGCGTTGCCTCTCTCCAAACGTCTCATATTGGTATGTGTAGTCGTGGTCCTCACGAGACTTCTGTGTGACTGTTGAGTTACTCCCGCTGGAATTGCTCGACTGCTGTGACACGCTCGAGGCCGAAGAAGGTTCAGAGAGTTCAGCGAGTTTTCCACCATGACGGTGTTGGGAACTGCGTTTACGTTGCACACGTAAGCGGCTCGCAGCACTGTCTTCAGTGTGTCGCCGACGTATCGCTCTCGGCTGGCCCGAAGAGCTGACAATGGAGCTCGCTCGACGTCTGGGTTGCATGCTGGTCTTTCTCTCGCGTATTTGGCCTAGTCTGGGGATATATCCTACGTTGCTTCCTTCTTCGTCTTGATCCTCCTGCCCACTTTGCGGCCCCGGTGCTAGTTCGGTGTGATGTGAGTCGCGTCTCAGAAGCTTCTTGAGAGTCTTGCGAGGCGGTTTGGTCTTCTTGTCACCTTCGGTCTGTTCCTCGCCGTATGATGGAGAGGCTGAGCGCGGGGAACTTTTGGTGCCCGAAGTGGTCCGGGATGGCCTGCGTCGAGTGTGGGGTCCACTAGCAGCCACACCGACTTCTTTTTCTTGCAGACTGTCGAAGTGATATTGCGGATCTTCCGTGGTATGGGTAGGGTTACGACGCCGTGATGGGGACTGAGCGCCCTCGGATGATGAGGCGCGGTCCGACTACAACACAGCACAATTCAGGTCAGTCTCGATTGCCATCAGAGCGTTGGATTCGAGGAGGGCATGGTTTCATGATCACGCACCATGCTACGTAGTGCTCGCGAAATTCAGCTACCGTCAGCAGAAGCCGCGTCTCGAGTTAATGTATTTGATAAAGGTGGTGATGGCCTGGTGGGCAAAAGGCCTGCTGCAGACGGAATGGCACGGTAGTAAGCAAAGCAGCGTGCACCTCGTCGCATGCTGAAGCGATCAGTAGTACGCGTCGTGTGACGATAAGGCCTGGGAATGGTAAACTAAGCAAATGGCCTCTGTAGTGGTACGGTTCGATGCCTGTGTCTTGCTGCAGCTAATGTACGCCACAACCATGGCAATATGGTATGTGGAAGACGAAGAGAGGGCACCTCATGCTGAAAGAGGCCAAAACAAAGAAAAAAAATTGATTGAGCTGGTCTGTCACCGCCTTGCACACGTCGAGAGAAAGTTGGACGTCACTCCGGCGTGGGACGGAAGTGTGCGGTGCTGCCCAATGATGTTGGATAGAGGCCGTCAAGCGACCTTTCCCCACCACGTGGGCCCATTGTCCGAAGCCGTCTTCGTCGCCGTACTTTGTGCCCCTTCTGCTCAATCGATCGACATGCATTCCGCCGCTGCACCTGTTCAGCTGTGCCGGCCAGTAACGAGCGTCCCCGTTGTGTTCTCCTCCGGTACGCGCAGAAGCACGCAGCGAGTGCCTCAAGGCCACGTCAACAAAATACTGGGATTGCTCGCTCGAACACTGTGGTTCTGCCCCAGTGGGCCAGCCCAGCCGCACAGCGTAGCCGCTTCCGAGCCGGGGATCCTTACCCCCCATGTTCGAGCTCCACGCTTCAAACTCTCATGATTACGCCCAAGGTCTCGCATTTTTATGGCGAGCAGATCTGACGACATCGAGTGCTGCGTAGCGTCCTGCTTTCGTTTCAACTGTGTGACAAGGCTAGTTGCCGCAAAGACATACCGACGTCGACACCCGTCATCTGGGGGCTGTTTCATTCCATACTCTGGCATGGAGCGAGCCGCTCTATTCTTATCTCGTTATCCACGTCGGCACCCTGTGGCTTGGTGTGGCGGGAAGAAGAAACGCTACTTGACCGGGATCCCAGGGGAGGTAACCGCATGGCTCCGTTCCGTCCGCCTTCGTTTGACTCGACCCGTGTGCTATCGTTTTTATTTGACAATATTCAGGTTTCATCTCAGTCGTGCTTTGATTATGGCTATTTTAATACTTGAGGCGGTACCAACATTGGCATCAGACGCATCCATGTAGCCAGCACGATGCCGTGTAGTCGATAGGGAGTACAGCAACTCAGTCACTTCCAAAGAATTACCCAAGAACCTTGCCCCTCAGCGTTGTCATCTGCAAGACCTCGTCCTTGTCCAGGCCATCGCTCCGAACCTCGCCCTTCTTCCCATTCAACCTCATCTGCCTGTTGCTCTCCATACCTATACCCTCGCCCCAACCCCAATTCTCCTCGATCCATGTTACGGGCCACAGCAGCCATGTGCCCAGCACGCAAAATAGCGTAGCCCAAGCTTGCCAAAGCCAGATCAGCACCCAGCCGCCGGGCGCAATGAACCGTATCCACTGATCCACCTGGTAGAGATCGTCCTGTTTCTCAATGTAGTATTTTCCCATTGAAGGCGAGTGGCGCAGGCTGAGAACCGTGGTAAGGCGGACGGGCGCGTAGTAGAAAGGCACCAGCCAGATGCGGAAGATTTGGAAAATTGTCACATAGAGCTTTAGATTCGCTTCATCGAACGCTACACATGACAGTCAATGTCTAGGTCCTGTAATACATTGCGTGTGTGGTATACAGGGCATCCAACATACCGACGCTTTGCACAGTGAGATCAATCCTCGGGCTCATAATCTTGTACCAGCGGTAGGTAGCGTCGACTAGCCATCTGGAATTGGGCATGCTCCATGTTCGGCAGAACGGATGCGAGAAAGCGGCATCTGGTGTGAAATACTTTTCGATTGTTGCGCGTTGGAGAGAAGGTGGTGATTGCGTGAGGAGGTGGATCACTCCAGGGATTTCTTTGACTGATGGTACCTTGTTAGTGACATTGGCAGACAAACAAGCTGAGACCAACCTGGATCTTCCATATCGTCAAAATTAAGCTCAGAGAACGTGTGGAAGTTGTGTCCAAATGCGAGGGGCAGTCAGTTGCCTTATGAACGCGGAACTTTCGGCGTACTTTTCGCATGTGAAGACGCGTTGCTATGACGTCACGTTCTGTGCTGCTTCACGTCAATACACCGGTTGCTAGCACGTTAACCAAGTTTGTGTAGCCGCAAATATGCATTCATTACATCGATTATAGCTAAATTAAGATATTCATATAGCTAAATGGGTAATTCAACCATCGATTTTCAAAACTTCGGCCATGTCTATTGAGACCTGTACTGTTGGATCTCTGCCTCGGAGATCTGCCTCAGCTTGTTCACGTTCGGCGCCTGTCCAGTCGCAACACCCTTTGCCAGCTCAACCAGGCCACCAATCTGGGTCCTCTTAGATATGGCGTACTGCGCAGTGCTGGCCTTAACGCGGATGATGCCAATGCGTGGGTCTTCTGGGCCACCGTCGTGCTTGCCGTCGCCGAGGTCGCCAATCCAGGCCTTGAGCGCTGGCGAGTAGTGCTTGCGGACAACCTCGCGGTCCGTCTCAATGGATGCATGACCAGAGATGGATGCCCACTCGCCCGAGTTGTTGATGAAGCCAATGTTGACTGATGCGTGCTCTTTCAGGTCGTCAGTCTTGCCAGACTCTGTGTTGGTATGGAAGAGAAGATCGAAGCCGTGTCCTTCCTGGTCGATCGTTAGCAGCGCCAGGGCAACAAAAACTACCTGCTACTTACCTTGGCAGCGAGAGCCATTGCTCTTGAAGCCAACAGGTCGCTGTCCGCAACCTGTGTGGTCATGAGGCAGAACTTGGTCTTGTCGATGAAGTTGAATAGATCCTCGGCCTTCTCCTTCAAAGAAGGCTCCTCGAGGTTCTTCTGAGTGTAGGGGTCGGCGGTCTTGGAGCCGGTATCCGCATTGCTGAAGCCAGACATGTTGAAAGCAGTGTTGGAGAAGACGCGTTGGGTGGTGAGTGGTTTCTGTAGCTGCGAGAGCGTCAGCTTCTGTGCACACAACACTCGCGAGGATCTTCGTGCAGCCGCTGCAACCGGGCGATGAAGAAGACGAGATGCAAGCATACCTTGGTAGGTGATTGTTGGTAGCAGGTAGTGTAGTGTGAACAAGTCCAGCAGCTCGCACGACTATGTATGCAGTAGCAACGCTGTAGTGACGTCACATGGTCCTGACGCGTTCGCCCACCCCGCTGTTATGTGGGGAGGAACAACGAGACAGTTAACCGGATGTGCTCTTTGCAAGCGCTTCTGGGCTTACCCGAAGGATTAGTCGTTGCGTCATGTCCCTTAGTAATGGCTCAGGTACCACTATGTGGCAGACCAAAAAGGAACGTGGGCTTGAACATCACACCGCCGGTGATCATTTCAACCAATTTAGCGCGAACTTAAGAACATTACATAGTGATATTGACCATCTAGACCTGTCGTGCGTCTAGAAGCGAATATCGTACCCCACGCCGTGACCCCGTCCAATGCCATGTTGGTATCCCGTAAACAACAGCGGAGAATATACCGACCACAAGCTAAAAATGAACAAGCGGGCTAGATCCTAGACTGTCCAAATGTCCCGGATATGTCACCCTGATTTTTGAGGGACAAGTGCCCTAATGACAGGCGGCACGCCGAATGCTCTATGCATCGGCGGGAGCCTCTTTGTCCTCGAGCGATGCCTTCTTGAGCTCGGCGGCAGCATCAGCGGCGGCGTCCTTCTCCTGCGCCAGCTCAGCCTCTGCGGATGCATTGCCATTGACCCCCTGGTTCTTTTGAGCGGGCTTGCGGGCAGTATCAGTGCTGCCGTTCGCCTCTTCCTCCGCCTCCTCAGCCTCAAGACGTTCGATTTCCTTTTGTGCCTTGGCGATGTTCTGTAGTCTACGTTAGCGCTGCAATGACAGTGTGGCTTGCAGTCAAACTTACCTCCTTGGTCTTGCGGTCTTGGTCCTCCTTCCAGTGCGCGAGCTTCGCCTTGAGCTTCTCGACGGTAGCAGGGACGTCTTCCTGGCTCGAGGGAGCCTCGACGCCAACCTTGGCCAGTTCCTCAATGATACCGATGTTGAGGTTGAACTTAGCCGGGGCAGAGCTGGCACCGCCCTTCTTGCCCTTCTTGCCCTTCTTTCCGCCAGTACCGACAAAGTAGCTCTCTTCCTCGGTATCCTTCTTGGAAATGCGCGTACCCTTCATACCGGACTCGTCGACAGTACGTTGAGCGGAAGCGGCAAACTTGCTTGCAGAGGTGGTCTCCTTGGGTGGGAGGGCGGAGGGGTCGAAGTGACGGATCAAACCCTCAGCAGCGATGATTTCGTCACCATAGGCGGGCGTACTGGCCTCCTCGAGACGCTTGCTGGCAGCCTCCTTGCGCTTGCTAGCAACATACTGGAGCTGCTCCTGACGTCTCTTCTCGAAGCGAATCTTGCGGGCCTCGGCTTCGTACGTCTTGTATGCGCGCAGCTGCTGGAAGTAGTTATCCTTGAGGTCTTTTCGTGCCTGGTACTTCTCCTGCTGCTCAGCGCGTGCCTTGTCCGTCTGCTCACGAAGCGTTCGCAGGTTCTTGAAGGCCTCGTCTTGCTCGGCCTTGAGAGCATCCAACTCAGTCTGGAGCGCCGTGTACTTGTCGCTGAGGGCCTTGTTCTCGGGGTCGTCCAGCAGCTTCTTCTGCTCAGCAATCTGGGCCTTGATGTCGTCAATCTTCTTCTGCTGGGCATCGAAGCCAGAGAAGTTCTTGCGGGCCTTGTTGAGAGCACTGATCTCGGCTAGAGCTTTCTTCTCGTCCACCAGCTTCATCATGCCACCGTCGACCTGCTTCTGCAGGCGGGCAATTTCCTGGTCAACCTCCTCGACAGACTTGTAGTTGGACTTGCCCTTTGCAGTCTTCAGCTCGTTCAGCTGCTGCTTGAGCTGCTCGTCGAGCTTCTTGATCTTCTCAAAAATGGCATTGCGGCCAGACTTGTTCCCTTGCTGTGTCTGGCGGATGGCGTTGAGCTCAGCCTTGAGCTCCTGCTGGCGCTTAGCATTGGGCGAGTCCTTGTTGTTTGGCTTGGCGAGGTCGAGCTTTGCCTTGCAGGCGTTCTAGCGATGGTTAGTACAGGTTGCCAGACCCTTATGTCTGCATGTGATGCAGGTACCCGTCGGCTGCAATGCCAACGACCAGATGTACTTACAAGCTTCTCCTGGGCCGCAGCGTGTTCCTTCTCGGCCTTGGCAAGGGCCTCCTTGTACTTCTCCTCGTCGGGCTTGTCGGGCTTGACGACCTGCTGCTTGCCTTGAGGAGCAGAGCCGTTAGCGGAGGCCTTCTGGGCGGCGGGAGGAGTTGCGACGTCGGCCATGTTCGCTGGGCAGTCAATTGGGTTGAGAGGCTGACTGTTGGAATGCGACGGTAGAGGGGAGTCTGCACGAGTTGCGTTGACCGCCAAAGGGTAAGGGTGGGCAGTAAGAGCGGTGGGGAGGACAACTATTAAAATCGAGGGTCTCGAAGTGAACCACGGATGCTGGCAACTTTTCCCGAATTTTAGCGGACGGGCTAGTGCCGCATTTTCCATCTGTCGAACATTTACCGGGGCCTCGAACCTCACCCACCAAACTAGACCATGGCGGAGCAATCGCGGGGCAGCGTCCCCGTCCTGTTGCTGAAAACAAAGTCGGTGCCCGCAGATACCTACGAAGAGCTGTTCCTTACCCTCGACAATGGCCGCTACGCTCCTGTCTTTGTGCCGGTTCTGGAGCACAGATTCAAGCGAGACGCCCTGCGTGAGGTGCGCCAGCATGTCACCAGCCGAGGCCTGGTCCCAAAAGCACAAAACGGCCTCGCCACATACGGCGCCCTTATATTTACCTCACAGCGGGCCGTCGAGGCGTTCGCTGACGTTGTAGAAGAAATTCGCCGAGAGGGAACCCATCAAGTTGACGAACTGCTTCCAGAGAGCCTGCCGCTCTATGTTGTAGGCCCAGCTACAGCCCGCGGATTGCGAGCACTCGGACTCAAATGTCCGATTTTAGGTGAAGAAACCGGCAACGGCGAAGCGCTGGCTGGCTTTATCATCCAACATTATAACAGCATGTATCCAGATACCCCCAATCCGCCTGTCCTGTTCATGGTCGGAGATAAGAGAAGGGATATAATACCAAAGACGCTCCAGTCAGAGGAGCTAGCTCCCAACACCAGGGCCAAAGTAGACGAATTGGTTATATACGAGACTGGGGAGATGCAGTCTTTCAAGAAGAACTTTTCAACCATATGGCGGGATAATGCCGAAAAAGGCCTTAAACGCCAATGGGTCGTTGTATTTTCCCCAACCGGATGCCAAGCGATGCTGGAGAGCCTGGATCTATTGGACGCTGAGACTGGAAGGGCAAAAGCGTCGACTGATCAGAGGGATATATTCATTGCCACCATCGGCCCGACTACTCGCGACTACCTGATAGAGCAGTTTGGTTTTACTCCCGATGTATGCGCAGCGAAGCCAACTCCGGAGGGTGTTGCAGACGGCATTAGAGCTTTTCCAGAGAAGCGTGGTTGAGAAAGGGTTGTTTCCGGCTGGCAGCCGGTGTAAAGTAGGACGTACCCCAAATGGCTTATTGTCTGTATTTCGTCAGAGACGCCACAGGCCGTGTTTGTTCTAGGCAACCACAGGGGTAGATATTTAAAACTAGCATTCCTATGACGAGTATGATGATTGGTCGCACATTGGTTCTGGCAGCTCTTGCTGCACGTGCCGTCCTGACGCGTTGATGTCCCATTGACGTCACCATGTACGCGACGCGACTGCTACAAACACTGAGCCCAAGTATTGGCTCGTCTCTCTCCTTTAACATACTTGCCTCACTCTTTGTGAAATAAAAAACTCCGAACATCTTACTTAATTGATCTGTATCTACAAAATGGCAGGAACACGCTCTTCTACACACAAGTCCAGTGACATGTCGAGTCCAGCGAAGAGCAGCGAAGCTGCTGCTGGTACCAAGAGGAAGTCTGAGGTTCAGCCCTCTCCCAAGCGCGAGACCAAAGCGGCGAAGAAGCAGACCACTATCGAGGAGGCGATGGAGCCAAGCAAAGAAACGGACGATGAGATGAAAGACGGCTCAGACGATGGCGGGTCTGTGAAGCAAAAAGATGAGTCTGAAGATAAGGTTGACGAACATCTTATTGAAACGGACGATGCGCAAGCATTGTCAAACAGCGATGACAAAGAGCAGTCTGGTGCCGAAAACCAAGGCGAAAAAGATCCCGATGCTGCGTCCAAAACGTCTAGAACAACACAGGACAAACAAGGGGACAAGTCGGGTGGTGCCACAAAGGACTCCACCACCAACGGGAAAGGTGCGGTAGAGGAGTCATCTCAGCGTGAAAAACAGATCCCGTCGAATATCCTTGAGAAAGGCGTCATCTACTTCTTCACCCGCAATCGTGTGGGCATTGAGGAATCCGAGAGTGTGGGCGATCTTCAGCGCACTTTTTTCGTATTGCGACCTATGCCAGTTGGTGCCAAACTCGGTGACGGCCCGCTCGCAGATGACAAAAACAATCGTCTGTTTGCGCTTCCCAAGAAGGTTTTCCCAAAGTCGCACAACGACCGCTTCATGGCTTTTGTTGAGAAGGCAAATGTTACTATCAAGGAGCTCAAGGAAAGCTTCTTCGGCGGAGAAGAGTACCAGACGAAGACACAGGGTAGTCGACGCATTGAACCTGTCGCCCCAGTGGCTGAAGGCGTGTACGCAATTACACGTACTGAAGACCGCATATGCCATCTTGTCTATTCTATTACTATTCCCTCGGAACTTGGAGAGGTACAGGATGATCTGGGTATCAAAGACCAGGGCAGTTTCATCATTAGTGTCAAGAATCCTGAGCGCAGTGGACCTGCCCAGGCTCAGCTTCCTCAAAAACCTGATTTCCCTCAAGAGTAAGTGCGCAGGATAGCGGGAGAGCGCCACATACTGACCACACGCAGATTCATTGAAGAATTCCGTGGCCTAGCTTGGGTTGAAGCAAAGCCAAAATATCTGGACTATGAGTATTGCCAAATCCTTCTCATTGGCGAAAAGATCGAGTCGGGTGTCAAACCCACCACAAAGGATCAGAAGCATGATAAGGAAACTCCCTTGGAGGAGATTGAGAAGTTGGAGCACGAAGACGAACTGCGCGTCAAGCACCTCCATGGTAGGATCCTGCATTGACTTCTGCCCATGAACGCGCTAACCAGTCCCAGGTGACGACTCCGTTTACGACGACCTCAAACTTAGCAAGAAGGAGTATCCCCAGGTCCCTACAACTTGGTGAGCCAACGAGCATGAATATGCTTTCTTATTCGCCAAACTATAGTGTTGATATTAACTGTATGATACTGGTAACTGGCGTTCAAAGGTACGGGATATGATGTGTAAATCTAAAGTATACGGCGGGATCCAACTGGAGCGTATGTATGAGTACCAATTTTGATAAGGGAGGAGTCGGGTTGATAGGTTTCCGCACACGAACCTCAACATGACATTGTCTTCATGCTATTTATCTCGAACGTGAACTTGATACCGTATATTCACTAATCTCTTCGACTTGACTTTCATCGTTCATGTTCACCGCTCACGTCATGTAGCAAAGGGTAAAACGATGATATGACTGACATACCCAGCTTCTCCACCTTACTAGGCCTATCTTTGCACTCGAAAATCTCACCCAAGCCTGTAACATTCAAACTCATACAGAAAGTATCCTCTTACTGAGCTTCAACGTATCTGCGACTATGATTTCATCACACACGCCCATCGCTCGCGAGCATGGCTCGCTCAGTTGGCCAATCCACTCATTCACAATCGAAAATGACATCAAATCGCCGAACCCAGCGCACCTCCTACTGGATCGAGCAAATGACGAATTCGGACTCGTTTACCAATCTGATCCTGGTATTGCGGCAATGGCACAGTTTCCAGATACCGGAGAGCCTATCTTTTTTCAGGCTTCCGAGGCGCGTGCGATCTGCACTCGCTCTAACAACACATGCAAGAAAGTCTGTGTATTCATGCAGTACATACAGATTGACCTGCACTTCATGAAGAGTGCTGATGCAGGGGACTTCGCGGATAAGTTCGGACGGATTGATTCCAAGACTGGTAATCTTCAGTTCGACTCTTACGAAGCTGCTTCGTATGTACCACCTCTGCTATGCTGATCCGATCAATACTGAACTATATACACAGCAATGCTGTCTTTGCACGTCCTGACTTCAGCATGGACAAGGAAGGGTACACTGGCCAAGAATGTCAATCTTGGATATCTGTCCATGACGAGAATGTGTCAGAATGGGCCCGGTAATTAGTTCATCCAGTGTTATTAGACAGTTGGCTGACTATTGCAGCATCTACAAAACCGGCAAATGCTCCGACTTCACCATTGTTGCGGATGGTAGAGTGTTTCCAGTCCATCGTGTCTTGTAAGACTAAGAGCTGTTGTCTCGTGGATTTCACTGACCCGAAAACTAGACTAAGTATGCGATCACAATATTTCAACGCGGTCTGCGACGGAAACTTTACGGTAAGAGATCCGCGTACGTCATACCAAGCGCCTGATCGCTACTGACATTCCGGAGGAAACTGAAAAGCGCTCCGTTGCACTACCTGAGAGCTATTGGACGGTGAGCACGATGCTTCAAGAGTTATACGGAGTATACAATACAATCACAGGATCGATCTTTACGAATTTCGCTCTTCGAGGGACGATAGAGAAGAATGGTATAATGAGCGAACTGCTGGCTCTTTTCGTTGCTTGCGACAAGGTCGAGCTCCCCGACGTTACATACCGTACACAGTTCTGACAATGTGCACAGTACAACCTCGAATCGATTAAGCAAAAGGCAGCCGAGGCAATCATTGATCGCCTGCCATTCATTCATGATCCTTGGAGCATTGTTGATTTCGCAACATGCATCTATTGTGATGTTGAGCCAGAGATTGACCATGGTCTCCGTAGTGCAATCATCATGCAACTGCATGCTCGCTTGCCTGCGATCGTGGAAGATAAGGAGGCATGGGAGAATTACTCGGATAACAAGGTTCTGCTCAAAGAAGTGCACTTGCATCAGTGCGAGATGCAGGATGCCGGAAGGTCTGTCGGAATATTCACACCGCCGACTAGTCCGAAGAAAAAGTGAAATGATATGCCCATGGCTCGGCTGCTATGTCTAGTCGCGATGTTTCTAAGCGAGAGGGTTTCTCCTTTGGGCATCTCAGACTCATGAGGAGGTAGATTCTAGGATACCAGGTATGGCTTGGTAAAATTCGTTTGAATCAAAGACTAGTCTGTCTAGAGAATAAATAAGAATTCCTACAACTGTGACGCACAAGGCCGTTAGTATTAGACAGGGAGACGCGAACACGTGCAGCCGCGTCGCGCTAAGAAAGCTCGGCGTGGAGCTGAACCTCCCGGCTCCGCGTCACCCCACAGCGACATGTGAGACGACCCCTCCACGCGTCATCACCAGTTCAATGGCCCCCGATGTAGTCTCCATGACATCGACGCCGACTACCCCCGCTCTCAAAAACTCTCAAAAGCCACCCTCAGGCTCCAATGTCCTCGAGGTTGTGCTTGGCTCGCTCCTGATCAAGCCCTGGTACCCGTCCTTCTACCCGGAAGAGCTTGTAGGAAGACGCGTCGAGCGGCTATATGTGTGCCAGTGGTGCTTCAAATATAGCAAGGAGCTTGTTGGCTTCTTGGGTCATCTGGTAAGCCGAAATGTTGAAGACCCAAAGACAGATTTAGCTCACACCCATTAGAAAGCATGTCCGCTTCGCAACACTCCACCCCCGGGTGTGAATGTCTACACAAAAGACAACTATTCGCTCTACGAGATTGACGGTGAGAAGAACAAGCTATACGCTCAGAACCTGTCGCTCTTTGCGAAGCTCTTTCTCGATACCAAATCGGTCTTCTACGACGTGACGACCTTCTTGTACTACCTCTTAGTCGCGCATAACCCGACACCCTCCATACCCAACACCAATTTCGACGATGAGATGATATCAGGTCAAGTCGGCGCACAGGGACAGGTTGTCGGTTTCTTTAGTAAAGAGAAGATGAGCTGGGACAACAACAACCTGGCATGCATATTAGTCTTCCCACCATGGCAGAAGCAAGGACTAGGACAGTTGTTGATGGGTGCAAGCTATGAGATGAGTAGACGAGAGGAGAGGCTGGGTGGCCCCGAGAAGCGTAAGCTATTTCTCAATTGACTTTGTTCACGCCATATTATTCTAACGCTACAACAGCACTATCCGATCTCGGCCGCATTGCCTACAACCATTACTGGTCGCAAACACTTGCTCGTACTCTCCTTTCCTGCCCATCAAAGAAAACACTTACCGTGCAAGAACTTCGCGAAAAGACATACATTGTACCAGAGGACATCATTGCAACTTTACAGATGATGGATGTCCTAGAGCAGAGAAAGAAGGGGGGCGCAGATGCAGTAATCAACAAAGCAAAAGTCAGGGCGTGGGCCGATGCACATAACGTGGATATCAAGAGCAGCCCGGTGGATCCTGAAGCGTTCATTCCACGGGAAGTAAGCAGAGGCGGTAGTGAAGAGTCTTGATGCTTCGTGACAAAGGAAATGGACGTGTGCGCGTATGATACCCGGACCTCGTTGGTTCTACCAAGTTCCGATAAAGTGTTATGAAGATACTCAATTGAAATTTTTCTGAGAGCTAGATTGGCGCGTCTACTATGTCGTGTTTCTTAGCTTTTTTTCTGTTTGTTACGCCATATCAATGAGTCAGTAGGTGATGTTTTCCCTTTGAAACTATACAGCCGTCGGGAAACAGGCTGGATGCAGTTGAGCATCTTCCCTCTTCGTCGTGTATAGTAGGCCCTAGTGAGCACTTAGCGTGACACGTGAACACCCGTTGGCATGAGCGCGTCGCGTTTTCCAACCACGCACGCCCGCTCGTATTGCTAACACTTTCAAGATGGGCGGCACAAACGAGCAACGGGACTTTCACCACCCGTACAAGCCCTATGATATACAAAATGAGTTTATGGCCGCTGTGTACGAATGTCTAGAAAATGGCCAAGTCGGCATCTTTGAATCGCCGACCGGGACGGGCAAGTCATTGAGCTTGATCTGCGGCTCCTTGACATGGTTAAGAGACCACAAAAGAAAGACTTTCGAAGAAGGATTCGCCAACGATTCAGGAGACAGTGAGGAGCCGTCGTGGATCGTTGAGCATGCGCGGAAGCAGCGCAAGCAAGAAGCACTTTGTCGCAAACAAGAGTTGAATGAGCGCATTGCAAAGATAAAAGCGAAGGAGAAGCGTGCGAAAGAGCGCTATGAAAATGGCGAGCCGGGCTTCAAGAGACAGAAGGTTGCGTCGGGTGAAACTAATAATGGAGATGAGGCGCAATTCGTTCTTGACGACTACGAAAGCGATGAAGAGTCCCGCAATCGGACAAAAGCTGGCACCTTCGATGAATCTGGTTTATCGGCGGAAACACAGGCCTTGATGGCATCACTAGGCTACGCTGACGATGCTTCAAAGGAGGATGATGGAGAGATGCCTGATGAAACGAAGATATTTTTCTGCTCCCGGACGCACTCTCAGCTGACACAGTTTTCGAGCGAGTTGGGTCGGGTTAAGATGCCCCCTGCTATCACTCTGGATGGTGATGCCAACGGCAGCGACATAGACCTGCTCGTGGAAGACGTCAAACACCTCACACTTGGATCGAGGAAAAATCTCTGTATCAACGACAAAGTCAACAAGCTTGGAAGTGCTACTGCTATCAATGAGCGATGCCTAGAGCTGCAACAAAACAACAAAACCGAGAGTCGATGTCCTCATATGCCGACCAAGGAAAGCCAGCCTCTAGTCAATGACTTTCGTGACCATGCGCTGGCAAAGATCAGAGACATCGAGGATCTGGGGTCGCTAGGCAAGAAGATGGGTGTATGCCCTTATTATGCTTCAAGGCCGGCGACAAAGTATTGTGAGGTGAGCTCGATTTTTCATCGCCTCAACATACAGTATTCATGTACTTACGAGCATAGATTGTGACGTTGCCGTATCCGCTGCTATTACAACGAACAGCTCGCGAGGCACTTGGCCTGTCACTCAAGAATCACGTCGTCATAATCGACGAAGCACATAACTTGATGGACGCCATTGCAGGCATCTACTCCGTTTCTGTGTCGTTTAGCCAAGTCCAACAAGCGCGTGCCCAACTTACGGCTTACCTTCAGCGGTTCCGCAACAAGCTCAAGGGGAAAAACCGAGTCTACGTTGCCCAAACAGTCAGAATACTGGATTCCATTATTGGGTATTTGCAGGCCATTGAAGCTGAACCGAAAGCGTCTGATGGTCTGGTCGACATGGTGTCCATTATGTCTGGAAAAGGCGTCGATCAGATCAATGTCTACAAGCTAAATACATATCTCCAAGAAAGCAGACTTGCTCGGAAGGTTGATGGATATACCGCTTATACCGAGCAAACAGTCAACGAGTCGACAAAACCAGTAGCCAAGAAGGGCCCCCGTCATAACATCCCCGTGTTGATGCACGTGCAGGCTTTCCTACTATCCTTGATGAACCCGTCTGCAGAAGGCCGATTTTTCTACTCAAAGGAGGATGGTGTAACGACACTGCGGTACATGCTCCTTGATCCGACGTTTCATTTCAAAGATATCGTCGAAGAGGCGAGAGCCGTGGTCCTGGCAGGCGGCACAATGTCCCCAATGAGTGACTATGAGCAACATCTGTTGTCATATCTTGAGCCCTCGAAAATCACGACGTTGTCCTGTGGGCATGTCATACCCCCTTCAAATCTTCTTGCTGTGCCCGTTGTTCGAGCTGCAAGTGGTGCTGAATTCGACTTTACGTTCGAAAACCGCAACAAAGAGAAGACAATGATTGACCTTGGGGTTGCCATTTCGGCATTTACACGAGACATACCCGATGGTGTGGTAGTTTTCTTCCCCAGCTACTCATATCTGGACACATGTATCGCGGCGTGGAAGCGCTTGAGGTTGTCACACTCCAACAAAACCTTCTGGGATGACTTCAATCACAATAAGCCGGTCTTTTTGGAGCAGCGTAGCCAGCAACAGACTCCAGACTCATCCTCTACAGCCAAAGAAGCGGCTGTTGACTCAGTCCTCAATGCTTATAGTATGGCTATCGCATCCGGGAATGGCCGTGGTGCGCTGCTCTTCGCCGTTATTGGGGGGACGCTGTCTGAAGGCATCAACTTCAGCGACGCACTCGGTCGCGGTGTGGTTGTTGTAGGTCTTCCGTTCCCTAACGCACACTCGGCGGAGTGGAAAGCAAGGATGCAGTACATCGCGGCTAAGGAAGCAAAGAGCGGTGGCGACGGTAAGGCGGCGGCACGTGAGTTCTATGAGAATGCATGTATGCGCTCTGTGAATCAATGTGTGGGACGGGCTATCAGACACAAAGGTGATTACGCAGCGATCTTGATGCTAGATAGACGATACGGGAGCAAGCGGATACAGGACAAGCTACCAAAGTGGATTAGGGGTAGTTTGACTGCTGGGCTAGGCGTGAGGGATGTACAGGGGGAATTGGGTGGGTTCTTCGCGGACAAGAAATGAAATCTGGATGCCGTTTTCGATGATACGGTATCGTAGGATAGAGTCATCAGCATTGTTGCTGTGCAGTTGTAGTCTCAGCTTTGTGCACTTATGTTCTTAGAACGGCGGTGGGGTTATTCAGCTCCCAAATTGGCCTAGCCCGACGCGAGCACCGTCTCACTTTCTTGAACGCGTGTCTTCAAGGACGCACATATCCTATCTTCCAACTTTCTGGGTTTTGCTAGCTACATCATCCTTGTGATGCTCATTGTCATGTTGTGCGCGCTCGTATCAACTATGCGATGAAACTCTTGTGTATTCGGTTTGGAGATCATTTTAACTGCTGCGGGCGACAGGTACAGGGGATACAAGAAGAGGATAGCAGCGGAACACGGGAACAGCGGTGAAAAAGATTAAACAAGCCCTCGAAATGGCGTCTTCATGGCGTCAAGGTAGTGAAGATAGGGGCGCATATACAACCGTCGCGCAAACCGAGGATGCAAGCGCAAGATTGACTATTCACGGTAAAATCGCGGATGAGGGCTTGGAAGGCGCAAGCTTTGAGGCACCCGTTCATATCGGATCTGTTCCAACACCAGAGGACGATCTTTTCCTCCCACGGGTTGCCGACACTCTTCCTCGCGGTGCCTTCTTGGTAGCCATCGTGGAGTTATGCGAGCGCTTCGCCTACTACGGCCTGTCCGGGCCATTCCAAAACTACATTGCCAACGGATACGATGACGCCAACGGCCTTCCTGGAGCTCTTGGCCTGAAACAGTCGGGAGCTACTGCGATGACGAACTTTTTCCAGTTCTGGTGCTATCTAACGCCCTTGTTCGGGGCTATTATTGCGGATCAATATCTGGGCAAGTACGCAACAATCAAATGGTTCAGTTTGGTCTACATGGCCGGCATTGCCATTCTTTTTGTAACGAGCTTGCCTTGGGCTGTCCGGAGCGGAGCTGCTTTCCCTGGACTAGTTGTTGCCATGCTAGTCATTGGACTCGGTACCGGCGGCATCAAGAGCAACGTGTCGCCGTTGATCGCTGAGCAGGTTCGGTCTAACAAACCCTTCGTTAAGACTCTGTCCGATGGCAAAAAAGTCATCATCGATCCAGTGCTTACTGTACAGAGAATCTACATGGTTTTTTACATGTGCATTAACGTTGGTTCAATATCGGCAATTGCGACTACAATGCTGGAATTGCATGTCGGTTTCTGGAGCGCATATCTGCTGCCGCTGATCATGTTTTGCATTGGTTTTGTGGTTTTGGTAAGAGGAAAGAAACAATACATTATCAAACCACCTCAAGGCGGGGTTATTGGGGACTGTTTCCGAGCTCTCTATATTGCCGCGAGGAACGGTGGTGACCTTAACAAAGCGAAGGCCTCAGCCCAAGGACACGGAAGAATGAAATCGGGAGTAACCTGGGACGACAGGTTTGTCGAAGAGTTGAAGACCGCGCTGGTAGCGTGCAAAGTTTTCTTGTTCTTTCCAATCTACTGGGTCACGTTCTCGCAGATGATGAACAACTTCATATCGCAAGCTGGACAAATGGAGCTACACGGTCTCCCAAACGACATTCTTCCCAACATCGATCCTATTACCATAATTATACTTATCCCACTCATGGATCGTTTCATATACCCGTTTATCCGCACTCGCCTGCACCTCGCCTTCCAGCCGATAACGCGTATCTCGCTTGGCTTCCTGATAGCTGCACTCGCTATGCTATATGCCGGCGTACTCCAATCGTATATCTATGCAGCACCGCCATGCTATTATAGCCCCTCGAACTGTGACGCGGGCAAGATTGCGGAAGGAAGATTCAAACCAAACCAAATCCATGTGGCATGGCAAGCGCCAGCGTATGTGCTCGTCGCTCTGAGCGAAATCCTCGCAAGTATCACGGGACTAGAGCTAGCATATGCGAAAGCACCAGAGAACATGAAAAGCTTCATCATGAGTTTGTTTCTACTCACAAGCGCCGGCGGTAGTGCACTAGGCATACTGATTGCGCCTCTGGCGAGGGACCCTCATCAGCAGTGGCTGTACTTTGGCTTGGCAAGTGCCGCTGCGATTACCGGCGTTGTTTTCTACCGCATGTTCAGGAATATCGACGATAGTCCTGTGAAGGCAGCTCGCGAGGTTGAAGAATATGAGCTAGCGGGAAGATCGAGTGCAGACGACGAGGGATACGACAGCGACGATATAGGTATTAGAGACGGTTCCACACGAGCCTGAAACGTATTTACCATTTCTTATGCTAATGAGAACGAATACTGAGGCCTGTATAAAGCATTCTACACTTTACAAACTTATATTTTGGCTTTCTGCAACGTTCATTTTCGCAACTAACCAGAGCGATTCAGTCGTAAAAGTGCAGCGTACAGCTACATTTCGTGCACAAGACGATCCGACTGACACATCAGGCCCAGAAATACCCAATTGCAGTGAACTCGGTCTCGATCCACTTGTTTCGCTCCGCTCAATATTGTCTCATCTGCTCTTGGGTACACCGTTCGTCGTTGGCAATGAAGGACGACGAGGCTGGCTCTCGACGTTGAAATATATTGTAGGACTACGACTCATATGCATACTAACTCTGGGAACTTGACACTTCACATCGCATGCATTTCTGAACCTCCCTTACGAATATCAAGGAAAAACAACCCCGTCAAAACGATTTTGTCAGGAATTTACAAGCAGATGGTTACTCCTCGGACCAGCACCAGACATTGAACAGCAGCCATTGTACTCTCCACGCATTGCATGGGCATCGTTCAATGGACGGATATGTGTATGGCTTCGGGGACCCGGTCATCCACTTATGTAGGTAAGCTTACGTCTTCGCCTCCGTATGAATCAACCCAACGGAGAGCTGACGGTCGACCGTTGTAGTGCTCACGCTGCTATGCAAACAGCCGTGCTAGACGTATAGGGCCCGATGCAATTCGCTCCTTTCAATGTCCACAACAGACAAAGCTTGGTATAGCTTGTCTCCTTGCAGGGCTGAAGGACTCGGGCAATCAAATTGGCCGACGTAGCGTGCGGCGCCACAAGCTTTGACCAAGTCCAGGGTCTTGCCATGAGGCGAAATAGGAAGGGCCGTTAAATTCGCGTGAAAGAGGATTCCCGGCAACAGGCAGCCGCTCGAATTGCGATCGGCCTTGCTTTGACATTTGATGCTTTGACAACCTTCCGCGGGTAGTGTCGAACGTGAATTGGTCTCTCTCCATTCGAGAAAAGCGTTAAAACTGGGGCCAAGCAAGGATTTTGAGTAATGCAACGACTTTTTCTGCGTCGACGGCGACTCAATTGCTCGTATACTTCTGGCCTGGTTGCCGTTACGAACGGATTGAGATAGCTCTCTATTAGTTGCCTCCTCATGAACTGCATTGAAAATCTCACAGAAAAAGTTTATTGGAAGGCTAACATACGATCGGCACCACCAATGAACTCTGAGCAGCTACATGCAAAGCTGCGATTCTTGCAGCGCTACCCATCCAGAACACGATTCTAAGGGTTGAGGACCACCGATGTGTTGGTTGTTTCATTGCAGCTGTCGCTTGTGCTGGAACCTTGGCTGAGGTTTCTAATGGTGTGACGAGCTGATATCTACAGCGAGATTGAACCTTCGTGTAAGTACTTTGGTATGTTCCGAGCGGCCCGGTCGGGGATTGCCTGGAAACATGGCACGGATCCGTTAGGTACCCGTGTATTTGCCCCTTGTTGTATGCCCACGTGAGTCGCTCGTACTACATAATTTGAACGACTGTTTTACTAAAGTGTCCAACCAAGGTTGTGTCACGTAGCACATCATCAGGTACGTAGTGGTAGTGCTGCAACCTAAAATTCAGGTATGTGCCTCAATGACGGCATCGACAACATGAAGTCCGACTCCATTGCCACCACAATATTTTTAGCTCGTTGTAACCTTGAAAAGTTATGCCATGGCCGTGCTTTCGGGGAATAGCGACTCAGGATCTTTCTCCGGTGCAGCCAGGTGGTGATCGATGCACCGATCTTGTGTCCAATGAGGAATGGTGCCCGCTATGGCTGAGTACACAAAAATAAGCATATCGCACGGACTCTCCGGCGGCGTCATGGAATCGCTGCTTTTCGTATTTGCTGATGCTAGCATCAGCTTTTCCGCTCCAAATTGGCTTGGGAACACGGTACACGGCATTACCGTGCTGAGGACCCCTCCTCCATTGCTGGCCAAGTCTCCAAATTAGCGGCTGACAAGATGCTTAAAGCAGGCGCCCCCAGCTTGCTGACAGTTGAAATGTTATATCAACGTCTCGGGCCGTAACCGTCCATATTCATAGTCGGTCTTGACAATCAGAATGGTCGCAACGCAAACATGGAAGGCGTTGCTCGCCGCTGCTTTCTTGGCAAACTCTGTCAACGCCGATACGTGCGTTGACGGTGAATGGGATGTCATCGTTGTCGGTAAGTCCACGAACTTGCACCACAACGTCCAGCAACATAACTGACGACTTCCAGGCTCCGGACCAGCCGGTATCGTTACAGCAGACCGCATGAGCGAAGCAGGAAAGAGGACTATTCTCCTGGAGCAAGGAGGACCATCTTACTACATTACTGGCGGACGTACACGGCCGGACTGGCTGAATGGCACAGAACTTAGTCGTGTTGACGTTCCAGGCTTGTACAAGTCCATTTTCTCGGAACCTGGCCAGGGCTTGGTGTGCCCATCCAATGTCGTCAATGCCTTCCAAGGTTGCACCGTTGGTGGTAACACTGCAATCAATGCTGGTCTCTTCTTCCAACCACCCGCCAGCGACTGGGATCGGTATTTTCCCGAGGGCTGGAAGAACAAGGATATGCAGACCGCCATTAAGAAGGTGAGGGCGACCCAGCCAAGCACTAATAGCCCTTCGATGGACGGAAAGAGATATCTGCAAAGCGGTTATGAGGCTGCCAAGGAATGGCTTGTCGATGGTGCAGGATATGCCAACGTCGGTCTCAACGATGGCCCCGAGAACCACTCCAAGACCAAGGTGTTTGGCCATCCCATCTGGAACTACGAGGGAGGCCAGAGGAGCGGACCCGTTAAGACATATCTCCAGCAAGCTCTCAAGCGGTCCAACTTTTCTTTCCGGACTGGGGCCAAGGTCTTGCGCGTGCGTCGTGACGGCGATGTAGCCACTGGTGTTGACGTCGAGTTTAACGGTACGGACCAAGCAAGCAGTGTCTGTCTCAAGAAAGGTGGTGTTGTCATTTCCTCGGCTGGCGCGTTGCTGAGTCCTCAGCTTCTGATGTGGTCCGGCATTGGTGATGGTGCAACTCTCGAGACTCTCGCAAAGAATGGCCATGTCACCGTGCCATCCCAGGATTGGATCAACAACACTGCAGTTGGTGACAAGGTCTTCGACAACCCGAACACCTTCATTGAGCTCCATGACGATTCCGTTACATCGTTTGTCTACAACTATTCCGACCCGCCAGCTGCAGTCGCTGATCAGTACGTGAAGCACCGCTCTGGACCGTACACCTTTGCTTCACAAACGAGTGCATTTTGGGACTATATCCAACAAGGCGAAGATGTCGTGGGCTGCCAAGGTACAATCGACTCTGCTGGATATCAGGACTACATGGCCAATGGCACTATTACGCTCAACGTCTACGGTACATCTGGTCTTCGTTCTTTCGGTCGCGTCAGCCTCGATGCCAACGGCATTGCACTACCGTCATCCAACTTTTACGCCGACCCTCGCGACGTCTCTGCCATCGCTACGTTTGTTTATAACATCTTTCAAGCCCTCCCATCAACACTCACGCCGCTGAATATTGCCAAGAACTCGACACAGCAGGAGATTGAAACTTGGTTGAGGACCCCGAGTCAGTACACGCTTGGTAATGTGCAGCACTGGAGTAGCAGCTGCAGAATGGGCGCGTGTGTAGACGCGGATGCCAAGGTGATTGGCATGCAGAACCTGTTTGTTGTGGATGCAAGTATCGTTCCACCGTTGACAACGAACCCAGTTATGGGTGTCATGATTACGGCGGAGAGGGCGGTGGAAAGGATTCTTCCCCTCATGAAGCCGGGCTTAAACTTGAAGATCAGCCTGTGATTCTAGAGATACCATTTTACTGCTTATAAATACTTTAATCGAATTCATAGATTTACGCCTTGTATATTGTCAGCTGAAACCTTAGGCCTTTCTGCTTATGTGTCGTTACGCCCCACGGAACCCCGCCTCCATTTGTGAGCATGAATGGTTAACTCCGATGACATCTTTGGGCGATGGTTAGCCTAGCTACTTATCTCCGATGGGGATGTATACCTAATAAGTTCTTGCGGACGGTTGTTTTCTACATTTGTGTTTACCAGCTCTTCGAAGATCAAACGAAAGGTAACTTAAAGAAAAGAAACAACGGAATGTCACGCGGCACGGCATCGCAGACAAGCGGCGGTATGTTGACATCGAGTAGTCTAATGGGATGACAGACTAATCCGCATTAGGGCTTGTATCTATCGGCCGTGATGATACCTATCCTTACATCGACCCGAAGAAATTCGACCTCAAGGGAAAAAATGTGTTCATCACAGGCGCATCCAGGGGACTTGGAAAGGCTACTGCGCTAAGTTATGCACAAGCTGGTGCTTCTGGTATTGCGCTCGGCGCGCGTTCGTCTCTTGAATCCGTGGCCCAGGAAGTTCTGACAGCAGCAAAGAATGCAGGCCATCCGGAGCCGCGAATCACAACCCTCAGTCTAGATGTCATCAGCCGGGAGAGTGTAGAGGCAGCAGCCAAACAAGTCGCTCAAGACTTTGACGGGCGCATAGATATTCTTATCAACAACGCTGGCTATCTTTCTAAACTCGCAGAAATTCAGGACTCGGATCCGGACGAGTGGTGGCGCACCTACGAAGTCAACGTCAAGGGCACTTACCTTGTCTTCCGCGCTTTTCACCCATTGCTCTTGAAATCCTCGCTCAAGATCGTAATCAACGTTGTTTCCATTGGCGCGGTCACGACATTGGGGCTAACCTCAGCGTACGGACCTTCGAAGCTCGCTGCACTCCGCATCACAGAGTTTATCAATCAAGACAATGGAGAAGGCAAGGAAGGTATCCTTGCCATAGCTGTTCATCCTGGAGGTGTCATGACCGAGATGGGAAGTCGTTTACCCGAGGAGCTGTATTATCTCCTCCCCGATACCGCGGAACTATCGGGCGACACAATAGCATGGCTGGGTGCGGAAAGGAGAGAGTGGTTGGGCGGAAGGTATGTCAGTGCTAATTGGGATATGGAGGAGTTGAGTACGAAGAAGGAGGAGATTGTGAAGAGGAACTTGTTGAAGGTACAGTTGGCTGTTTGATTGGCTGGGAAAATGAGATTGAAGGACTCTTGTTATCCAATCACAGTAGGACTGGCCCCCGATTGAAGGTCTACCTAGTAGACTATAGTTCTGGTAATTGTAATGGCTTCGCATTGTTTGTTAGTACTGATTTCCTACTTTAACATCATATCCCAGAGTGTCGTTCTATTTGACGACAAAGTCAACACAGTGTGTGTTTTTAATCTCTCTTGAGCCTGCTCATGGAGATTTATCCGCCGGGATCATCTACTACTAAAGTATTCAAATACATCCCACCAGATGCTTTCAAAACCATGATCGCATCGGCCGCCGCATCGGCATCATGGAACGATGCCGATACTCGCTTACTCAATACCCCTGCTCATCGATCTATCAAGACCATTTCAACTTCCGTACCCACTCTTTGATTAGTGAACAGCATTGCAACATGTAGGAGTAAAGCTGCATCGGCCGCTACTTCACTCCACTTGACCCTGGCACGACCTCGCAGCCAGAAACCGTGCACCTAACGAAAGAAGAAGAAAACATGAGTGTAGTCGCAGGCTTAATTCCCGTTACGCAGAAAGCGTCCAATGTATGCGCCTATTGCCGAGTCGGGAAAAAAGGATGCGATCGAACTCTGCCACGGTGTCAAAGATGTGCCATGTAGGGCCCCTTTCCACAAGGTTCCGTTGGACAGGAAGAAACAATGGGAGCTAAAGCGGCTGTAGGAAAGGAAGACACTGCGACTATACGTCGTTTAAGGACCCTGTCCGTCAGGAATGCGATGAACACAGGCCACTGGTAGTACAATACGACACTTGTTTCCATACGGACATGACCCTGCGTGGAGCCAGTGAGTTGCTTGATGCAACCACCGCATGGATCAGGTCTAGTGGAGCGCCCACAGCGTCATCAAAACTCTCCGAGGTCGTGTACAATATCCTCGACCTAGCCGATGTAGACCTGCCGCTCGCACTAGCCGAGTTTGGGCCCTGTATACAGCAGTGGTGTCCCGTATTCCCGATTTCCTATCTGCAAGGTGGCATGGATGATTTGGCACAGCAAGCCCAGCGGAGAGATCAGCTACAGCACCCTTTGCTACTGTTGTGTCTATGGCTAGTCACTCGACAGACCTGTGTCCAGGAAGATCACGTAACGCAATGCCAGCTCTACCGCACACTAAAACAGATCTTAGCGTTGTTCCAACCTGGAGAGCACGTTGGGATTGAAACGCTGCAGATATCGATCCTGCTGACTGTATACGAAGTCGGCCATGGCATGTCGAAACAAGCATTCCAAACCATGTCTGCCAGTGTATCCATGCTGAAGCTATTGGACCTCGACGCAGCAACAAACCCGTACATTAAGCAGAACCTAGAATGGCTCAAATCGAGCATCCTCATGCTCGACAATACCCTCGTCATAACCTCTCTTTCCAGCGGCTTCTCACTTTCCATTCTCCCCACCGACCCCCTTAGTCTCTCCCTCGCCAACACCCTCGGCCCTACCATCCCCCCACCCCCACCCACCGTCGACGCCACCAGCCCCCGAAAAGTCCACATCCGCTCGGCAGTGGCTTTAGCAACAAGCCATGTCCTATCCTACATGCACACGCTAGCGCACAATCTTCCTCTGACATCCTCCTACGCTGCTGTCGATGCAAAGATCAACAGGTGCATCAACCTCTTGATTGACAAGCCCCAGCCACACACCTGGCTCCACTGCGATGCCATTGCCCTCGCGTTCTGCGCCCACATCCTCCTGCAAGCAGCGCAGACGCAATATTTGCACTCTGCGGCTGCGTTGCAGAATGGCGACGTCCTGCCTTCCCCTGACAACGCTGCCAAGGCGCACGTAGCGCTGAAGGTCTCACGGCGCATGGCGTGGGACATGGTGTGTGTGGGCATCCAGATTATCGAATCTGAGGAGGCGATTGCCGAGTTGCCATTTGCTGGGCTTTGCTGTGTCGTTCGGGCTGGCCTGGCGGTTTTGGAGACGAGCGAGTGGGTGGATAAGAGGGATTTTGGTGCAGTGGCGTGTGGAGATAATGAGCTCAGGCTGTTTCGGCGGCTGGTGGAGTGGTTTAGTCGGAGGTGGGGGGTTGGGAGGGGGTATTTGGAGAGAGTGGACGAGGTGTTGCGGAGAAGAGGGAGGGGCGTGTGTATGTAAGAGGTTGAGTTTTTTTTTGGGTAGAGGAATGCGTACACAAGTGAGCGCACTCAGGTAGCTGACATACCAAACGATAAACTGATAGTACACTGGTAGAATAGAAACCGGCATGAACTCATACACGAGAATCTAGATCTTATTTCATCTACACAACTACCATCAACGCTGGGTATATCTTAGCCAACCAACCTCTCTTACCTATCCACAAACCAGGCCATCCCTCGGCTCCTCGACAACCTGCTGTCCTCCACCCTTCTCATCTGGCAGTACCTCCTTTTCAACCCGACCACCGGGCTCCAGACCTACAGCTTTCGCCTCCGCATCACCGTCCTTGGCAGCTTGTTCCGCCTGCTGCTCCAAACGCTTCTTCTCCTTCTTGCTGACGGTCATACTGCCCTTTTCCAAGGCCTCCTTGGGCAGAGGTCGGACATAGGGCTGACAAACCCAGTATGGGCGTTTGCAGCGAGCCACGGTGGCCAATGAAGACTCATAGGGGTCGAGAGATTCAGGGACTGTTGTCGAAGCGTGTTCGGTACTGGGGTTGGATGCGGCCGGCATCTCGTTTGCGGTGCTGGCATGCTCCTGCTCGTATTTCTCGATACCCTGTCTGACAGCTTTCTCTACCATGCTGAGCACGTTCTCGAAAGCATCAATGTCGCCTGTCCTCGAGCGTGCAAGTGCGTCTCGTATGTCATGATGCTCTGCGACGAGCGGTCGTAGGAGGTGGAAGAGATGTGCCTGCATAGCTGTCAAGTTTGGGTTCGATGCCTCCTTTTTCTTCTCAGATTTGGACAGTGGCTTCCTCTTCTTCTTCGGCGGGCCCTCATCGTCCTCTGTTTCGGGCTTGGTGTCCTCTTTGCTCTCAGGTGACTCTTCGGGGTCCCCAGGTATCCATAGCGGTTTCCGTTGAGGAGGTTCTTGGCCCAGCGCATATTTGTGTATGATATCCATGTACCGCCTCATCACAGCATCCATCCTGTAGCCACCCTTGCCGTCTCGACCCCGCCAGTATTCACGCCCTTCCTGACCGACAGGCGGTGGCGGCGAAAAGATGGTCGGGTCGTACAGGTTTCCTTCTGCGCTCATAACTCCGTCTGCTCCCGTTGCCTCTAAACAGGCTGCAATATCCTCGTGTTGTAGAATGTTTCCGTTCGCAAAAATTACAGTCTCCTTGGGCAGGTTTTCACGCAGATATCGAATCATCTGCCAATCAGCCAACCCTGTGTTGTGACCCTTCTGCTCTCTCCGCCGACCATGTACCGTGATGATACTTGCACCTGCATCTAGGATCGTCCTCGCATATGCCAGTGTCTTTTCCGGGGTGTCGAGAATGCGCATTTTCGCTGTGACGGGAATCTCGAGCTCCTCGTGTAGTTTCCGAATCATCCTCGCAATCAGATCCCAGTCTTCTTGCAGGAATGAGCCGTATTTCCCCCGTTTTGCAATACCTTGGGGACACCCCAGGTTCAAATCTACCGCATCGCAAAAGGGTGCAACGTGCTTGGCTGCTCGGAGAAAGTCGTCTGGATCGTTGGAGCAAAACTGCACAGTGAGCGGCCTGTCGAAGGCCGGGTTACCGTCTAGATGTCTGCTCGAATCGGGGAGTTGAGACAAGCCATGGTTGTCGCCGGGTGAGGGAAGAGGCGATTTGAGGGGCTGGAAGTGAGAATCCCGATATTGGCTCTTCTCACCAAACATTTTGGAGTGAAACATGGGCGTATACGCTAAGAGAGACTTTTGTTCAGATTTGGGCAGGAAAGAACGCGATAGAAGTCGCCATGCCTATGGATGACTTTCAGTCAGCCCACGATTCTGAAGCGACAGTGCAATAGTGTGATGGAACATACGAATTCTGACTGTTCCACCATGGGCGCAAGCACAAGTTTTGGGCTCCCAATGCTCTCGTAGAATGCGCGCCCATGTAGTTTTTGTGGTTTTCCATTCGGCTGGGCCATCTTGATGCTGTCCAACACTCCGGCAGCCTGCTCCTGCACCGTCTGAATGGTTGTAGTCGCCATGGTCCTAAGTTGTCGCCTCGCTACCCGGGATGCTATCGCGGGGGCGGCCGCGCCCCCAAACGCCTTGAAAAGAGAGGAACGTATGACTTCGGATGGAGGACGTGCTCAAAGTTGTCCGGGGCGTTTCCGGCCAAGTGTCACGGTTCGTGGATTGGTCGAAGACAGGGTTAGGGTCATGGTGAACTTGTGGGAAAAAAAGATATCAACCACTCCGCTGACGTTGGCCAATCGGCGCTCGCCAAAGCTCCGGACCAGCCAAGCGCGACGAGCGGGGACCATACGTTCGTCAGAGGCATAAAATGTTATGCAGCAGCACCCTGCAGTTGGCGCCTTTGCTTTTTGGTCGATTTGAATTTTCATTTGTGATGTTGTGGCTCGTAGGTTGCTGCTGCATTACTACTCTGCGTTGGCATTCTCTGCTCGAGCCGTGCAAAGACCTTATTGTGAGAGATCTTGATGTTGGTAAGAATCTTGCCTCGTATTACGACGTATTTGTGCTTGTGAATGTAAGAGATACTGTTCGAACTAAGAGATGCTGTTTGAACATATGTCTCCGATCACGCAACTTAATGACCACCGCCTTAGCACACGCCATGGGTGCGATCACGCCATCAAGGTACCACATTGCAACGTCGGTGCGAAACTTTATTATATCTTCCTCACGCCCTCACCTGAGTACACACAGAAACGTCTGGCACACCGAATTTGATCAATGTTGATTCTGACGACAGCTAGGTCGTATGGTATAGCTCACTAACTTTGCTCATCTTGAGACGATATAACAGTACACATAAACAGACATAATGCTCGACCAAATCCCATGAGAACATAAACGCCAAATCTTTCGACCACCACCGCCACCACCACCTCGTCCTTCATCTCTCATCCATCGGCCGAAAACATCCAGTAGTAATGCCGAGGCGACACTATTACTCGGGACACGTTGTCGGCCGTGACAGCGTCTGACTCCACAAAAGGAGAGACACTACTCTCCATGAGTATGCCGAAAAAAGGGGCCGAAGGAAAACGCTGAATCGCAGAGGCGACAGAAGACCCATCCGACCATTGAAATCAAGACGCCGAGATTATGCAAATGTTACAAAGAGGCTTCCTTTGAAGCCCGAAAAGGTGGAGTGATCGATGCGGAAGCAATCGCAATCATCCGGATATCATCAAGAGAAGGTATGACATGACTAGAAAACCTGGGCCCAAGGGAAAGGCACTCAGGCGGTAGAGACGCCGCTGCATTCAGAAGGTGCTCCAGTTCCAGGTGCCCTGGAGGCTCTGCGCCAAACTACCCACGCGGGTGGTTTCTGGACGCTTGGGAGCAGCAGGTGTCTGAATGGATTTTGCCGGGGCCGGCCCGCTGCTATTGGAACTCTCGCTGTTGGTCCGGCTGGTCCGAAGGTGTTCCCACTCGCGGAACGAACTGTGGCAACGGTCACAGGCGCGGTGCCAGTGGCCTAGCGGGTGGAAGCGCGCCAGTTCGTCGAGGCGGACTTGGTTACGTGAGTGCTGGGCACAGAAAATGCCGCCGCACTTGCGGCAGTGGTGACGGCGCTGGAAGAATCCAAATGGTTCTTGACAAGACGAAGCGGAGCACACCAAGGTGGATCCATCTGCCTAAAGAAGACTGTTAGCATGATTGGTCTGGACCGTCAATACAACTAAAGTAGAGAAAGATGGCTTGGCGCCAAACCCTGCATCGGGTAAAACCTCTAGCGCGGGGTGGACGCCGGTCCAAGTACCAAAATGGCAATTCCGTGGGCATCGACGACGACAGAATTTCCGAACGCCATGCGATGCCCTAGAGTCTGCGATATTGGCCGGTTTCAAGAAGCCCGTATTGAACCATCGAGTCTTGCATCCCGCCCACATGCTTGTTGGGGTGCGGCAGATGGCAAGCGCTCGGCAATTCGGCTGTGCAGACCACGGGAGGCCCATTGACCAGCACGACGCTAACGAGGTCCACTTCGGCCGACCATGTACGTAAGACGGGACCCTCCAGCCCCAACAGAGCACGCGACAGACAAGATGTACGGGGCTAACAGGGGCAGAGGAATAAGTGGGCAGAGAAATAAAGTGGAATCATAACATACCTGCCAGTGGTTGCGTGTGATTGGACCAGCAACGGGCGACAAGGGTTCGTGGCTGTAGAGGCTCTGCATGTCTTCGTTGCCAATCTGAGAGCCGGGCGTGATGTTGCCGTCGGTTGCGGCCCATCCAAAGCCTGCGCTGGTCGACCATGCGTTGCTTGTCGAGTCTGCGCTGGAATCTTGCTTGGGCGGGGACTTGCTGGCAGGCCTCTCGGTCTTGCGTAGGGCAGCCGGGATGCCGATGGCTGTTCTGGGTTGGTAGATGCCCTGGTGGCGGGCGAGAGGCAGCTGCGTGTTGCGAGGGGAGGTGGGGGAGATATTTGTGGGTGTGTTGATGCCGGAGTTGGTGGGCGAGTACTGCGAATGTGTCGACTTGCGGTACGCATGTTGCTGGTAGGGCTGATGCTGGTAGGGCTGGTGCTGCGGGAACGCAGTCGTGGTGGAGAAAGTCGTAGCCATATTGGAGGTTGCTCAAAGAGACGGGACGTGTCGAGAGAGGCTCGAGGTGCGTCCTAGAGGGTATAAGATGTCGGTCTGTCGGGAAGTCGTCGACACAAGCAACTGAGGCGGTGAATGTGCCTTGACGGGACTGGTGCGATAGCACGGGAGCAGATGAGTGGATTGCAAGTCGTGGCGGAGTGGGTGGCAGCCAGTACTTGTGCAGCGGCGCCACGAAGGATGACCCTGGCAGGACAGGTCCAAAGGGAAGCGTGCGGTTCCTGGGTAGGGTTTGTTGCGAGGTTGGGGCTGCAGGTCGATTGGTAGCTGACGTGCAGGCGATAAGAGGACAGACAGCGGTGATGGAATACGCCGGGGCCGCAGGGTTGACCGTGGATCTAGCAGCACATGGCACCAGGGCGTCGTGTGATGGAAGGCGAGTGAGAGTAAGAGGCGGAGTGTGAGAGAGGAGAGGGTGCGAGCGTGTGAGAGCGTGTAGGCAAGATGTCGCGTGAGTGCGGAGAGAGCTGGGGTGAGGCTCTGGGGACAGGGTGAATTAAGTCAAGGCCAGCCAGCGGCTCTAGTAGCCATTACCAACAGAGAACTGACGGGGTGGGGGGGACGCGGTCGCCTGATGGGGAATTACGCCCGCGTGCTTGGCGGCAGAGTGAAGGGCAAGGGTATCATCGGGCTACGACCGGCGGCCATTTTTTGAGCATTGCAATGGTCAGCGCAAACACGCGCGCTGCCTGCTGCCACTCGGGCGTGCCCCGCCATACACCGCTGGAATGCCAGGGGAAAACAAAGCAGCGCGAGCCACTGGGGAACACAAACGGCCGCGTATCTGTATGCGCATGCAGCTGTTGTTTTCCCAGCCGCAAAACAAAAGGTGAGAACAGCGTTGCGTCTGCGCTGCGTCTGCGTTGCGTCTGCGCTGCGCTCGCGGTGGCCAGCCGTTGCGCCCCACCTTTCCCGTTTGGGCGTCTCTTATCTCTGGCCAATGGCATCGCCCGCTTATGCAAAGCATCCCTTGCCACGGCGAATCGACGCCTCCACCATCTCCGAGCACGGAACGCCAGCGTCAGTCGCAAACTCTACACGAGCCTGAGGGGGGCCATGATGCATCTTGAGCGACCTCGCTTGCTGATCCGTCGTCATCTCGCCGTCCGCTGGCAGCACGACGTGCGATGGACACCAAGATCTGCTGTCCATCTTGCAGCGTCCATCGCCATCCCGCAGCACCCGTCGAGCATCATCGCGGCCGCCCAGCAACACCAGGCAGGTGTGCCGCGAGACGCGCCCTCTGCCCTCGAGGCCCGTCCGCTGAGATGCGGCAAAACTGCACTGCAACAACTGGCGGGGCAACAGCCACACCACACTACTCCATGCCATGCAGCCCGCTCCGCCAGCATCCACGCCTCAGAAATAGCTGTCGCCAGGCGCGCGCCCTCATTACCCAATATATTGTGCTCCACCGCTGCAACTCCACGCCCGCACGGCCAGCCTTCACCCTCTCTCAGCGGCTGCTAGCACATGCTACTACTGTACGTAGTATGTCAGTCTGGGTGTGGGACTGCCAATCACTCTCTCGTCTCTCGGCCGTATCAGGGGTGGTCGCGCCACTTGGAACATGCCGTCGGTGAGGGTGAGCGGTCCACCACCAGCCTCACGATGCCGCCTCAACTTCGGAGCATTCTTGATGCGAGAGAGCAACTTGTCATGGCCACTTTGGGACCGCGGTAGGGCTGGATCTGATGACTCGCACCACCTGGGCCAAGCATCAGTCCGTGCATGTAACCCTGCCACTGCAAACATTTGACGTACATGCTAAGTACACCTATGCTCGTACCCTGGCACCCTGCATCATCCCAAGGCAGACTGACGTTGCCATTCCCATCTCCTTCTCGCTCGCCGAGCTGGCGATTCTTGTCTTCCTGGACCCAAGCCTGCCGCCAACTTCAACAATTCAACGTGCCAAGCCCGCGCCGTTCGCTAGTGGCGAGTCGCCTTCTGGCTGTGCCCAGCTGGGCCGAGGCCCAGTTCCGTCCGCCAGTGCGGCGAGTGAAGGCACTCTAAAACAATAGCATAGCTTGCGACGATAGCACAAGACGCAGCATGCGTCTCTAGCACCCTCCATTGCTCCACTCTCCAGACCCTTTGGGCGCTTGCCCTGGAACCAAGGTTATCCCTGAAGCCACAACCTAGTGCTATGTACACACTACATACGTGGCGAAATGGCAACACCAATGCAGACCGAATCGATCTCGCCGAGACCTACACCTTTGCCTCCACTTCCACCTGAGGATCCGTTCACACCTGCGCAATGGAAGACGCTGCTGGCTATTGCAGATGCCATTGTACCTGCCATCAGGCCCGCGGACACGGCCGGTGCGCACACGGACATGGCTGTCGCCGACACCGAGTACTCGACCGCTGTCAGCGCGCTGAGGGCGCGTATACCGGAGAGCGACCCTGATGCTGTGGCAGTCGCCCGCGAGTACTTGGCGGACTATGCAACCCAGCACCCTGCGTTTCAATCAGAGCTGCAGAGGGCTTTCGCCCTATACATGCCGCATAGCCAGAGAAAGCAGCTGGCCATGGTGCTTGACTTCCTAGACAACAGAGCGCTGTCTCTGTTACTCACTGGCTATCTCACACCCATCAGCGCACAGCCCGTCCATGTTAGAGAGGCTATTCTACAGAGCTGGCAAGATGCTCGGCTGGGACCTCTCCGCCTACTGCGTCGTTCATTGACGATCCTCTGCAAGCAAACGTGGGTCAAGACGTCGCCGGTTTTGCGGCGTGTTATAGGTGTACCACGAGTACCCGTTGGCATGAAGCCTGGCAAGGGATTTGAATACGAGTTTATACAGATCCCACCGGGCGACGAACCCGAGGTGATTGAGACAGACGTGCTCATCGTAGGCAGTGGCTGTGGAGGCGGTGTGAGTGCAAAGAACCTGGCCGAAGCAGGGCATCGTGTCTTGGTTGTCGAGAAGGCGTATCATTGGACCCCCGACCACTACCCAATGTCTGAAGTTGACGGATGGCACCATCTCTTCATGAGCGGTTCACTCTTGTCGTCAGATGACAGTTCGATCTCTGTAATTGCAGGACAGGCGTTTGGAGGAGGAGGTACAGTCAACTGGTCCGCTTCCCTCCAGACACAAGGCTACGTGCGCCGCGAATGGGCAGCACGAGGCCTGCCGTTTTTTACATCCGCAGACTTTCAGCAGTCGTTGGACCGTGTCTGCGGACGGATGGGCGTGTCGGCCGAGCACATCAAACACAACCCGAGCAACCAGATGTTGCTGGAGGGCGCTAGGAAGCTGGGATGGACTGCCAAGCCGGTGCCACAGAATACTGGGGGGGCGCAGCACTACTGTGGCCAATGCAACTTTGGCTGTGGCTCATGCGAAAAACAGGGGCCCATAGTATCTTTCCTGCCAGATGCAGCTCGTGCGGGCGCGCAGTTCCTCGAGGGCTTCCATGCCGAGAAGGTCGTTTTCTCCGATGAGCACGGCTCACGGGTAGCGACGGGCGTAGAGGGGACCTGGGTGTCGCGCGACACCTATGGCGGGGTAGCAGGCTCGCCTGTCAATCGGCGCAAGGTGATTATCAAGGCAAAGCGCATCATTGTCTCGGCCGGTACGATGCAGTCTCCCCTGCTGTTGATGCGTTCTGGGCTCAGGAACCCGCACATTGGCCGCAATCTCTACCTCCATCCCGTCTCGTTTCTCGGTGCCTATCACAAGCAAGAGATCAAGCCATGGGAGGGAGGTATCCTGACCGCTGTTGTTGGCGAATTCGAGAATCTCGACGGCCGGGGCCATGGTGTCAAGCTTGAAGCGTTCACCATGGTCCCGTCGGCGGGACACATGTGTGTGAATTGGAAGGGAGGGCTGCAGCACAAGCTTGACACTGCCAAACTGAGGCACATGGCTGGCTACATATCTCTCGCAAAGGACAGAGATACGGGGAGGGTATATGCGGATCCCGTTGATGGACGGGTGCGGGTTTCGTACCAGGTCAGCAAGTTCGACAGAGAGCATATTCTGGAAGGTATTTTGGCTCTGGCGCAAATCCAGTACATCGAAGGCGCAGAAGAAATCATGACGACTATACCGGGCATGAGGCCATTTGTTCGCGATCCGTTGGCACCAGCAGGCGCTGGCGTCAACGATGAGGCTTTTCAGGCCTGGCTCGTAGAAGTTCGCGCCAAAGGCTTCCCGTCACCCGAAAGTATGTTTGTGTCTGCGCATCAAATGGGCACGTGCCGGATGAGTGCGCAAGAATCAGGCGGCGTTGTTGATCCCCAGGGAAAGGTTTGGGGCACAGAGGGATTGTATGTAGCAGACGCCAGTGTTTTCCCCAGCGCCAGCGGAGTCAATCCCATGGTAACCGTCATGGCCATCAGCGATTGGATTAGTCGAGGGATTGCAAAAGGTATGGAGGTGCGCCCACGGCTGTGAGCATGCGCCAGGGCAAGGCTTCACTAGATATTGTGTAGCATGGGCGCGCCGTCGTTGCCAGACTGTTTTCTTTTACACAGCCTCACGGGTGGTCCCAGTGGAGGGCTGCCATCGACGATGATGGGTCGGGTTTCGCGGGCAGACAGTCGAATTTGGGTTACTCATATCATCAGGCACAAATTTGCCCATATCGCCACAAGCAGTAGACTATTCACAGCCCAAAGCACATGGGGGATGAGCAGATGTGATTGGCTGGTAAGCGTGATGTTGCCGTGTCCCCGTGCGGGCCGGACAGGCGTTGCAGAGCTGTGACATCACCAGTCAACGCCTTCTGTCCTCCGCCCTCTGATCTCCAGCTTTTGCTGCCGTTGTAAGCCTAGGCTCGCACCCTGTGTAGGACCCTGATTGCCGCCTGAAACACAGGGATCCGAAACACACCTTCTTTGCCTTCTGCCACTGAGACAGCGCTGTGCCTTCCGAGTCCCTCTTTATAACCTCTATATGCCACACCCGGCTCTGGGCAGCGCTGGCCTGGAATACTTAAGCCTGGAGACGACCGCCCCCGCCGCGACTCGACATTTCCTGCCGTAACGTCCCGCCCGCCCGAGTACAAAATTCCCACCTCGCCACCACGCCTAATACATTACCTACCCACCTCGACGGCGAATTCGTATCCCGCACCGCAATGACCAGCGTCCTCAAAGGCGGCTTCGGCTCGCCAAGCAGTGTGCCGCTGGGGACCCCGAATCCAGGCACCGAGTTTGTCAACACCATTTGCCCCCTCAAGGGCGCCCTTGACGGCTACGACAACACGCTGCCATGCAGCAAGCAGAAGACCCACGTCCCGCCCAACTTTTGCGACGCCATGGCAGTCCGAGAGGCTGTCTTTGGCGAGCAGGGCGTTCCGCTTGAGGCTGAGTTTGACGAGGACGATCCACGCAGCTGGCACTGGGTCGCCTATGCCTCCGTAGCTACGCACTCGGCCTCACCCCCCAAGGCGCTGCGCCGCAACGACTCGGGTAACACGCCTGCTGACGACGCCCGTCGCGCCTCTGCGACCGCTACGCGCGTCCCGGTTGCGACCATTCGCCTCATTCCCCCGCCCCATGGACCCAACAAGTACGTCCAACAGCATAAGACGGACAAGCATGCCGATGCAGACCCTCCAGTTGAGGACCACGACCACAAGCAGCCGGCTGAGCCCTACATCAAGCTCGGTCGCCTTGCAGTGCTGGCACCATACCGCAGTCTTGGCCTTGCCAAGCTGCTCATCAACGCTGCCCTCGACTATGCTACAGCGAACCCTGATCTGGTTTATCGGCCTCCCTCTCCCACTGCCTTGGAGATGGCACAGATACTAGGTAACAATAAGGAGAGGGAAATCACATGGCAAGGTCTCGTCATGATTCATGCGCAAGCAAACCTGGAGGCCATGTGGGAAAAGCACGGATTCCACGAGGAGCTCAGGAACGAAGATGGTGAGGTTGAAATAGAGGCCGAACCCCACTGGATCGAAGAGGGTATCGAGCATGTCGGCATGTGGAAGAGACTCCCGATTGAGAAGCGGAAGAGGTTGTCTCTATCCTCTTTGGACTCTGCATGAGCATGTCGTGTCCCTTTTGCGGATTCCCCGCCATCTTGGCTTTCTCGCGCTCTCTCAAGCTCTAGCCCCAATAGCCTCTTAGAGCACTACCAACCACATTGGATACCCATATTCCCCGAGCTGCATTTTTCCAGGCAGTACCGGCGGTACCCTGGTAGATAATACTGCCCCACGAACATTATGTTATACCCCGTCTTTATCCGATATGTTATGACGTTACGGCTTCTTTTTTTTCTGCGCTTGTTTTCATGTTCTAGACGGGAGGAGTTGGGGCATCAAAAGTGAAAGGAAAAAAACAGGTCACGAGGGTGGATGGTTTGCGATAGAGTAGCGAAAACGAAACCAACGTCTTTTACCTTCCCCCAGAATTGCCCTTCTTCTTTCATTCCCCGTGCCGTCTTACTTCTCTATTTTGAGGGGTTTTCTTATCTTTTCCAGTCAAGTTTGCATCTCACGCATCAACGCACGGTTCTTCTCAAACTTCGCAGTATCGAATGCTCCCGTGGAAATTTCTCTTGCTCTACTTCCTGCAGAAGAAAGAAGAGAAGGCTGGATTCAACGCACAGTAGTTCACGAGGTTATGAGGTGAGAGTTGAGTGATGATTAAGATGCCAACACCTTACCCCAGGATCTTAGTCTTAGCGCGGCATGTCAAGCGCGCGCCGTCTCTACGCAGCAAGGAAAATCAATCACAGGTACGTGTCACATCGCCAAATATCCTAAGAAAAACTGTCCTACTGTTGTAGCCATGTGTTTGTCTTTTAGAAACATTTCAACGTCCAAGCACGTGGTCACAGTCACACGACCACCACACACAAGTCCGTTTGCCATCATCGGATTTAGTCACACTGTCGTTCTCACCTCGGTATAATTTGGCCTCTACATGTATTTTCGCAAACAGAACAGTATACGCGCGCAAAGATCACACATAAATGATGCACTCGCCCCGATGCCTCTACCGCTTAAACCCAACCTCGACCTTCGACGACGCAGTCTCTACCTCGCAAAGAGTATTCCTATAGTCATCATGGTGACTTTTATATGTTTCACCATAACATTCGTGCTTGCTGTTCTTTCTAGAAGCAGTCAAGCGATTCAAGTACCTGGCGCAGACGATAACCATAAGTTCAAGGTCGCCGTTACGCATTTCCCTCTGACAGATGCTGCCCGCAAAGATCCCTACCACCCTACTGAAGACCGCCGCGTCATGGTTAGCCTGTTCATGCCCATTCCAAGTGACTCGTGCTCGAGTCAGTGCCAGACCAGCTACATGCCACCACAGACGGCTCGAATCGCCAACGAGCAATTCATCGCTGGCGGACAGCGTGATATCGGTGTCTTCGAAGACATGACATACGATGCTTGCTGCAAGAGCTCTAGCAGTATCGACGCGAGCAAGATACCTGTCGTCGTGCTAGAGCCGCACGTGGACACGAGCAGACTGCTGTACTCCACCATGGCACGCTACATTGCCGCCGATGGCGCCGCAGTGGTATTGATTGACCATCCCGGCGACGCCTCAATTGTTGAGTTCCCCTCAAACGGGAAACGCGGTCTAGACGTGGTATACAATAGCGGAACGGTCGCCCTATCCAACTTCTCGCCTCTCACAGCATGGAACAGCACCGTCGAAAAGGCAATCAACACGCGCGAATCTGACATCAAATTTGTCCTTTCCCAGCTCAAATCTCCATCTCTCGTCCAAAGCCAATTCAGCAGCTTCGCCTTTTCATCCGGCAACCTCAAGCTCGACAACTTTGGCATCGTAGGCCACGGTCTCGGCGGCTCCGTCGCCACCTCCTTTGGCGTAGCCGACAAGTCGACCCTCTTCAGCATCAGCATGTCCGGTACTCCCCCCTTGCTCTCGTCAAACGTCCACAACAACCCGCTTTTCTTCTTTGGCCGCCAGGACTTTCGCCGCGAAAACGACATCCACTGGCCTACCACATGGTCGCATCTTACCGGCCCATCTACCGAGTTCGATCTCAACGACTCGGCCATCTTTGATGTGTCCGACCTGCCGGTTATTGTGGAACTGGCGCAGAATCAGGGCGGGAAGCCCGACGTTAGGGGCAATGGGCTGAGCGGATATGCGCCTGTCCAAGGGACGCATGCGGTCACCTGTTTTGTAGAGACGATTGTCAAGCCGCAGTTTGGGCTGGATGCTGCAGGTACGATTATGAGTGATTGCATGAGGTATTTCCCCGGTGTGGTTCCGTATCCGGGCGTGTGAGGCAGGGCATGATTCTTTTAGAGCTTCTTTGCATACTTTTTCCTTCTTTGTGTCTTTGTTAAGCGAAGGAGATACCACTGTGCATTGCATCTTATGGGAGTTGGAATAGATATGGGCATGTATTGGTCGTTCGACCTTTTCTTCAATTTCGAATTCAAGGAGATCTAAATTCCTGACAGTTGCTGTGTTGTTTTGCTTTTCCAAAGTTGGGCATAAAGCAAACTTACGAGAATTGTTCTACAATGATGATTTAAGTGTTGTGTAAACGGGTTCATTCTTGCAAAGTGTAATAGAATAGCATTCTGTTATGTTGACGTCTTTCCTCATGGCCCGCTTAGGAACATAACCCAGCGTATTCGACGAAAACAACACGGTAAGCCTGGCGTGGTTCGTATATAAAGTAGCCATGATACATCATATCAAGTAATCATGATACCACTTTTCTGCTCGACACGGCTATTTCATACTTTTCTATTGGCCCTATACCACCTTCCTTAGTACGTAGTGAAGAAGACACCGTAGAGCCCTTCTTCCAGGGAAAAGTACCCCTAGACCCCATGATTACACTTCCACAGTCCCCAATACAACTCTATGAACTCGTAATACATCTCAGGTCTAGATCATCTTCTGTCCCACCCTCACCATCTCAATCCTTATAAATACACCCATTTCACCACATCCCCCCTGATTCGCCGTCTTTCGCCAGAAAATCCAAACCGCAAACCTATCCACGACTTCTCACGCCAATTGACACGCACTTCATAAATTTTTCCTTCCTCACAAAAATGCACAACCTTCTCTCCGTCTTCATTTACAGCGTCACCATCGCCAGCGTCGCCGCCACCGACTTACATGGGGCCATCTGGCGCGACACCGAGCTATTCAACGAATCGTATGTGCCAGTTAGCGGATCATATGTGTTAGTCAACGGGTCATATGTGCCAGTCAACGCATCACCTGTGCCAATCGACGTATCACCTGTGCCAGTCAACAAAACGTCTACGCTTATTCCTATCTCTGTGCCCAAAAAGCCAGGATCGTACAAGCACAACTCGGGAGAAAATGAATCGGGTGTAAGTACGAACATGAAGCGGAAACTCTGTCTTTATTTTTTTTGTATTGTTGATTTCAGCCTCAGAAAGGGGAAGTATCTTTTTCGTGGTATTTGCTAACTTTGTTTTTCTCAGTGGGTGCCTACGCCTCCCGAAGAAGGACGGGATGCAGTGAAGCAGGTGCCTGATTACGAGACAGCGAAGGAAAAGTGGACCAAGTTGCCATGGTGGTGGAATAGTAAGACGTTTTATCCTGCGGATTACGAGTCTCGTAGGAAGCTGAAGGAACTATGTGAGAAGAGGGAGGAAGAGTTGAAAAAGATGCCAGAGGGACGATGGCAAGTTTGGTTTTTTATGAGGGAACCTGAGAGGCTGAAGGTTGCATGTGGGATGCGGGAGGAGAATGAGAGAAGGTTGAAAGAGAGGCTTGAATCCTTAGGGACGCCGCCGCCGCCGCCGAGATCGGAGGTGGATGATAAAAGTGGAGGAAGTGAGTAGAGCAGCAGGAGTGGTGGTTTCCCGTGTCATTCACTAGATCTGCAGTCCCTATGGTATAGGAGTCAGTCGTTGAGGTGACTGACCTCAGGTCCATTATACAGACTAGTAGGACTAGGCAGTACGTCACCGCTATCAGTTCTGGGCTTCGCCCGTCCATATGCGCACGGGAGGCTTTTGTAGGGACATTGAAACTGAGTAGAATCATTCAACACAAGATGTCTCTTAGAACTTAGTGCATGTATTCAATTCCAGTTTTAGCTGCGTACTGTGGTCACTCCGAAGTACTTGCCACGCAGGATGATGTAAGATTCAGTGGACTCTAAGAGACCCTACTTTTATTTTTCCAATCTGTACCGAGATACCGGAAGAATCTTTATTTAACTACTAGCGCTGGGTTACGTAGAAATGCACTGGAACATCCTTCAGTGTAGAGAGAGTTGAGGGTAACTCTCCGTTAGATTAAAGGAACAATGAATTACAGCAAGCAGCTGGAGCAGCTACAGCCAAAGATGCACTCATATTCATCACCAATCATGGGCTACCATCATTGCTTTTCCAAGGCATTACTCATGTACCATTCTTCTCAGCATAACGTTCTTGAGAAAGCCCAAAGATATTCACACTGGGGCTGCACAGGTGATGGGGCTAAGCCTTGTTTGGCAGAGAACAGGCTTTGGATACGTCGTGTGACCGTCTTGGGGACCAATGATAGCTTGACTTTTGACACAATGCGACTCTGATACGACAAAGTTTGTACTGATACCCCACTACATGGGTGTAAATATCTTTGGGCTTTATCAAATAGAAACACACTATGGAACACTTCTTCTTTGCATACCAAGACACCACAGACCATGTAGCTATGATCCCACGGTTTAAAAAGTCCCTGTATTCATCTTTCCATGGTGCACGATACTCACTGTATCTTCGCTTCTACGGTGCGCAGAAGACTCTGGAAGGATTCAAGGGTATATATTTCGCTCCCACACCTCTTCTCCTTTTCTTCCTCACCCATCTCCACCATCACTTTCAAACCCACAAATACCCCAAGAATCCCTCAAACTCAAAAAAGGGGACTTCCTCGTATTTCGTCGATCCGCCTTCAGAATGCACAACCCCACCCTTTCCCTCCTGCTCGCCACCGCCGCGGCGGGCACTATGGTTGCCGCCGCACCAACTGGAGCCTTCCAGCATAGTGCGGATGACAAGTTGATGGACGTGTCACGAGATATGATGCCCCCCCAGAAGCAGAGGCCGCCGCCGCTTGTCCCCTCGGCTCTAACTGCCCCGCCGCGAGGGGACGAGTTGACGGAGCAAGAATTTGGAGAGGTATGTGCGCCCCCGGTATTTGATTTCTGCGGGGGTTTGTTCTTGGGTTGCTGATCTTTTGTGCGCATAGATTAAGCCGGAAGAGGTGTATTGCGTTCCTCGCCCTCAAGTAGACCAGGATGATCAGGCTAAGGATGAGAAGAAGTCTGAAGAAGAAAAGAAGTCTGATGATGGAAAGCAGGCTGAAGATAAAAAGCAGGGAGAGCAAAGCGATAATGGCTATGAGGCTGAAGTGAAGAAGTTGGAGGCGAGGAAGAGACAGGGTGTTGTTTGCACTGTTTTGTAAGAAGGGGCGAACATCATTTCTTTTTTACTTTCCTTGCCTGGAGGAAAGGAGAGCCCTTGAAGAGTCATCGATTTGATTGACTGAGCTGAGTTCTCGCCTCTGATATAGGTGTGCATGTGGAGCTATGCTATAAGGGCTAGAAGTTTTGTAGTTATGGAGATGTGGACTGTAGAGGACGCCAGTCTCGTCTAACGCAATGCTTCTTGCCTCTTCCTTTGCATTGTGGCATTATTCGTAAAAGGGTGGTATGGTACTTTTTTATTTGCGGTAATGTGTCATGTCTCATTGACAAAGCTAGTTTCGTAGCATGCAATCACCCACTCCTCACTTCCCATTTCTGCTCGACGCTGATGGCGCGAGAGGAAGCGGGACACGGCTCCCTCTTCTGTCGTTCCTCGTCGGAAGATATGCACACTCTTTGGATACCCTCTACAGGTCGTAGCTCAATCTGCGACGAGTTGTCGGTGCCGTCCGCTAATTCTGAGAATGTAGCGGTGGGATCCAGCCCATGTGATCTGCCCTTCTTCAAAGTGAACGTCGTCTGCTTGCCGCTGCCATACTGATAGCCCGTATCTATCGGGTGCCTTGACCTTCCGAAAAGTGGGCGCATGAGAGGAACGCACGCTAGGACGATGGCGACTGCCGGTTCGAGACCGGACAGAACCGTAGCCAGCACACCCTCGTACGTCATGTCAGCAAAGTGGAGATTAGTGAGAGTTGTCTGTCGGTAGATAGTAATGGCCCAGGTTCTACAGATCTACGTCAGTCACGGCAGAAGACAGTGTAGAGAGAATGACCCACCCTATTCCAACGCTAAGCAGAGCCATAGCGATTAGCTTCTTGCGCATAGGCATTGCCAGTTTGTAAAGGTAAGGCATTGGCAAGGCGATGAGTACCGCGTCCGTGATGAGATTGATGATGCCCATGGTAAAATAAAAATCTGGCTGACTTCCGCAAGTTCCGGGCGTTGAAAAGTTCCAGTTCTTCTCCAGTGGCCGGCAGATCAAGAATGCAGCCATGATATTCGCAGTGCACCACAGGACGATAAAAGCTCCGAAGCAAATAGTGGTTCTCACCATTGTAGGCGTCGGTATTAATGACGAGTACATCAGCAACACTGACAGTTTACCAAAACACATGGTCGCGTTCCACAGCATAGAGAACGTCATGATTCCCTGAGAAAACTCAGTCAGAGGATTTCATACAACGATAATTGCTCATTATCAATACCTTGTAGAAGTAGGTTAGTGTTGCAGGTCCGAAGCGTTGTACAATGTCCGCAGTATGAAATCCAAATCCGCCATGTGTGACCAGCGAGATGCAAGTGGCGTGCAGTGCCGTGTTCCATAGCTAACGAAGGGGTTAATATGCCGAAACTCTCTTAGAAGCGTTTTGACCTACACAAGCTATGGTGATGCAGTAGTCGCTGCCATCGATCCTGTTCCGAATTCTTTTGGCGAGCAGCCGTAAGCCTACCGCTATGATGGCTATCGAAATGGAGATGGAACAAGTCAGGAGAACCGCCATTTGCTGGCCATTTTCAATTGGAATCATCTTGTGCACCGCTCATGGAGTAATGCGTACTTCAAAGAGAGTGAAAATAATGTATGGGGAGCGTAAGATTTCTCAGATAACTTCTTGAATTGCAGGTGGGCTCAACTAAGCTTATGGCATCTCAAAATCCCATGCTAATGCCCCCGGTAAAACAGCCCGAAATCAGAAGATCTTCAGAAAAGCATTGTGTACCTGCAGCCTGTGCATGATAAGCCCCAGTCACACGAGACAGGGTAGCCGTGAGAAACGCCGAAATAGAGACACCTTGATTCAGCAGTGGTTTAGCCGTTATGGATTGTCAGGACGAGACTTTGTTAGACGATTGCATCTTCTCGCTCTCGCAATACCCTGAAACTATACGGCGCAGCCTGTGATAGGCGCATTAGAAAGATTTTGTTGGACGGTTGTGTTGCTTTTGCTTCACCGAACCCTGCAGTCGCGTGGCATGAGCGACCCTGTGACACGTGGGGACATGGCTACTGCAACTCAACGTTCTTCCCCACACCGCCAACGACTGTCGATGCTCTGTTGAATCTTGTATCGGCTTGCCAAAGCTCTCCAGAATATGTTTGGCCCTTTTTTAGATTTCCTATCCGTACCGTCGACGCCAAAGAGGAAGCAAGCAGAACTAGCGCGTCTGATGTGATCTTGTCTTTCCGTAGCGACCCAAAGCTGGCGTGAGCGTCGCCCACATGGCTTTAGGATTTTGACAAGGGAGTCGGCCGAATAGCTTCGCGAATCTTTCCTGCTTCTGCTTTGCCATATGCAATCGAGTCAGTTACAGTTGCGTCGGTTGCGGAATAAGATCGAATATGCCTCCTTCCGAACCGTGCCCGCTATCCTTCATCACGACCTACTTTTCGGTAGGTATGCCGTCATGCTCTGCAGCACTCATAGGTCCTGATCATACAAACGATTACCTGTCCAGGGCTATCAAGAGAGGGGCATCGGTTGTACGTCGGTGAGGGGGCATTGTGTCCATGTGCCAGTCTATCCACAACAGTACCAGACGGTCGGTCCGACAAGGCAAGAATACGGTCTGGTAAGCCAATGCCTACGATTGAGGGGTTTTTGGTTGTGCAATCCATCGCAGTGAAGGCGGAAGCAAGCTAGCGGTCTCCAATTAGTCTCCGCGGAAAGTTTCACAGAGTAAGCGGCGTGAAGGATCTAGAAAGCAGCTCCGTTTGTGCGTGCATCTGACCAGGGTCATGATAACACGTCCGTTCTTGTCTTGCTATTGACATAAGTCGACATCTTTCCCAACGTTTGTGTCAGAGAGCATCCAAATCAGGAAACTCTGCACAATGTCTCTTATTTCCAAGAAGGAACAAAAGGTCGCCATTGTTACTGGTGCCACGGTTCGTCACCTTGTACCTCTGTGATCAGCGCATCCATACTGACAAGCTCCTACAGAGTGGAATTGGCTCATGGTTAGCTGCACATCTTCATCGTGGTGGCTACTATGTAGCGATTTGTGGCCGACGGGAGAAGGAAGGTCAGGAGGTCATCCGCTCGCTCGACGCGTCTGGAAACACAGCTACTTTTGTTCAGTGCGATGTAAGCTCCTACTCCTCACAAGCAAATCTTTTCCAGTCGGTCTGGAAAAAGTGGGGTCGACTTGACATACTCATTTCCAACGCCGGATGCGTGGATCGAGGCTCCATCTACAACTTCGCACGCCGCCATGCTGCCGTCGATGATCTCCCTCCCGAGCCGGACACCACCTGCACTGATATCGATCTGAAAGGCACCATATATGGAACCACATTGGCCACTCACTTTATGCGAAATAACCCGGGAGGCAAGGGAGGGAAGATCATCGTGACCGGCAGTATGATTGGCATCTATCCCTGCCAAACGTTTCCCGAGTACTGCGCTGCAAAGGCTGCAACTCACCAATGGGTCAAAACAGTAGGACCAGTCCTTCAATTAAAGGACAATGTGACTGTCAACTGTGTGATGCCTGGTGGTATCGAAACCCCTGCTATGCCTGGCTTCAGCAAAGCCTTCCGTCCAGAACAGATGACGTTGCGATCAACACTCATCGCAGGATTTGACACTTTTCTCAATGATGCTGAAAACACCAAGACTGGCCAGCTGCTCGAAGCTGCGCACGACAAACTCATTGACTGGGGCCATCCGGGGTACAAGAGCGGTCCGTTCGCAAAGCGCACTGAAGCTGTCTTTGAACCGTGGTTTACTCTGGTGCATGGAGAGAAAAGCGACTTACCGGGTACGATTCAGGACTGGCCTGATCAGAAGGTCAAGATCATTGCAGTGACAGGTGCCACGGGAAGCCAAGGTGGTGGCGTGGTGAATATCATGAAGAAGACACCGGGCTGGAAGGTCCGCGCAATCACACGGAACCCTAACAGTGAGGCTGCCAAAAAGCTTGCAAGCGAAGGAATTGAGGTTGTGAAAGCCGACTATGACGACGAGGCGTCACTCCGCGCTGCTTTCGACGGCGTACATGCCGTCTTCGCAGTCACCAACTGGTGGGAATCCCTCTTCCAAGGTAAGTCCCAGGAAGAGTGCGGCGAAATCGAAGAGCGTCACGGTATGAATCTCGCCCGAGCTGCTGCATCCTCACGCACGGTGGAGCACTATATCTGGTCGACATGCCCGAGTGCCAAGCGCCGGTTCTGGGGAAAGATGGAGGTTCCACACATGGATTGCAAGGCAGAGGTCGATGCTCGCATCAAAGCCGAGCTCCCGCAACTGGCCGCTATCACCACGTATCTGTACTTTGGGTACTATCCACAGAACATGGCTTTCTTTCCAATGTGCAAGCCTGTCGAATACGTAAGTTGATTCCCACTCCGAACGCAATAGCTGAGTGACTGACACAATGAATAGCCTGGCACTGGTCAGTGGATACAAGCCTTCCCCACGAAACCTGATGCCAAAGTCCTGCTTGCCGGTGACATGACTGTCAACCCCGGCATCTGGGTTCGGCAAGTCCTAGCCACAGGAAGCAAAGCGTGCGGTCGATGCGCCAACGTTGCATTAGAAAAGTGGACATTTCAACAAATGGTGGACGTATGGTCTGAGGTAACCGGCAAAAAGTGTGTCTTTGTTGAGATCAGCCCAGAAACGGCCGCCCAGCTGCATGGAATTTTGGGTGCAGAACTGGCGCTACAGATGAAGTATGGGGAGGCATGTGACCCTTGGGAGGTAACAGAAGAGTTCATTAGCGCCGAGGAGCTGGGAATCGACCCGAACGAGGTAGTCGGTTTCCGGGGAACGATCGAGGGCCTAAAGGCAGCGGGTTTCTGGAGGTGAGGTTGAGTGCGCGAGCGGCCCGGTTTGAGGCCAATTACTTTGTTCCTTTACGAAAGATCGAGAAGGCTTTCTCCGCACTCAGGCGTTCAGGTGTGATCCACATGTCTTGGATCCTGCGCGTCGTGACGTTCTTTAAGTAGAACGTATGTAAGGCCTCCCGATGCTACGTACATAGCGCTAAACCCCTCCTCGATAGTAATCGCGCGAATAATTCATAAATTTATGTATCCAAATGCCAATCTCTATACCGATTGGTACGGAGTCGGGTGAGTTGAATAGCAGAAACTGACATCCTACTGCTCTATTACATTGTTGGCATTGGTATGTCTCTACCCGTTGAGCTTACTACTGCCGCTTACTTCGCCTTTCAGCCACCAACGCTTATTGACTTTGCTCTGTCTGGAAGGTAGTATCTGTGGGGTAGCGGGCCGGTCCAGCAGTATACCGTCAATAGTACCTGGCTGACAGTATCGAATATCCGTAAATGGCGCTCAGGATCTTTGGTGGAAAAGTCGATCTATGATGCATTATCCTTAGTCGTGCAGCTGAACATCGAGCTAATCCACATACGAACCTCGGGCTCATGTAATGCAATGGTTCTACTGTATTTGGCTACCCCACATTCTCCCCTACTCCAGATCGCGGCTGGGCCACGAGGAGGCCGCCAAGACATCAGACTGTGTGTGAGTTCACGGGTATTGGAGCCATTTAACAGGAATGAAGCGCCAAGCCAAGGTAGCAGAGGTGGTATATAAGAAGCTGCAACTCCCTTCAACAGCATCTGCATCACAGCACTATTGCAATCGACTCAGCAAGACCACGCTACAACTGCCATCATGAAGTTCTCCGTTCAAATCTTCACCATTGCCGCCCTCTTGGGCGCTGGACTCGCCGCCCCTGCTCGTATGTCTATGCAGTGCGCACACTATGGGTCGCTATCAACATGATTCTTTACATCCACTAATACGCATCACCAGCTGAATCCAACACTATGGAAGTCCGCGACTCTCTGACAAACGAGGTTGTTCAAGGTCTGGTAAGTTGAGAGATCTTGTCTACCCTACTCTATGCCATATCAGAGAACACTGCTCACTCCCATAGGCCATCGACAAGCGCCAGGTATGCTACTGCTATGGGGGATTCTGCACTCCTGGATGCCACGGCAAGGAAAAACGTCAAGTTTGTTACTGCTATGGAGGTGTTTGCACACCTGGATGCCATTGAATAGAGAGCATGAATGAGATACGATATTATGAGATAATGTTCGAGACAGTCGATTTCCAGTAAATGTCTGAAATGTGGCGCCATATATTACCTTCGAATGGAATTAGAAGTGCTCTGTCTATAATTTTTGCCTGATTTTGATGGGTGGAAATGCTTCGTTCAATCCTTTTGCACAGTACTCCTCGATGCTCTAGTGCTCATACAGCTCTATGTTGAACACGTTCTTACTGTTCCTAAAACTCATACAAGACTTCGTTTCTCATCCTTGCAATATGCGTCTCTTTCCTATGTGCGGTGTTAGATTATTTTAGAATGCAGAAGTCTGTATCAAGTTGTACAATGTTGCGTCTCAATCACTCGGCGTCGTGTCTCCACATTTGTTCACTTAAACCAAGATACGACCTTTCCGCCCAACAGCTACAAGCCAATACAGAGGACGCTGGGATTCTCTTAACTTTTCTTTCCTATACTTTGTATTGAGTACCGGACACGACTTGGTGCTACTAGAAATAGATTAGTGTTGTCGGGTGTGACCAACAACACGTGACCAACGCTTTGGACACCGGTCGTTCCCCTTCCAAGGTTGGATCTGCTGCAAAAGATAGCAGTGTCAAGAGAACATTCACGAGAGAAGATGCTCAATATCCTCGAGGTTCTAATGTACAGTATTGCACATGATTATATACATGCTATAGATACAGGATGCAATCATTCAGTCCTCTCACTATGCACTTCTTTCTCCTCCTCCCTCTTCGTGGTCTCATACCTCTTACCACGGAAAGCATACACGCCCCAATTACTACATGTAACATCATGAGGGTCGAGGTCGTTAAGGTCCCATCGCAAGCTTCGGAATATATTCTCACCAGGCTCAAGCAACATGTCCATCTCGTTGCCGAACCTGTTGTTCAGGAAGTCGACATCCTGCTGCATATCCCAAGGGCTGTAGCCAGTCGCAATGATCGGAACCTTGGTCTCGAGGAGAAGAGGGAGTGTTTCTTCCCACTCGTGAGCTGAGGCGGGGTTGCCGAAACCGGGATGGAAAACGACGAAGCAGTCAAAGTAGGGGTCGTACGGGTAGAAGTAGCCCGTCTTGTGAATGTTATGGTAGTATTCAACAAAGGTGCTAATCTTCATCGCGTTGCTGATGCGGTCTTCGATCACGGCGCCAAAAGGATTGAGGGGTGTGCGCTCAGGGAGAGGCAGTTCTTTCTCGCGGTTTGCCATGCTCTCGGGGCCGATGAAGTTCAGGGAGAACTGAACACGATGGAAAAGGTAGGCCAATTGCATCCATGTCTCACGGGGCAGGGAGGATTCAGCACGTGCGCCGAGGATGAAGAGGCGGACTGAGGGTGGAGCGAGGCGTGCATTCTTCCAAGTGTCGCCGCCGCCGGTTCGGGGAGGGTGGAGCGTGTGCCGGAGGGCTATATGTACGTCAGTGATGCAAGGCTGATCAGATAAGAGTTTACGTACCGCTGAAGCTCTTCAATCCCTCGGGTGTCATGCGTCCATTCTTCCGGATATTGTAAGGACTCAGCTCGTTCAAGATACTGGCGATTGTCATAGGATATGTCAGAAGCTTCGTCGCTTGCCTCATCTCCCGGTCCTCGTTCAGCGCATCAAAGTCCCTGGTGTACAGATATGTGTCCCAACTCGTCATATTGACCAAGATTTCCTCCATCTGGGGCTCTGCAAACTGGAACTCCCGGAAGAAACGCCCGCTCCTCAGGTCGTGGTCGTCCTCATTGCTCTGCCTCAGCACATCGCAGACCTCCAGGTGAGCCTCGTAATCATCTGCCCAATGCTCTTCGCAGCAGTATACTGGGATACCGCAGTCGGGACACTCGAAATCGACGTGCGCAGGAGGAGTACCCGTCTCAGAGGACTTGCGGGCCTCGAGGTCCATGGGATTGTTGATCGCACGCGTGGGCTTGTGCGAAGGATGCGGGCAGTAGGCATGCTGGCGCATGAACGCTGCGCGTTTTCGTATTTGCGGGATGGGCGAGTTGGTGAAGGAATTGAACAGGTGATCCTCGGTCAGGACCAGCGTCCGCCGATGCCCCTCGGGGTCGATATAGTCATATGGCTCAAATGGCTTTTCGAAAGCCCGCTGCGGAGTTGTAGAGAGCCCGCGCTTCGGAAGGGCAAGTTTTGGCGGCGCTGAACTCTTGGTGGAGTGATTTCGTGGTGTCGCCGCATTCTGGGCCAACGGACGGAGGACCTGGGGAGAGCGCAGTGAAGCCCTTGGCGTCTTCAACAGCGACATACACTGTCTGCACGTGTACGGCGTCCTCATCTTGGGTCGCGTAGCTTCAATTGATGGCACAGAAGCTGCAATAATCATGGAATCATCGTCCACCAAACCTAGCGCCGCTCGGTCAATCGAACCGCCGATTGGCTGGAACGGCCCCTCCAAGGATCTCCAACTGTAGAACCGGCATCAGCTACCATCTCGCGTACACAACAACACTCGCACAACGGGCGACGATAGCGACAATATCAAAGGCATGTGAGAAGCGCCATCAGGGCTATCGATTCTGTTGAAAGAGGCATCGCCGTATCTTGCGGCCCACTTCCAGAGGTTGCAATATCACTTGCGACATCACGAGGGGTTTGAATAACTTGGCAGCGCTTCTATCACTCCTTGCAAACTAGAGATCAATATCGTGTCAGATAGGATGCACACTGCCGGTGCAACTGTTGAGGGGCATTAATCCTTGAAGATCAACTATCATTGTTGTCTGCTTAAAATACGGCACCTATATATGCTCCACTTCCTTCCTTTTTGGACACCCTACCGTGTCTGGTAGCCAATCGGTCCGCATCTCCCCGGGTGACTATGGGTCACGCCAACTAACGTTATTCGCGGAGAATCTCTATGGTGATCACCAAATGGAAATCAATACCCATCCCCGCAAACAAAGCGGGGAGAAGATGAGGTTTAGAAGCGTTTATGTAGAGGTGCAGTCCTGTGTAACGAGAGTGTGACAGCCACAAATCTAAGGAGCCCAAAATTCCACAATGCCACCGAAACTCTTGCTGTTGCAATTTATATTTGCTCTCATCCATGGCACAAGCGCCAAGTCGATATGGTCGACTTCACCTGCAAATAGTAGCGACGTCATCCGAACCACTCTCCCCATCGGCAATGGGCGTTTAGGTGCTATGCCAATCGGCCCTCACTGGGAAGAGACACTCACACTGAACCTTGACACTCTATGGTCGGGAGGACCTTTTGAGGCATCTGTAAGTGTAGTATAGCTCGCTTGGGTCTACAGTTGCACTGATCTGCTCCAAGAATTACACTGGTGGCAATCCAAACTCATCGATTGATTCTGCTCTACCCGAAATTCGAGACTGGATTTTCACTAATGGAACGGGTAACGTGAGCAAATTGCTTGGTAAAAACGACAACTATGGGTCATACCGAGTCCTGGGTAATTTGAGCGTGGCCATTCCGTCGCTTCGTGGTAGTGGAGTCTCAAACTATACCCGTATATTGGACCTCACAAGCGGTGTTCATTCGACGTCATTCAATGCCAACAATAGCCAGGTTGAAACCACTGCCTTTTGCTCATATCCGGATCAAGTCTGCATTTACAACATTCGCTCGTCAAAAAACTTGCCGATACTCGAGCTGAAACTGGGCAATGAGCTGGTCGACGCTGACCTTCAGAACGTCACATGCATTGCCAATGGGTCCGTAGCTGATCCGACCCATTTGAGGCTTCGAGGCGTGACCCAACTCGGACCACCACAGGGTATGTTATATGACGCAATTGCGCGAGTAATACCCGATGCCCGCATAAAGACGAGTTGCGATAGTACTAGCGGACTCCTGAAGCTCATACCCCAAGATGGAGCGTATAGCGCTACGATTGTTATAGGAGCTGAGACGGACTATGACATCAAAAAGGGCACAGCAGCGTACCAATACTCATTCCGAGGCGAAGACCCAGGTCCTAAAGTTGTCGAAACGACAAGAAAAGCAGCCGGAAAAACTCTCGACGAACTGAAGAGCAGCCATATAGAGGATTTCACGTCCCTCACAAGTCGCTTCGAGCTTCTACTTCCTGACCCCCTGAACTCAGCTCAGGTGCCAACACCCGAGCTGACCGCGCGCTACGACTCCAACATCACTTCCGGCGACCCATATCTCGAGAACCTGCTTTTTGACTATGCACAATATCTGCTCATCTCCAGCTCACGACCAGGCTCCCTACCAACGAACCTACAAGGGCGATGGACCGAACAGATGGCGCCGGACTGGTCTGCCGACTATCACGCCAACATCAATTTGCAGATGAATTACTGGACCGCCGACCAGACGGGTTTGGTTGAGACACAGAAGCCGTTGTGGGAATATATGATAAACACGTGGGTTGCACGGGGCCATGAAACAGCCATGCTACTATATGGAGCTCCAGGATGGGTTGTACACAACGAAATGAACATCTTTGGGCACACAGCAATGAAGGACGGCGAGCCATTTCCCGAAGGTCAGCAGTGGGCTAATTATCCAGCTGCACCAGCATGGATGATGCAACATGTTTTCGACCACTGGGACTACACGCGCGACGCCGCTTGGTTGCGCGACCAAGGCTATCCACTCATTAAGAGTGTGGCACAGTTTTGGCTTAGCCAGCTACACATTGACGCATTCACCAAAGACGGATCGCTTGTCGTTAATCCCTGCAGTAGTCCTGAACACGGTCCCGTCACCTTTGGATGCGCCCACTTCCAACAACTCATCCACCAAGTCTTCGAGGCAGTGCTCTCCACCCAGAGCACCGTCGGTGAAACAGATACAGCTTTCGTATCAAACGTGTCCTCCACCCTCGACCGTCTCGACAAAGGCTTCCACGTCGGTTCTTGGGGCCAAATCAAAGAGTGGAAGATACCCGACTCTTTCGGTTATGAATTCATGAACGACACGCATCGCCACCTCTCAGAGCTTGTAGGCTGGTACCCAGGCCACTCGCTCTCGTCTTTCCTGGGCGGTTACAACAATTCCACGGTTCAAAATGCCGTTCGAGAAAAGCTGTATAGTCGCGGAATCGGAATCGGCCCCGATGCAAATTCTGGGTGGGAAAAGGTCTGGCGTGGGGCATGCTGGGCTCGTCTCAACGACACGGCACAAGCGTATCTCGAGCTCAGATATGCGATTGAGCAGAATTTTGTGGGTAATGGATTTAGCATGTACAAGGGTGAAAACAAGCCGTTCCAGATTGATGCGAACTATGGGATTGCAGGCACCGTTTTGAGTATGCTTGTTGTCGATTTGCCGCCTGCTACTGAGGCGATGGGGGACAAGAGAACAGTGGTAATGGGTCCTGCCATTCCAGAGAGCTGGGCAGGTGGAAGTGTCAAAGGCTTGCGGCTTAGGGGCGGTGGAGTCGTGGATTTTACGTGGGACGATGCCGGCAATGTTAAGGATTTGAAGGTGGTGAAGGACGTAGGGAACGTAACGATCATCAACAAGAAAGGGGACATCTTGGTTGGTTAGTTATTGAGGCGAAAGGATGATATATAAAGTTTGAGGTATGATCAGTTGTTGTCTCGGAAGAATGATGTCTTTCTCATGCGTCTATCAAACCAAGATAATCGAAACAACAATTCAAAAAGATAACAATTAGTATAGTGGATCGTACCAGGCTCCAGATCTGAAGCTAATACTTAGTCAATGCCAGCATAGTGCACAAACATCTTATTTCAATTGTTAGTTTGAAAGAAGATTTGGACATTCTTGCGATAACAAGCTACCACCCGTCCCAGCGCGGACACCACGGCCTCACCACAGTGACTTCTGCATATCCCAAACCCAGCTGTTGACTACATGAAGTATGAAATTCGCTCATTCAAGACAAAAGCGCTCGAAATCCCTTCATCGCGCTAAAAAGAAGAATACGAGTCCTTCACAAACACATATCATCTGTCTTATTCCTTGGCACATGGTTATCCCTCGCATCCCAGACGCTCCAAAAATTCATCCTATACGCCACGGTCGCGAAAAACGTGCCAATGCACGCGCCGCACACGACATCCACCGGATGATGCCACCCGTCTCTGATCTTAGACAGTGCTAGCACGAGCGCTGTGCACAGCGGTGTAGCGCAAAGCATCAGTTTCCAGTGGGGTACGGCGCCAGAGTGAGGCTCAGCAAGCATTTTGAACGAATCACGCTGGCAGCCTTCTTGTTCGGCTTCGATGGTGGCAGCGGTGGCGGTGACGTGGCGTGCTGTCGCGTCGTGTCGAGAGTACCCAAAGGTCTTGAAGTGTGCGCTAAGCCAGAGCGTGAGAAATACGAATCCCGCAAAGGCGGACGAGGCGTGGCCCGATGGGAAGCTCATTTGCGAGTCTTTAAGGGAGGCTTTGTGCGTGTTGGTGCAGACTTGGTCAACTGTGGCGTAGGATGGAGGGGGATCAGCGAGGTACGCTGGTCTGCATATTTCGTAGAAGTTGGGACGGAGACCCCCGACAAAGATTTTGAGGATGCAGGCTGTCAAGGCGGAGGTAGAGAGTGCGTAGCTGAGTCCTGAGATCTTTTTTGAAAGTGAGTTGTGAGTCAAGATGCAACTCTTTTCAGAGTTCGTCGGCTTTGCAGACAGAGATAGAGGCGACCAAAGAAAAGAAAAGTGAAGTGAATGAAGAAAAAACTCACAGCGGCATTAGCACTATAATAGTCTCTCAGTACCCACAGGTTCATACCGACCATGACACCGACAGGGACACAGAACGAGATGGCGGCCATCTTTACCGTGTCAATATATTCGCTGCGTAGTGGCTGTGCATACTTGATACCCGCAGAACTCGTTTCGACGCCGTCAAAGTAAGGAAAATAGTGAGTAACGGCCGGCGGGCACCAGTGCCAGAGAAGGATAGCTGTTATAAAGCAAAGCAAGGCAGTGAGGTAGTTGAACCAACTGTCGCGCAAGGCTTGGCGTGCTGATGGGATATTGTAGTAGCCTGGCATTAGCCAATGATGCTTACCGGGGATGAGTCTGGGAACGATGAGCATGATGGGCTCGTGAATTTTTCCAGTGTATCCTGAGGTGGTACGAGGATGAGAGAACGGAGTGGCAAGGGCGTTCCGGATATCGGGTTGAGATGGAAAAACAGCATCTTGTGTGTTTTCATTCCATGTGAATTACCCTGCCGGAACAAATCATGCTCTAAAAACCTCATTCTTTCTTTTACCAACATGAACATGTAACACATGATGTCAGTATTTAGAATACGGGGTTCTGTTGTTTACCTATTTCATTGACGCACACGCTTGGATAGGCGGGTCGGGAGTGGATATGCTGGTACCTGGGTACCATGGTAAGAAACACCAAATGGCCGAAATCATGCGATAAGTAAGGTAAAAGGAGCATCCGTGCCCACTGCATCTACTCCTGCCAGCTTTTCCACCCATCCTCCTTCCAAACTCCGCTTTTACCTCCTTCCTTGAACACTACACGCACGTCCTTCACGACCTGAAACTTATCCACTGCCTTGCACATATCCACGACACTCAGCGCAGCGCCCATGACTGCCGTTAGTGCTTCCATTTCCACGCCCGTAGGCCCTGTACACTGGACTTTGGCTTCAATTTTCACACCCCCATGCCCATCCCTTTCTCCCTTCGATCCATCCTCTGGAGATGAAGAGAATGGTTTCAACTCGACGCTGACATGTGTAAGGGAGATAGGATGACACAGTGGTATCAAATCGGGGCACTTTTTCGCTGCCATGATACCTGCTATACGTGAAACGCCCAAGACATCGCCTTTTTTGATGGAGTTAGAATGGATGAGTGAAAGGGGGATGGGGTTTGTAAAGTGGACTGAACCGACGGCGATGGCGGTACGAGTGGTGTGCTGTTTTGTAGATACAGAGACCATATGTGCAGAGCCTGAGGAAGTTAGGTGAGGTAGAGATGGCTCTGGTGATTCTTTTGCAGCGTCGTTTGTTTCCTGCTGGCTTGTGGGATCAGAAGTCGATAGTGAAGACCGAGACGACGTCGAGTACTTCCTGTATGTGACGGACTCGTGAACAACTCCACTCTGCAAATCTTTGTATATAGTCGGTCTTTTATGGGCACTTGGGAGTGTCGAGGTCGGCGGCGACATGGTCTCTGCTTGCTGCTGTTGCACTAACACCTCAGGCTTCGCCTCGTCAGCCAGGAAGCCTAAGCCTTCAGCATGAAATTCATCCCAATCCAGCACACCCTCAGCATCCCCATACATGGCGCCTCTCTGTTCAAAGACCTGGTGCCAGCGCATTGCCATACGCTCAGCAGCTTCGTTGCTCAGATCGTGGTCACTAACCATTCGATCGAGCACAGTCCGGATCCGCCCGTCTACAATGTCCTGTTCCACTTGGCCCGTTTGCTCAATACTATCGAACCGTGTCTGCCACTTTTTCACCAGAATCTTGAGCCATGTTTGCAGTGTCGCTTTGTTCTGGCTAGTCCAGATGTCATACGGTAGCGTGTCGATCCGTGGATAGGAGCTTTTGAGGCGCCCGGCCATTTCGAACACTTGAGATTGCAGTTCTGGGACCGACCCTTCAAAGGTGACGATGAGGTTCTCGTCGATGGGAATAAACCCGGAGGGAGGGACCTGAAGGCGCAGGCTGTCACTCGGCCTTTGTGGAGACGCACTGGATTCTGCCGTTTCACTTCTGGGCTCTTGGACTTCGTCTGCCGGCTTATTCCGAGCCAGCAAAGATACCGAGCTCATTCCGATTGTCCTGAGTTGGAATGTACCATCCTCTTTTGGATGTGCTGTCGGTCGTGTGTTCTCAGCACCGACATCCCTTTTTGGTAATCTTGGTTCCGCCAAATGCTTGTTGACCCTTCTTACAGCATCATTCAGGATGGCATCCAAACCATTGGGCGCCGGTTCATCCTTCTGAGGTTTGCCATCTGCAGGGCTAGAAATTCTTTTGGCTTCTTTCTCTTTGTTCTCTAGCTCGTGAAGCTGCTGAAGCAGCATGCGCTTCTTGGTCAGGATCTCTTCCTTTCGCTTTCTGATCTCTTCTCGTCTTTGTGCTTGTTCGCGAATGTTGTCGAATTGCTGTTGGTAATTTTCTAGCAGTTGCCTGAGGCGACCTTGTAACTTGTGAATCTTTTCTTCTGTCTTCTTCAGCTCTCTATCACTCTCCGAGGGTATCCTGATCTCTTCCAGAAAAGTTGCGAGATTGAAAACCTCATCAGCCTGCGATGGAGCTGTCTTCGCATCTTCTGTTTGTGCTGCAACGTCTTGTTGTTCAGACCTAGCAGCCTCCTCTCTCTGTTGTGGAAGTACCTCACCTTCTCCTTGAGCTTGAATGTTTTGTTCTTCCCGCTTAGCAGCATTTCGCACTTTACCACGAATCGACTGGGCTTCACGCATCAGCCGCGTGTGCTTGACATCCTCTCGATCGCCAGGTCCATTTTTCCTGCTGCGAGCACGCCTTCTTTTTATTTTTGGGTCTTTTGCTTGGGATGTGAAGGCTCGAATGCTGTTTGAAGATGGCGACACGGTCGGGTATAGGTGTGACATCGATGTGTGAGGCATAGCAGCCGTCAAAGAGAACATATGTGGACGTCCCGTAGCCAGGGGCAGTGTTCGTGAAGAAGGTAGCCTCCATAAACCTACGCCTGTCGATGGAGTTCCATCTACACTTGGTCAGCAAATATACATCACACACACGAAGACGGTATGTAAACATAAAGGGTATATCATTCGAGTATGTAATTGCATAACATCCATGAAGCGATAGTAGAGACCCACAACGGAGAACGCTCAGACTCAGAACGCCATTCATGCAGCGACCTTCATAGCACCGCAAGCCGCCCAGCGATACAACATGCAGAAAAAAGGAAAGGGAACGATTTTCACCCACCAATTAAGATCATAGGCCTGTTTTCCATGTTGGCAAGATCATCCAAGTCAGCATGTTTTTCTGCCTTGCGCTTTACGGCTGCTCCTATAACGTCGAGTAGTTCGCGCTCTCGCTGACCCCAGCCCAGTATAGTCTCGTCGCTGATGCGGCCCTCATGGCGATCCATTTCGATTTGCTTGATGCGCTCAAATGCTTCCTGGTCGATGGGCTCGCCGTTGTTGCCCTTCCGCAGCACATCGCGTAACGATACCTCTGCATTTCCATGCAAGCACACTTTCAGGTTGCCGTCACTCGTTATGCGCAGTCGATTACAGGTGCCGCAAAAGTCATTAGTCATGCTTGTAATGAAGCCAACCTTGCCTACAAAGCCAGGAACTTCGTACGTCTTGCTCGTATCGTTTTTATGGCCGGGGACGGGCCTGAGTCCTGGATATTTTGCCCTAATAATATCCAACATCTCCTGGAAGCTGATCATCTTGTTCTCACTCCACTTGTTGCCGCCAAAGGGCATGTACTCAATGAAGCGCACTTCGATGTCTTTCTCGCGACCCATCTCGACAAAGGGCAAAACCTCACGCTCGTTCAATCCGCGCATCACAACACAGTTGACTTTGAGCTTAATGTTGGCCCCCGTCTTGTTCATCTCAAGTATGCGGTCAATCGACTTCATGACTGCATCGAAGCCTTTCCGCCGCGTCATGATCTGGAATTGAAACGGGTCCAGCGTGTCTAAGCTCAAATTGACACCAGTCAGGCCGGCCTCGACCATAGCATCCAGTTTCCGGTGCAGTGATATGCCGTTGGTTGTTAGAGCGAGCTCGCGCAGGCCCTTTGAGCGCAGACTGCCGATTTGCTGCATAAGTGGAATTATGTCGTGCCGGACAGTTGGTTCGCCACCGGTAAGACGGATCTTGGTGACGCCTTGCGACACAAACAGCGACGAGAGGTAGAAGATTTCGGGTGTGGTGAGCATGTTGGCAGGCGGCGAAAGCGGAACGCCCTCTGTCCGTCGTTAGCCAAAGTCCTTTGTCGAGCCGCATTCAATGCACACCTTCGGGCATGCAGTAGAGACACCGCAGATTGCAGCGCTCGGTGATGCTGATGCGCAGATAGTCATGCTGCCGGTTGAACGTGTCGGTCAAAAAGTCAGAGAAGGGCTTCGCATTCTTGATGGCTGCTCTCCGGTCCTTGCTACCCGGTGGCTGCGGCGTCGGCACTGGCGATATGCTTGGAGGAAGCTCAGAGCCTGACGGTCGTGTTTCTGTGCTGGTCGCAATGCTTCTTGCCCGTATCGCGGAAATGGGCGGTTGTACCGATAGTTGGCCGCGGCCTGCAGCTCTTCGCAGTGCGGCCGGGCCCGCCCGCAACCTAGCCATATGCACCATTATGAGGAGTTGGGTCTGGAAGAACCGTGCCCAACATTTGGAGGGGCGGACATGGGAAAGCTATATAGCCCAGCGGGCAAGAGAGCGGAGATGGCTGAGATGCGAACGGCTTTAGTGGGCTGTCCATAGGCTGCAGGGATCTGTAGCCGCACTTGGCAGTATTACTAAGGATTGCGCTCACAACAAGTGGGGTCGGGTCTTCTCGCCAATAGTGGGATATTCATCGTTTCCGTCTCTGCCGCCAACTGCTGTGCAGGCTGCTTGTCATACGGAAGGGCGTGTTTTTTCGATTCTCTGAAACAGCATACCAAAACAGGGGGTGTGGTATTTCAGAGTGATTTTGACGTTCATCACCCGTTCCCAGTTTCTATATTCTAAGAGACGACGACTACTATCTTTTTAAGACATTGCACGTGCAAGTATTACGTCCCCTTTTGTTTTTTTTTTACAAGCCTGGGGAGCCCGCCCAACATTATTTACCTCGCATTTCCCGCCTCTCATATTTCCGGACAAGAGCCCTAAACTTTCTTTTGCCGCTTTGCGACAGGAACCTTAGCCGAACATTGCATTGTTTCTGCGAAATCGCCAGCGCTTCTACTCGCTCTGTTTTGGACTGCTTGGCTGGCTTCCTTGTGGCGGAAGAACTTTCATCGCCATGCGCCATTCTGACAGGGACGCCACGTGCGGCTAGTTCCTCTGCGTGTTTTCCGTCTTCAGAGACACGCATGCCTGCCCCCTCCCACACCATCTCCGGGTGCCATTCCAAGCAACTCGCACATGTGGGTTTCAAACACGGTCCTTCGTAGCTGATTTCGTTTTTGAACTTCCCTCTCTGTTTTCGTGTCACGCCGCCGTGATGAAATTGAAATAGCTTGATCTTGCAATTCCTCGACGCGCTGGAGAGGCTTCTTCGCCCTGTGACCTTACGCTGGAGATCCGCAGGGTGATAGGCATTCCAAATGTACCCTGGTATGATGATTTTTAGTCCCATGATGGCTTCCGTATTGGTAAGAATCGAAGACTATTCCTTTGCCTAGACATTCACCCTGTTGGCATATCATCCATGTTATATGGCCACGAGCGGTTGTCAGCCATGTGTTTGCTGTTTCATCTGCTGTGGATTGATACATTGTGCAAGATAAAGAATACATGGTTTTGTCGCTTAGCAAAACATTGTGTACCTTCTTGCGGGGAAGATTGCCTTCACAATCATTCTATTCTTCTTTACAGCGTGATTGATTGAACCTTGAACTATACACGACACACGCAAAGATCTAGTCGACTGCGAAGCCTAGGCATAGCACTCCTCCCAGAGCCCGCCATTCCTGGCAAAGCTTTGGCTCTCGACAAATTTGCTCAGCGCGCACCTACCAAAGCGATCTCCGCCACAAAACGCCAGTGGTTGCACGCGATCGTTTACAATGATGCGAACAGACTCCTCTTTCTCGTCCTTGCACTGCAGCTTCTCAACATACATGCGAGCAGCGAATGGCACGGTCCATGCAGCCGAGTAGCCATGAGTCTGCTTGGTGTCTTCAATTGTGGTATTTGATAATGCCTTCGTCTTGTTGTAGAGTCCAAGCGCAGCTAGGATACCACTAATGTCGTTATCGTGGCTAAAATCGGCATACACTTTGCGGTCGAGAGGGAACGTCTTTGGATCCGAGTCAAGGGTGCGATTGGTGTTGGTGTTGTCGTCAACAGGCCTCTGCGTCAGGCGCGCCAACAATTCATTGACGTATCCAACACCCTGCGTAGGTCCAAGAGGGTTGCCTACTCCATAGCCGTAGTATTTGTCCAAGGTCTGGAAATAGTCGTACTCGCGCCATTCCTTCTCTGTGAACAACTCGCAAAATTCGGACAGCTTCGCTACAGGGTGCGCGAGAGTGTCGAAAGGACACATGTCCATCAGGTATACAGTAGAGGTCTCGCTAAGATTAGTACCGAGAGCTGAGTTGATCCTCTTCTGAATCGGTGGTACAAATTTATGTGCCCACTCATGTTGCGCCCGGTCTCCCAGACCATGGCTCGGCCCGCCCTCGAATGCGGGACAGGTGTCGTGAGACAATGTGTTGTTCCAACTCGAACCTTCTGGGATGGTTACATCAATCTTTCGAGGCTCTTCACCCAAAGACTGTGCAACGCCCGTAAGCCAGCACTGGGCCGACTCTATGACACGATCCTGGCCAGCAGAGCGCACAAATGGCGTGTTCTCTTCGACAAGCTTCTGGTAACGACGGTAGAAGTGAGCGCCCGAGTTCACCATCTCCTGTCTCCCGGCGTCTGTCAACTCGTCTGCACCCAGCGTGTAGTTGTAGTCCTTCAAGAACTTGAATTTCTCTGGATACGACTTGCTTGTGTTCTGAATCTCTGCAATGAGGAGATGGTACGCTATCGTCTTCGAGAGGGTTGGGTCACGGCCGCCATGACGCGAGAGGACATTCGCAAAAGTGACCTCGCAGCCTTTGGGAGGCGCAACGTCGATTTCAGAGGGCACAGAGTACCAGAGGGAATACTGGCCCAAGAAATGCGTCGTCTCAGGACTGCAACGGTAGCCTTGGTCAATGGTGTCGCAGGACTTGGAGGCGGAAACCGGGGGGAAGCTGTAGAAAATGAGCAACGAAGTCCAGATGTGGAGATCAATTGAATATACCTGAAAAGCCCGTAGATGGCTACACAGGCACCTGCCGCCTGGAGTGCGCGGCGACATAGTCCTGTTGCTCCATTGTAGCGTCGCGGAGATGTCGACGCCGCCGACCCCTTTTCATTCTGGGGCAGGGGCGTATAATCGTGAGGTCGAGTTTGGCGCATTCTGTTCCAGGGTTGCGGTATCTACAGAGCGATGGTGTTGGAGCAGCCTGGACCGTCTGAGGCGGAAAGATGTGGAGACTGGAACCATGACGGATGCGCCGATGGATGTACTCGTCTCAAGTACGAAGAGTGCCAAGGCTTAGGACGCCGGACGAAAGCTTCGACCAACCTCACCTCCGTTGTCGCCGGCTTTATCGCTTTGTCGACGTTGGGACCGTCGTCATTTCACCTGCAAGCCACCGCTTGCCGCTGACGCCCTTGACGCGCGACGTGCAGCGTGATACGGCCATGTCCGTAGCGCACCCCGGCGTCGGATAACGCACACCTCGTGACGAGTAACGCCGTTTGGTAAGCGCCCGATAATGCCCCCTCATTGGCTGTTACCCCATCTTTTGCCCCCGGGCGCCCGACTCGTTATCGGCGGCTGGGTCCATACTAAGCTTTGTCAAGCTCCAGCCACTATGGTGGATTTGCCCGCTTTGGGGTAGCCATGGTAAATCGCTGAGTCGCTGACGAAAGCCGACGCCAACCTCCGCCTCCGTGAAATTATGTCCATGTTAAATAGTGGCGTCCTTTGCGCTTTGTCGAAAAACCATCCCTCGATATCCTCATCGCTGGCTCGGTAGACAACATGAAGCCCGCTGAGCGACCGAATCTCGACGATGAGGCCCAGCTGCAGGGTAAGATTTGAACAGACGGCATGCTTTGGAAACATTGGCTAACTCGGTTTCTTCACGCACACAGCGCTTGGCCACAAGGGCGAGTTACAGCGTAACTTCAGTCTCCTGTCCATGCTTGGACTGGCCTTTGCCATCTTGAATTCGTGGACCGCTCTCTCCACCTCGCTCAGCCTTGCCTTGCCATCGGGCGGCTCAACAAGCGTCATCTGGGGACTTCTCACAGCCGGTATCTGCAACTTGGCTCTGGCCTCGTCACTTGCAGAGTTTCTATCCGCATACCCCACAGCTGGTGGACAGTGAGTTTTGGTTTATGGACTTGCTCTGGACTAGGCTGATCAAAAAAAAGGTATCACTGGGTTGCCGTGATTACACCAAGTAAATGGGTTCCGCTTGCATCCTTCATCACTGGTTGGATCAACGTATCGGGCTGGATCGCTCTGACCACTTCGGGAGGGCTCCTTGCCTCACAACTCATTTCTGGTCTAATTGTTCTATGGCATCCGGAATTCCATTTGCAGCCGTGGCAAGTGTGGCTGATCTACGTCGCCTGGACACTTATGGCCTTCGTCATCAATGCCTTCATGAACCGCTTGTTGCCTTATGTCAACCGCACCGCGTTCATCTGGTCTATTGGTGGATTTACGATCATTTGCATCACCGTCCTGGCCTGTGCATCCCCCGACTATGCTTCTGCTGAATTCGTTTTCACAGAGTTCATCAACGAAACGGGATGGCCAGACGGCATCGCTTGGCTCCTTGGACTACTCCAGGGTGGATTCGGCTTGACCGGCTATGACGCTGTTGCCCACATGATTGAGGAAATTCCAAATGCTTCAATCGAAGGCCCCAAGATTATGATCTACTGCGTCTGCATCGGCACTGTCACGGGCTTCATTTTCCTAATGGTTTTGCTCTTTGTCTCCGGAGGCGACGCAGCATCTATCATTTCAGCAGCACCGGGTCCGCTACTACAGATTCTTTTCAACGCCACTAAAAGTCGAGCGGGTGCTACGTGCCTCTTGATGTTCCCATTGGTGTGCATGCTTTTCGCGGAGACGGCTATTATGACCACTTCGAGTCGGATGACGTACGCATTTGCTCGTGATAGGGGACTGCCATTCTCCAAGTTCTTCGCAAAGGTCCATCCACGACTCGGCCAGCCGCTCAATGCGCTCATTCTGGCCGCTACCCTGACCATTCTCTTTGGCTTGATCCTGATTGGTTCCAGCAGTGCTTTCAATGCTCTCATCTCTTCGTCCGTCGTGGCTTTGGGTGTGAGCTATGCCATCCCTGTTGCGATCAACCTTTGCCGTGGTAGAAAGGCACTTGGTCCCAGGGCCTTTGCTTTGCCGGAGCCTCTTGGCTGGGCAGCCAATATTCTCGGCGTCGCGTACACCATTATCACTACGGTTCTATTCTTGTTTCCTCCAGAGCTACCTGTGACACCATCGAACATGAGTAAGTCCTTTCGTTCACATAAGACCGAGAGTTTTTGTCTAACCACGTCTAGATTACTGCGTTGTCGCCTTTGGCATCATCCTTTTCATAAGCACATTCCAATGGTTCATTGACGGGCGCAAAAACTTTACAGGGCCAAGAGCGGATGTGGGCCTTGAAGTGCTGGAAGCTATGAAGAGTCAGGAACAAACCAAAGGCGACCCTCAGGCAACCAAGGTTGATAGCGATGATGAGCTTGCTACGTACACAGTTCAATGATCAGGAAGAAGGCCTCTACATTCGGAATATGTTCTTTTATCATTAGGAAATTGTAAATCGTATTCAAATATACCCCTGCTACCTGACTGTGTTCATGAATTGTAGAGCCAAAAACTGTATAGCTTAACCCATCATATATTTTCCGACACATTGCCCTGATACTGCTCGAGAACAGAGATAATGCCTCTTGGCGAACCGTTTGATTAGACTACAGTAGGTAGCCGAGGTGTCGGGCCTACGTCGGACAGTGTCCACGGAACCATTCCGCAACCCATTCCCGATGACGGAATGTTGTATGACCCCACGTCCGCCCCGCGTCCACCCGCGTTTAGTACATGTAAGGTCGCGTCCTGGTAAATATATACAATGTAATTGTTCTTCATTGCATCGCCTAAACTCTCAAAAATCGTAATCTGCACCATGGCCGCCACAAAAGTCGCCCTGATCACAGCAAGCTCAGCGGGTCTAGGGGCCCAAATAGCCCGTGCACTTGCACCAGACTTCCGCATCGTACGTAAATGCATTTCGATATTCAAAACATCGGACTAACACATCCATCCAGGTAATCAATTACTCGTCCAATTCTGACCGGGCACAGTCCCTCGTCAAAGAACTCACATCCATACCCGGCAGTTCCTCGCAGGCGACCCCGCGCTTCCACGTCATCCAAGCCGACATGTCGTCGAAGGCCTCAGTGCAGAGTCTAGTTAAAGAAACGCTGGAGAAGATGGGTCGCTTGGATGTCGTAATATCCAACGCGGGCTGGACGCGCATGACGACCTTCACCGACATTGAGCAGCAAGTCAACGACGACGACTGGGACAAGTGCTTCACCATGAACGTCAAGACGCACCTGTGGCTCGCCTATGCTGCAAAAGACGCCCTGGCTGACTCGGAAGGCTGCTTCATCTCGACCGCCAGTGTCGCCGGCGTCAAGCCCAGTGGCAGCAGCGTCCCCTACGCCGTTACTAAGGCTGCGCAGATCCACCTCATGAAGAGCCTCGCGACCATTCTGGCACCCAAGATTCGCGTCAATAGTATCAGCCCTGGCATGCTGCTGACAGAATGGGGTCTCAAGTTCCCAGAGTCAAAGCGCAATGCGGCAATTAATAATACCAAATTGAAGAGGCTGGCGACGGTGGAGGATTGTGCGGAGCAGGTGAGGGTGCTGGCACTGAGTCGCAGTATTACGGGGCAGAATATTTGTATTGATGGTGGGTCGTCGGTGTAGCGGGTGATCAATTTTAATTGGGTTTGGAATAGGCAAAATTGTTTGTACTACAAGAGTGGTGTGTGAAGTGTCATGAAATGGCCAGCGAGTTGTATTTACTTACTTGCCAACAATCTCAGTGCAAAAGGGGGACTTCCTCCAAGAATTATTCCTATTGGTTTTGTTCGAAGAAACGCTTAGAACTAAATTTATTTCAGAAACAAGCGAAGATAAATACCGAAACATCTCTTCATAACTAATAGTATTCGTCCTCGCCTGATACCCCAACATTGGGCCTAGAGTCATTCCTATTCCCCCTCAGCGCAGCAATGGCGTCTTCATCCTTGCGGTACAGGTCCCTCAGGTACTTCTTAAACGATCTCGACATGTCGACCGTTGCCTCAATGTGCTTTTGCTTGATGATGATGCAACCCCGAGAGTCTCTCTCTTCTTCCGTTTCAGCCAGTGAGACGGCAATCTGGAAAGCTAGTTGCAGAAGAGTCTTAGTATATATGGCAGAGACTAGAGAAAGGCAGAGTGAGTGTGACATACCATTTCTGATTTCTCGCCCGTTCCACTGCAGCTGCTTGAGCTGCTTGGACTCCTCGACATACGAGCGAGTGTTGCTGTGCACTCTGATCTCACCCTCACGCTCGCGCTCGAGTTTCCGAAAGAACGACTCCCAGACTTCTGTCCGTGCCTTGTCGGAGAAGGGCGGGTAGTATATCGTGAGGTTGATGCGCGATATAAATGCCTCGTCGAACATGCCAACCCGGTTGGTGGTCAGGAAGAGAATGCCTTGGTAGTACTCCATTGCGCGCAGAAAGGCAGCAACCAGACTGTTTCTTTCAATGTCTTGGACCCGCCGGTGTTCCATGAAAATGTCTGCTTCATCGATCAGCAGAATGGCGTTCCGTGCTTTTGCGTACTTGAAGAATTCCATGAGCTTTTCTTCAATGTTGACAGGGTTGGTCCCGATATCCGCGCAGGTGATGGTCAGGAGAGGGCGTCCTGCGTTGGCGGCAATGCATTCTAAGAATGATGTCATTTTCGGAACGAGTTACTTATTCGTAGCACCGTTGATTACCGGCTGTATATGTTTTTCCAACACCTGGCTTTCCATGCAGAAGAAATATAAGTCCTTCGCCTTTGCCTTTGACGAAATCGGGAGACCATGTTTTCTTCAACATCTGCTCGTCCATGACCGCTGAATCCTTTTTACCGAACTTCGCTTCTCGTACTGCTTCCGCTTCCAGGCCGAGGAGGTATTTATGAGTCAGGCTTCGAATGAGCTGCTTGATGGATGGGTCCTCCATGACTAGCGTGTCTATCATTGATCTGTCATATGTGACAGGCCGGAAACCTGATACTTCCAGCTCGCCTGAATGTCTGTCAGTAACCTCTGAAGAATATGCGGGGATTGTTGCTCATACTCCATTGCCGTTGCTTCAGTACATATGCATATGTACTGCGATGGCATAGAAAATATTGGTGGTCCGTCATGCCCGAAACGTTCAGGGGATTGATATTCGAATAGCCGCTAAATCTGAAAGGTTTGCTTTGCGAAGCCATAGTTTGGCGACAAGTGTCGCAACAGTGACGGTCATGGAGCGACCCTTGGTCAGTTTCGAAATTATCTACCAGAACTCTAGTCGGCATCGAGGCGTCGACACTTCGATCAGGATCCGAAATGACTAGTCCTTCAACCTGAAAACAGTAAGAATCATCGAAAAACTGATCTAAGAAGCTCTTACGGGTTGCCGCGGAAACGTAGCAGTGTATCCCCGAAAGTCCCAGCAACCCTGCCGCCTAAGTTGGAAATATATTCTTCCCCTCTGCTCGAAAAACTGCTTAGCATCTTCCTTTTCTCCCCAAATTTTGTTCTTGGTACGGTATTCAAAAGGATAAACGCTCATAGAATTTATCTTCATTTCCCCTGCGAAGGGTTCGATTGTGATCCAGTTCAAAGCCGGTCCAATGTGCAACATGTCAGCTGACATGTTCCACAATCGAAAATCATATGATTCAACTGTTCCGTTCCGAACGACACAGTCCATGGATCCCGCTACATGTGGCTGATACTCGCCGACCGACTGCCAGTCATACAACACATCAACTCCAGGGGGGAAAAGTAGCCACAGCATGTTGAAAGTAGCCACACCCCTTTCGTGGCGCTTACGTTCGTCTTTGATTGCTGTGCCAACAGCTGCTTTGACAAAATCTCTGACGATGCCAATGTGTTTGTAAGCATACTGTCCCGGGCAAGCCGTTCCAGTGCAGTCGGGCGATGTAAAACTTTCCTGATACTTGGCGAGAGCATCATCATAATGTACCAGGAGTGAATAGGGCCACTTTATCTTCAATTCTCTTCCTCCAAGGTCGTAACCCGGAGCATAATCAATCACGCACCGCAAAGCTTCCAAAACTGCTGGAGAGATGATTACAATGTAGGAACCACCATGTGACTCGTATGGCGGGAGCTTTTCGTGCTCGTCATTTTTTGCCTTGCCATTTGTCTTTTGAGCTCCTTCTGGCGGATTTTCCAAGAATTCTCTGGCATTGGCTTCAAGCCAGGTATTTCGAACATCAACTACCTTCCTGCAAATACCTTGTTATTCTATGGCATGTAGAGAACTTCGAGTACCAGTTCTTACATAACGGGCGATCGCATCAGAACAGGCCGTTCAAACTCGTGTGCTCGCCTTTTCAGTGAGCGGCTGTGCAGGTGCTCCCCGTCTCGATTCTCATAGCGGATCTCGTAGATTATTTCATCGAGCTCTTTTGGGCCATCTTCCTCAGCAGCGCTCTGGTGCACATGAGCCCCAGGTTGTTTTTGTTCTTGGAGATCGCTGTCTTTGGAGCCATCGACATTAGCGCCACTTGTGGAGTCCATACCAATTGCTGAGTCTCGAAACACGGTAGCCGTTGTGCTTTCGCATGGGGTGACGTCCATCTTTCAGGTACACTCGAAACAAAGGATCTCTTCTTGTTGAAAACGGTCGTAAAAATTGTAGGATATGGAGAGCAGCGCTTGAATATGAGTAGTCTGAAGAACACCAGTTACTGGCGTTCTCGGACTCCACGGGGTCGGCCCCCACATCTCATAAGCAGCTTGACGCAGCCGAACCGTTTCTTTGAGCGATACTTGGATAAGAATGGATCAGATAGATTGCCTAAAAGCGGGGCGTGATTGAATATCGATACCCAGTAGCTCGTGGCGCAAGGCTGGCGTTTCTTTGCCCAATAAAGCTCCACCAGTCGGTTTCACCGGTCAAGACGCTGACGTACATGAAATTCATCCAGATTTGATTATGCAGTTGCTGAGGCCCTCTTTTTAAGTCGCCTTCAATGGCGATAAGGCTGAAGGCTGAAGATGGAACCTCTTCAAGATTATAAGGCTCTCAGCCTAATGTGATTCGGAACATAGACTACGATACAGGAAAATGCCAACATGGCAGAATTTCAAAAATCCGAAGAGGAGCAATTCGTGCCACGAGAGATTGTGCGTGCCTTCTCCATGCGCATCCAAGAAAAATATGAAGACGACGTCGATGGCGAGACGGAGCTAGAAAAGGCTCTTGTGGAAAAAGCCAAATCCGACGAAAGTCAGCAAAAGAAACGTATCCGTCAGATACATGAATATCTCAATTCTACGAGGTAAGGACTCTCGCGAGGTGCCGGCATTGGTTGCGATAGCTGATCAGATGCAAAATTGTAGGCCTCAGGAGCTCGCCAAACTGAATCAATTCAGACGTTCATTGGAGCTGTCCGTGCAAGAGTTTTGTGCCCGCGTTCAGAAGTCTCAACCTCACGATGTTTTGCCTAAAAAGATAGACTCTTGGGAGGATGTCACGTCGGTAGTTGAAAGCATCATGGGCCGCTTGCAGCAAAAGAAGGAAACAGAAAAATTTCGGCGTGCCACCAAGCTTCTCCGCACCTTTTGTAACACCCTCAAGTCGCATTCCACAGCTCTGAAAATGTTACCGACCAACAACGAATATGTCCAAGTCCTTTATGGAGCCCTTGCCACGGTAATTCAGGTTTGTTGTGCCAAATAGAAAGAACATTCGTCAATAAGCACTGATTGAAATTGCTACAGGCGTCTGAGGGCTATACCAAAGTGATGGAGGCGTTGCCGCGAGCGCTTGTTGAAATCAATGATGCCGTCGCCGCGATAGAGAAACGCTCCTGGCTATTCGAAAATGAAACAATGAAGACATATGTGTGGCGGATATACAGTCAGATATTTGCATTTCTCGGAGAAGTCATCCGTTGGTACACGAAACGATCTGCGCAGCGTCTCATAAGTAGCTTCAACGATCATCTGCTCGAATTTTTCGATGACCAGGTTGAGGAGATTAAGAAACTGGCAAAGTTGGTCCACGATGAAGCCATTTTTCACGCGCACGCAGATGCCCGGATAAACAGGCTTTATCTCGAGGAGATAGATGGTAAGGTAGATAGGTTCATGAAAGAGCTTCGTGAAAGAGACGCTGCTCAGTGCGATTTCTCAGCCCAAAGATATGAACGCTTCCACGAAGCATTAGCAGAAAAGCGACGAGACGAACTCTGGGACAGGGAAATCCTCCAAAAGATACTCATGGATACCTGGAGCAAGATGAAAAGGTACGACACAGGATCTGCAATATCTGAAATCCTCGAGGCAGAAGCACGAAGACGGCTTGTTTGGCCGGACGGCTCAGAGCATGACCAGAGAGCTCACAATGACGAGATATTTGGGCCAAGCCAAATAATTGAAACACGCACGATCATGCACGACAGGAAATCTCCCGCTTTCCAAGCCACTCGAGACACTCTGCTGCTCAACTCTGCTGGCCTAGAAGACTTTTTCGACCGTGCCAAACTCGAGATACCAGGGGCTTCTGAGAGCAATGCTGCACTTGCAGATCCAGACGTAGCAGGTCAGATACAATCGTGGGTAATAGCAACTGACTCTCAGATCTTGTACACATGTGGCACAGACCCATTGGGAGAAATACCTCACAGCTCGGGTGCTGCTGGCTTTTCGTTGGGACAGACTGGACGGAACTCTGAAAACCTTCCCGCTAGCACTGGAAATCTTAAAAACCTTTTTACGTACCACTAGGCATGCGATTGTCTTTATCATCGTCGACGCTATTGACTTGCTGGACGATCCAAGTCACAGAAGTACCGACCGGTGGCTTTCAGGTGTCTTGCATATGTTCACTGAGCTTCTGAACTCCATGCAAAGCACGACATTCAAGATATGGTTCAATTCCGGTGGACGTTCGCCGATCCTGTGTGGGTTCCTGCAACCGCATCAAATTGCAATCTCAAGCTCGTCAGGGAGCAGGTCTGGTAGGCGGGCGCTTAGCAGTGAATTCATAGTGCTATAGCACTTGCGGCATTCGTTCCTCAGTTGTGGTTGGAGGGTCGTATTAAAAGAATCTTTTTAATTATGGTTGCATATCTCTTCATATGCTGTCATGATCTTTCGTGGTTCACTAACGATAGCTGTCAGAGATCTCCCATTCCTGCCGAATCATAACTTGACGAGACTCGTGACTGACAATAGAGGCACTCTCGTCGTGGTAGCACTGCGCCCCATCTTTTCCTTTTGATGCAATAGCCATCATTTTGGACTTCCGTTTCGAACGCCCTTGTATCGACGTACTGTGGGCTTGCGGCGTGGTGTTATGGGACGGAGCTTTCGATTTCGGTTTCGCCCTCGTCAATGATCTTAACTCAAAGCTTATTTGCGCTCCACTGACTTCGCCTGTTGTTGGATCTCGAGCGTAGGCTAGAGACAAGCCTGTGGTTTTGAATCCCTGGGTGAAGCCTTTAAGTATGGGTGTGGTGGCAGATATGAAGCTGAAAGACAAAAGAGTGTCTTGCCAAGCGACCGTCGAGACGATTTGAACAGCCGAGTGACTATGGTTGGTAAATTCGGAGTATGCGAGCATGTACATGAGAGAGAAAAGGATATTCCTAACAAGGTCAGTTTTCACGTTGGAGTACCTAGCGTGGAGGATGTGATGACTTACGGTACTCTAGTAGAAAACGCCACCATGACGATAGCCTTGTCCTCTGCAGCCATTTGATTGCCGTAAAGTCCCACAATTGGTATCAACATGATGGATATTTCGGTGAAGATGTCACCAGCGGTAAGCGCTTGGATCCATGGGATCTAAAACGTCAGCGCATACCTTAGAGCGAGATCTCCGACCTTCGAAAGAGAAGAGGGCTATAGACTTACGGAATCAAGACAATGATCAAAACCAGATTTGGGTATGATGCTTTCGACCGAACAACTAACCGGAACTGAAATTACTCCGACTAGGCCCCATACCGCGAGAAACGCTATGGTAACATTGGCTGCATATGTGACTCTGGGCATGCGCCCAAACACAGCCGAGAGAAGGACGAGTATCGAGCATTTAGATAAAGCAAGTGCGATGTAGAGCAGAATTCGGCTGGCAAAGAAGGTCTGTTGGTACTTTCAGCACATGTTCCCATTCTTGCAGATATTGCCAGTGGCCCAGTGTCGGTACTGACCTGCTGCACTTGTAATATTCCTGCGCCGTCCAGAATGTCATGCGATTTCCCAAGACCGTGTCCTATAGACCGGAGCAGTACCCCCCACATGCCAAAACCCACAACCTACAGGGCCATCAGCTGTGCCGTTCTGAGAAACCAGCGGGGATACTTGAATCCGTACGTATGCCAGGATAGCGACAGCATCGTCAGAGCCGTACGCTTTCCATTTTGTGTACCCCAGACGAATTCCCAAAACCAGAGTAGCATAAATTGGCGCCAGTAGAGTTACAATCCATAGCGTAGCACTATGATCTTCGGGTGTAATGCGGGCAAAGCGGTAATCTGCCGCTCTGATCATATGTTGAGAAACGGACGTGAAATCCATTAATCGCATGCAACGGAACGAAGGCGGAAAATCAGATCTTAGCGGGGTGTCAGGAACAACATTTTATGTTTTGTACCTGGTGCTTGGTACCCAAGTGACTGGTAAGCAGGGCAGGCACAGACGCACATGAGAGACGAAAGCCGGACCACTCATTTCAGTCCATCGCCCTGAATGTTGCGGAGCGCGGGAAGAGTGCTTGGAAATACACAGATCTATCTGATACTTTTGAATGTGTTGAGCGAAGTTTGTCCGCAAAGGTCTTGTCGCAGGCCTAAATTCTATACGAGATGATTAGGGCCGAGGACCAGACAGACGGTGCAACTGCCGCAGCGATCCGCAGTAAGTTTCTGTGCATTTTCTAGTACGCAAGTACTTTCCTTTGGGGGCTTGTCAACACGTAAAAGGAACAAGAGTCAGGTCTGCATGGGAATCAAGCCCGCATCGATAATCACCAACTGTTTCAACTTGTTGTAACAGGCGGGTTTTAGACGTAGCCGGGTAAATATGGGTATTTTTCACCACATGGCCCATGTAGGCGCTGATCGACCGATCAACTCGCGCCAAGCAGGTTGCACCGAGAAGATTTCGAGCCGGTAATTGTATTTGTGGGCAATCCCAGTGAAGAGTGTAGTGATTGGAAAAGTCACCCCACGCGCCCTGCGGCCGTCCCGCTTCGCTTAACTCTGGGCCGGCCCAGCTAATCCCCTTCACGCTAAATTGTGCATCCAACGGGCTTCGCCGCTGCTAGTCGCCCGCGCCACCTACCCGCTTCGTTTTGTCTTCCCGCTTCATTGCTTGGCGTCATCTGATGCGGATTCTGGACTGTTGGTTTTGCTGTGTGCATGTAGAGTTCTTTGCTTACTTTCAAAGTTTATTATGCCCTCCGTTCCGGTACAATGAGCAGCTATCACGTCATCCTACTCATTTATCTCAGATCGAAGAGACGCACGTGGAACTGTTCGACGTTGATAATGGGAATTGATTCGTATAGCGGTCATGCACCGAATTGCCCCAAACGGCTTCTTCCCGATGCATAGCCAAGCTCCCAGACTGAACTGCATTAAGAAAGTTCCACTTGTTCATATGTGATGCTGCATACTTATTCGCGGGAGGAGACACCCGTTTTGCACCCTGTCCCCGACGACCCTCTTCAACAGTTTGCGCCAATCACCTTGCTCTGGTTCTCGTCGACTAGAAGTTCCTCCGGCAGAATAGACTGCCTCTTCGCAACACCCCTGGAGAACCTGGGTATGGCCTGTATGGCGGGAACGCTCTTCGGAGAAAAACCATCCAGGGATTTGGTGCCATAAACCCTGATCTGCCTGGTCACCTTGATTATTCTCGGGTCGACCGCGCCTCTTGCTTCTGCGCTTGGAGCCCTTTTCTTGGCAAAAACATACAGCAAACATGAAGGGTCCTACAGAGATAGCCCTTTCTCAAGGAAGCAGTATCGAGCTAGCGAATACAGCAGCTGTGAACGATAAGAATGGCACGCAAAGAGATGAGTCTGATATGGATCGCATGGGCAAGATCCAGCAGCTCAAGGTGGGTTTTGACAAGCTTTGCTATTGTTCGATAGAAAATCTCACTAGGATCAGCGACAATTTAGGTTCCTGACGATCTACGGTTTTGGTGTCGTTCTTGCGAACACTTGGGAGTATGCATTGATGTAGGTTGCCAGTCCATCATATTGAGAAACAAACTAATACACCTTTGAAGCGGTATTGGTATCTCGCTCTCTAATGGAGGGCCAGCTGGTGGCATATGGATGCTCCTTGTCGTTTGCGCTGGCATGTTTTGTGTTACGCTCTCTTTCGCTGAGATGGTGTCAATGTGAGTGGCATTCCATTGTTAACAAGAGCATTGGCTCATCCCCCTTGATAGGGCTCCAACGGCTGGTGGGCAATATCATTGGGTCTCAGAACTAGCACCACGAAAGCATCAAAAGTTGATTAGTTACATTGTTGGTACGTTATCTCTTATCCTTAACCTGTGAATCTCATGCTCAACAGCATTTTCCCTTTTAGGTTGGCTCACTGTCATCGCTTGGCAAGTATATGTTGCTGGTACTGCCTATGCAGTGGCTCAGCAGATCCAAGCTCTGATCGTATTGAATATGCCATCTTATGTAATCCAGGGCTGGCATGGTACTTTATTGTCCATTGCTATTACCTTGTCCTCGATCATATGGAACACGCTCCTGGTAAACAAGCTCCCTCTCATGGAGGGTGTGGCCCTTTGCCTCCATGTCTTTGGATTCTTTGCCTTCATCGTCGTACTATGGGTTATGGGTCCACGATCCAACGTTCATGATACATGGACCAAGTTCGAAGACCCTAGCGGATGGGGTAACAAAGGTCTCGCCACCCTGGTCGGCATCCTTGGCCCTTCGCTCGCCATTGGCGGATCTGACTTAGCTGTTCATCTGGCTGAGGAGGTCAAGGACGCCGCCTATGTCTCCCCAAGAGCCATGGTAGCCACGTCTCTCACAAACTACACGTTGGCTTTCATTATGACCGTCACTATGTTCTCGACCCTGGGTAGTGATCTTGATTCGATCATTAACACCCCTCTTGGCCAGCCCTGGATCCAAATTCTGGCCAATGCAACGGAATCGAAAGCGGCCACCAATATTATGACAATAATCATCATTCTCATGCTGCTATTCTGCTGCATTAACCAACTGACAGCTGCATCACGCCAGCTATGGTCTTTTGCTCGTGACGAAGGTCTTCCATTCGCTGGTTGGCTCTCTCATGTACGACAACCTTACCTGCTCTAAGACCTCTAACTAACGCGCTTTATAGGTTCCCCAAGGCCGAGATATTCCCGTCAACTCAGTGGTGTTTACCTTTGTATTCACAGCACTCGTGTGTCTCATCATCATCGGCTCGCCCTTTGCGTTCAATATCATTATCGCTCTAGGTACAGTGAGTGGTTCCATGGGCGACATTACCGTCATATGCTGCATGATAAGGAAGAGACTGCTCGGCGAACCCCTCCTTCCTTCTCGATTCAGTCTAGGGAAAGCGGGCATCTTTTTCAACATCGGCGCCGTCTCTTACACTTCACTTGCGGTTGTCTTCCTCGCCTTCCCGTCAATACCAAAACCCTCGCTGGAGGACATGAACTGGTCCTCCCTCATGTTTGGTGTTCTCTTTTCCTTCGCTATGATTTACTACTTCATTTTTGGCAGGCATAACTACAAGGGGCCAGTCGAATACGTCAAGAAGACGATGTAAAGGCGGCACTATCACGATGAAGACAATGAGCCATTTCGCAGTACGTCAGTTAACACTGGTACCATCACTGTATATAATCAAGACTAATAACCAATCAATCATACCACCCAACGGTACATAATTGCATACTTGATCTGTTCATGAGCCCACTGGGTAGCTTGCCGAAGCAGCCTATGGGTATCATTATATAATTTCAATTTCAAAAGTTGAGTGTTCTATCAGTCAATATACTGATAACTTGCATGCTATGACTATGAATAGAAAGCGCTTGCCCCTATCCGTGTTCAAAACTGGATAGAAGAAGACAGTCCAAGATGCAACAACTCGCTAATCAAAGCTCACTATCAACCTGGATAGGTTGCACTCCAAGGCAGGTACCCATCTTCCTGAAAGATGTTCTCAAGCTGGCGTCTCCTCACCCCAACATTTCCCCCATCAAACAGGGGAAGACACGCCGCGTCCTGCAACATCGTCGAAAACGGCATATCATTGGCATACGATTTCCTGGGCACACAAAGCCGTTAGTCCATCTACAGTCCAGAGAATGTAGAAAGCAAGAAACAAAAAGAAAAGAAAACTTACATGCCCACAACACTCATACACCCCAGTACAACCTGCGTCACTTGTTCACTGCACCAAATCTTCGCCTGGAGCGCAACCTCCAACCTCGCCTGCCAACCCACCATCTGCTCTTTGCTCTCCAGAACACACATTGCCTTCCACACCAATGCGCGTGCAGCTTCAATCTTCATTTTTGCATCAATCAGCCGATCGCTCACACTCTGGTGTTCTAAAACGGGTACTTTGCCACCCCGATATTCCTTCTTGCAAAAGGCGAGCGCAGCTTCGAACGCGTGCCGCATAACGCCAACGCACATTGCGCCTACAATGGCTGCAGACATGCCAAACGTCTGTTCGACTACCTGGGCGCCCTCTCCTGGCTTAGCTAGCAAGTTCGCGGCGGGTACTTTGAAGTTGGTGAAGCGGGAGTGAGGCCCGTTGACGGATTTGTGGCCGCCCAGGTCTGGGTCCGCAAGGACTTGGTAGGCAGAGGGAGGGTTGGAGGCGATATCAGAACGGGTGACGAGGAGGATGAGAATGTTTGAGGAAGGATCAGATGTTGGGTCTTGGGGGATATCAGGTCTACCATGGCGACAGACGATGCATTGGAGGTCAGCACCACGCTGGTCCCAGCCGCCCGAATTGGTAGTCCACAACTACACGACGGTAAGTATGAAGATATCGAATAGTGGTAATGATTGGAGTAAGCCATTCAAGTCCGTTCGTAGACGCACCTTTTCTCCGTTGATTATCCATTCCTCTCCTTCTAAGTACGCGGTCGTCTGCAAGCCTGGTGCGCCTTTCTCCAGCCAATTAGCAGTTCCTTGAGGCTCGCTGTGTACAAAGCTCGCAAGTCTTTCTCCAGTCTGGTCTAGAAATGGTACGAGAAATTTCTCATGCTGCTCTTTGCTGCCAGCCAGAATCAAGGGTGTAAGACCCAACCCAGTTCCTAATATAGTGATGGCAGTACTTGGTTCGACTGCGTGGAGCTCTTCTATCACAATGGCTGCATCGACAAGACCGCTAGAAGTGCCTCCTAGCGGTATCGGGATTTGGCCTTTGATGAGCCCAGCGGAGACGGCACTTTGATAAATGGGGAGGGTGGCTTGAAAGCGTTGTGTCTGTGTGGCGAGGTTGGAGTAGAGGGCTGGAGCTGTGGATAGGACGGTGTTGGCAAAGGCATGGGCATTTGCCCGCAGCTCCTTTTGTTCAGGTGTAAGGGAAAAATCTATCATGTTAGTAGCCCTGCTTTTCATTCACGCGAAGTATTTTTGTTTCAGCTCCCTCCCGCAGAACATGTCGTCTTTGAGTGTCCATTTATAACCATCAGCATTTAAAGTGACCCACTTGTCACTTATTAAGCTAATGCAGTCAGCACCGTGTATCCAATGGTCTTCGAAGGATTCCCTCTTGGCCCGGGCATCCTAATCGTGACCGCGGTTGTGAAAGGAAAGAAGAGACACGTTGCTTTGATGCGAAAGAAATGGGGTATCTTATTGTAACTCTTGGGTCCAGGCCCTTATCGCAACGCCAGTAAGTCATCACCGCAGACCTGAAATGTCTCTGGACATTGAATGCACACGATCTTCAAGCTGCTTTTTCTTCTTCTCCAGCTGGCGCGTCTCTTCTTCTTCTCGTCGCAAGTCTTCCTCGGTCAAGGGCGCAACAGGCTCGGGCTCATATTGCGTCTCGTCAGCCTCATCCATGTAGTCCTCCCGCGACCGGTTCAGCTTTTCAAGCTGGACTTGCTGCTCCGCTAGCCGCTCCTCGTAGTATTGTAAAGATGCTGAAACTTGGGCATATCGTTGGCGCAAGGCCGCAATTTTGTCGTGCACGCCTGGTATTGGGCTGGTTTCTGTTAGCTTGACCAGGGAGTCTGTTGCCTGTCTTTACTTACTAAACCCCAAGGAGCTTCTCAGCTCCCTCCAACAAAGACTCGACGTCTATTTCGTTCTTGTTGTTGGGATTGTACATTCTGTAGCCCAAGCCAGAACCCGCACCCCCTCCGCCACCTCTTCTTATTCTCTCCACAAGCTCGCTGCCTAGAACTGCAGCAACAGCTGTGTTACGCCTAGGCGCTCTTACGGCGTTGGCGCCGCCACCAGATATGCTGGTGCCGCCTCCTCCATTAGGGTTGAAGATGGTGTTACGCCTGTTTGTAGGTGGAGCCGGCTCTGCATGTTTAGGGGCTGCTGGCGGTGGGGGTACAGAGAAGAGTGCGCGTTCATGTAGCTCGGTGTCGCGAATCAAGCTAGTAATATCATGGCTTTGCAGTAACGCGTTGGTGAAGATCTTTGGCGGGGCGAATCTGAGATGCGTTCAGTCGAGCGCCGTGGTGCAAGGGCGAGGAACATACGGTAGTTCAGCGATCGACGCCGAGCAAAGAGATATTTGCTCCAAGTACGCGTCGAGAAGTGTCATGGTGTACAATTCTGAGACATGGAAGGTGTATACTGGGGTGACGCGGGGCGTAAACAAGGGCGGGCGGGCATTCGGTGCTCGATAACTATTCCCCGATGTTCCGCGCTGGCGTCAGTGAAGCTGGGAGCTCGACCGTCAGCTATGCATCAACACCATCAACCCTCACCCACCACTGCCACCACTCACCACGCCCAACATTCCCTCCGCAAATCCCTTTCCATTCGCAGAAACTTCAGGAGCGACCGACATGGCGGACAGCATGGAAGGTGTTGTCACGGCGGGCGAGGCGCCCCCAAGCGAGAACGTTGAGCAGAAGACCATTGCTGGTAAGTTGCCCAATCCGCGCTCTACAGCAGGCATTTCACCTCAAGATGCCCCTGTATCAACTGCATCATGGCGTTGTTGGCCCGCGAGACGTGTCCGAACCACATGATTGCCACCGAGGGTGCAGCATGCAAGTACCTGTACCAGCGTGCTGATTCCGCGACTGTAGATATCCGCAGCAACTTTGTCCTTCTAGAGCGCGCCGTGGCTCAGTTCGATACCCGCTTCACCCTTCGTGCCCTCCGCTCAATATCGTCTCTCCGCAAGAGGCTCACCGACCGCGTACTATGCTCCGTCGTCATCTTGACATACTCGCCCAACAACGCCACTGCCCGAACTTTCATCGAGTACATCGGCATGGATGGCGAGGCGATACAGAGTGTTGTGTCTCAGTACAAGGAGGAGGTACAAGCCAACAAAAACAGCACTAAGGAGCCATTGCCCGAGGTAGACGTTTACATAGCCATTCTGATACAGGTATGTTTGTTGTGAGCGGGGAGTGGACAGGAACTGACAGGCATAGGTGTATCTTTACGATCAGAAGGAGTTTGAAGAGGGCGCCGAATTCTCTGAGAAGCTCGTAGACAAGATCCGAGAACTCAACAGACGGACACTCGACTCGCTAGCTGCCAAGGCCTACTTCTACTTCTCGCTCTTCCACGAGGAGATGGACCCCAAGCCTCCATCCAAGCAGTCGCCTGTCATTACCATCCGCGGAAAGCTGCTTGCTGCTCTCCGAAGCGCCGTCCTCAGGAAAGACCCAGATACACAGGCGTCTGTTACCACGCTGTTGCTCCGAAACTACCTCTCGACCGCCGACATTACACAAGCCGATTTGCTCGTAGCACAGACACAATTTCCGCCAAACGCCCCCAATAATCAGGTTGCGAGGTACCTGTATTACCTTGGCCGCATAAGGGCTATCCAGCTGTCCTACACTGAGGCACACGAGCATCTGACTAGCGCTACCCGCAAGTCGCCATCCGCGTCCTGTGCGACTGGCTTCTATCAGGCCTCTATGAAGCTTCTTTGCGTTGTTGAGCTGTTGATGGGTGACATTCCTGAGCGCGACGTCTTCAGCCAGCCCCGTCTGGAACGTGCTATGGAGCCCTACTTCCGCCTGGTGCAGGCTGTCCGTGTAGGCGACCTGCAAGGCTTCCTGAAGGTGGTCCAGCAATCTTCCTCCGTGTTCCACCGTGATGGCACCTACACGCTCATCCTCCGCCTGCGACAAAACGTCATCAAGACAGGCATTCGCATGCTGTCGTTGTCCTACTCGCGAATCTCGCTCCGCGACATCTGTATCCGCCTCGGTCTCGAAAGCGAAGAGTCGGCTGAGTATATTGTCGCAAAGGCCATCCGTGATGGGGTGATCGAGGCGTCAATTGACCATGAAAAGGGGTTCATGCAGACAAAGGTGGCCGGTGATATCTACGCAACCCGCGAGCCCGGTGAGGCTTTCCATGAGCGCATTCGCGCTTGCTTAACCCTCCACGACGAGTGCGTCAAGGCAATGCGCTATCCTATGAACCAGCATCGCCTGGAACTCAAAAACGCCCAGGAGGCGCGTGAGAGGGAGCGCGAGTTGGCCAAGGAGATTCAGGACGGTGACATTGACGAGGACGACGCGGCGGGGGACTTTGAGGGCTTGTAGTAGCGTGTACGATAGCCATACGCGGATTCGCATTAGGGGCACTTGGAGATACGAGTTAGATTCACATGTTAATGACGCATGAATAGAAGAGACTTGAGACGAGGCAAGCCTCGCAAGAGTGGCTGTATTTCACCATTGACATTGACCTGGTGACGTGTGACAAAGGGCAGAAGCGACATCCATGTTGCACATCGGCGCGCGTCCTAGCCGGTTGCAGCAAGGTTCCGTCCCGTGAATTAGTCCCCGCTGCCCGCAACCTGCCACCCAACGCGCTTTGCCCCACACCCGTTCTACCTCACGTCACGACTCGAACGAGTTCCTGATGCTTCCTTGGGAACTACACCATGCTTGATTGGGGCAGCCATGTACGTTTCAATTTCTCAATTTCTCAATCTCAATATGCCCGGCCCACCCATGATCTTTTTACTAACACCACGGCCAGGATTGACGTACCCCGGCGTCTCCGGCGCGCCATCCTCCTCAACGACCTCCCTCTAGTGAAGCGCATCATTCGTAACAATCCCAACTATCTCCGCAATCCAGACTTTGACGATCGATCCAATACCTCACTACACCTCGCTGCAAAGCATGGCTTCACCACCATTTGCGAGTATCTTGTCGACGCGGGCCATGAAGACGGCATGATCAGTCGCAACAACGACTGGGAGACGCCACTAATGCTCGCCGCCATGGCCGGCAAAGAAGAATGTGGTGTCTACCTCACGAAGCGATTCCCCGAATGTGTGGGCTGGAAGAATAAGGCAGGCTTGGACGCGCTCATGTTGGCATGCAAGTCGGGGTCTGGCACCTTGCACTTGATTCCGTCATTGATTATGCATGGCACGAACATACTTTCTGCATGTGATAATCAGGGTAACACTGCGCTGCATCACGCTTCTGCAGCTGGCGAGCTGAAGGCGCTAAGGATGCTACTGCAATACGGAGCGAATCCATTGGCGAGCAATAGCTATAGCTGGACGCCTGTGCATTACAGTGCGACAACTGCGGCGGAAACCTATTTCAAGACATTGATTATTGAGTTTGAGAAAAAGAAGGCTGAAGGAAAGCGTGCAGTTGCAGAAAGGGAGCGCCAACGTACGGCAGGTGTGAGATTAGTTACGGATCCAGAGGGATTGAAAGGTCCAAACGATGCGGTTGCAAGTTCTGGAAACGATGCCATGCGTCCTGCAAGCGACAGTAGGCAGAGAGCTAGAGATGATGCGGCAATTGCAGGGTTGCCGGCTCCAGGTATGGAATGGAGTCCCATAGAAAAGAGGAGAGCAATGACGCCTACAGAAGGCCGAGGCTGGGGCTTCTCTGCTGATGGCGTAAGACCCAGAGCTGACACGGGAGAGTCGATGTAACATAGCAAGTCCTCCACTGTCTTGATTGCTATTGGGTGTCTGGCGTCTTTGTACTATTACACTGTATATTCGAGGAGCTTGGAGGTTATTCTGTACAACATGTAAACCTCTGGCAGGATACTTGGAACACATGGATCATTCTCAGGTTCTTACTTACAAAAAATTCATAAATAACGCCGTATACTATGCTATATCCTATGCGATTGGCTGAACGCATTGGTCATGCTCCCCCTTTTCCGATCCAAACTATTTCAACCTTTGCGTTGGAATCAACCCCAATTTCCAGCCCCAACAATGAGAGGAAAAAGAAATTCGTGAGCATCATGTGGGAAGAAAGTTTCATCATAAAGACATGGCCTTATCTGTTCAGAATCCTCCAATACCATCATCGTCCGAATATTCACTTCTCTCATCCCACCCCTCCTGACCAACAGTCTTATTGTGCTCCATCAATGGCATCCCAGCCAAGGCTCTCAGCTCATTCGCCTCGAGTGGCTTCCCCAGTCCAATAGAAAGCTGCTCTTCATCATCACCTTCGTCGTCCACTTCCTCCGGTCCATGATAACTCCACGAATACTCAATGTCCGAAAGATCGTGCGGCTCGTTACTTGCGCCAACACGGCATTTGACCTTGAGCAACTCGACTGCAAGAACGCATTCTTCGTCTTGCTGCTGTGGGTCCTTTGTCGAGGAGGCAATGTCTGACGCCGAGTCTACCCGCCTTACGGGCAGGCGGAGATGTGGGGAATTCGGTCTATCCTCGGTGGGGCCTTTCTTGAAAATGGGGTTCCGTACGGTTTGAAGGCTGGTGACGAAGTAGACTGGGGTCTGGTCTTGCGTCATCTTGCGTAGGAAGGTGCGTGTCGCGGTGTCACGGCGGAGCTGGTTGAAAAAAGTGGTGGGTTCCTCGAGCGTGGTGTGGATCATTTGCTCTGCGGCTAAGTCGAGAAGGTTCGCGTTGGAAGAGGGTGTTTGGCTAGTAGAGTTTGAGAGCGAGTGCGTAGATGTGAAGCGGCCATTGTCATCGTAGACGATAATGTCCTGGTATTTGGATTGAGTTGTTCGCTTGGAGGGCGGTGCTCTTGATGGTTTAAGAGATTCAGATTTGCTCGAAAGAGGATCGGTGATGAGCTGGCCTAAGGTGAGGGCGGTTGAAGGTAGTGGTGCAGGTAGAACTAAGAAAGACGACATGGCTGTTGCGGGTTCGCAATATAATGTATAGATATTGTTAGAGTACAGGATGATAAGGCGTGGAAGATACAAAGACTGAGTGTCACTGAGATTCAGTCCTATTTAGATGTACTTGAGTTCAGCTTCGACGCTTGATGCCGATTTGTGCATGGAAAACCTGGAGCACATTCTTCATTTAGCACGGGCACTAGAGCATAGGAATCTTTACTTATGGATCTGCTCGGCAGATGATCATCATGCAACGCCAGGTATTGCGTGACGGCGAGCAATCAGCACTGCGCTTCTTGTCGGTCGGACGGCAAACGCTCGGCTGAACGCGAGAACAAATCGGTACTGATGACGATTTCCAAGCCAAGGATGCCCCGCATGATGAAACCGTTTACCAGATTGGAGGTGAAGAACCATGTGCGCTATTAGTTGGACGTTTCTGAGTGGTGGTCTGGCAAGGATCGGCTGACTTGTCCCTGAGACGCATGACATCCGAGGCTAGCTTTTGTACAACAACGGGAAAGGCCGGAGCCGCACATGAAATCGGAGCCAAAATGGTCAAAGTAGTAGTATGTCAGACGACAAAATTCCCTCATACTCTAAAGAGAAAGAAAGAATGTGAACGTATGGCAAGTTGGTCTTTCGACTTGTGTTTGTGCTGAGATAGAATGCCGCGCGAGTTTGCGATAACAAAGAGCTGGGAAACGGTGATTTCAATAGTCTGTACTCATGCGGGTTCCGAGAAAGTCTAACGCGCACTCCAAGTGAGATGCCGGTAATTGAGCCAGTCCATCACTGCATAAAGTTTGTCACGAGCCATCACACCTGGTGCTATATTGGTCTCCAGGAGTTTTGGAAAGAAAGCTTTAGGCGAGGGTTTCTCTACCATGGAAATGCTCTAGGTGATTGTGAGTACCGTCACAGTCGCAGGTAGAAAGACTAAAGTTACCCGACAGAAGTTTGTTTGCGCAAGACACGTGTAGAGGGCCTGTATTTGCCTGAACAAACTCTTGTCCTAGTATTGTATCCCGCACCATGTCATTGGCCAAACCTTGCGTTTCCGCCAAGAGAAAATGACTAAGACGTAGCGTGGCGTAAGTGGCTGGTGGCTGGGCAGACGCCATAGACAATAATACGCGCTTTTCATGTGACAATCGACGTTGCCATTGAATTATGTCGCGCTTGCTGCCATTGCACCGTTACCAGAAACAATAGCGACTGTCGCTTCATCTTTGGAGAGATGGCAGGGACTGAGGTAGCCCTGTTTACTAGGACCAAGGCCCATGGCTTGCGCTGCGTTCGGCACCGGGCGGATAGCTAACACTGCCACACAACGGCATGAGCAAGGTACCGAGGGCATGACGCCTTGACTCGACTCCACGGTCATCTCTGCAGCCCATACAAATATCCACTACCTATAATACCATGGCAGAGCCCGCGACTAGGGCGACTGACAGTCATGCTCGCCGTCAAAACGCCCTCGCCGAAATCCAGTTCGCCTCCATCGTCGACGATGACCTCACTCCATCCGAGGACGAGACGCCAGAAGAGAGGGCCCTGGAGTTGGAAACAGCACAGTCTGCGATAGGTGTCAGCATCGGCCGGGAGCAGACGCGTCTCACGTCCCCCAAAACACCAGCTGCAGAGAAAGCTGCGGCGCTAGACGCGACGGAAGATGGAGCCTTTTTTGACGGATGGCAGGAAGCTGTTGAACGCTCATCAGAGTCCAAGACAGCGTTATCACCTCCAGACGCATCTGTGCCAGGAACGGCAACGTCCAAAGACATCTCGAAACCCGATACCAAGCCAGCAACCCAATCGACGACAAGCAGTGACGATCGTGGGCGACAATCCGAACCGCAAACGCGTCTTCCTTCACCATGGCGGGCCGGGCCAAAGACATTCCAGAAAGAGAAGCCAAGTGACCACCGTGCCATGCTGCGCCACCACCTGAAAAATGGACGGCGGCGGGCATCGTCAGGAGGTTCCGTGGGCGAGACTGTGCGCAAATACATCAACTTCAACATTCCAGCCTCCCTTACCAAGTCCTACAAAGATCTGCACTTCTCATTACCAGGTCTGTCGTCTTCTTCGCTAGATAGCGCCCCAAAGCGGAGGCGAGATACGCTTGCACACCCACCACGACCTCAGAATATACCACAGCACGATGGCGCTCGTCAGTCCACGCCCAGCGAGTCTAGAGGCGTGCCGAGGAATGCCGAGGATGAACCACAGCAAGCCAAAACCACTCCGATTCCACAACGGGAGTTCAGCGACAGCAGCACCTCCACGCTCTCCCCAGCAAGCCAAACACCGACTGAACGGCCTACGCCTAGACTGCGCCGGTCTAATTCTGAAGGGTCCCTGCTTTTATATCGGTCGAAATCCTTTGCATCCTCTCTGGGCGACGATTCGCGTTTTGAAAGTGTACATGAGCAGGTCAACAGCAGGCTCAAGGCCCTCAGGGACAGTTGGCAAGACTCCAACTTCAAGCTTCCAAGCCCTTCGCTTCCCAATTTTAACCTGGGTTCTAGTACCGATTTGTTTAAGAATCGTAATTCCAGTGTTGGATCTAAGGTACGTGACGGTGAAGAAGGCCCCATGTATCGAGGGGGCCTTCGTGGAAGTGCATCTGGTTTAGCCTTGCGTCGCGACTCTTTGAGACAGAAGCGATCATCACTTCGTAATGTGGACACAGAGCAGGATACGCATCCTCACTTCACTCAGGCTTTACAAGAACTGGAGGGGGACTTAGTGATACTTGGAGGCTATCGTGGCTCTATTTTGCGCTCAGCGGAACCTCCTCATCGCCAACTATGGGTACCCATCAAGGTTGGGCTGAACCTGCGGAAAGTGGATCTAGAGGTGCCCCTTGATCCAGATGCTGATGAACGAATGCACGAAACCATCATTCCAAGTGGCATGTTGACCCATATTGGCCCGGTTGATATCGCCAAGCGCCTTTTCAAGCGACTGAGGGCAAGTGACAACGCCCGAGACGGAAAGCTTAGGGTGCACAACTACGGATACGATTGGCGGCTTTCACCGCACTTCCTTAGTCGGCAGTTGATACAGTTTCTTGGAAAATTGCCCTGCAATCAGCCTGGAGTGCCTCCAGAGAAGCGTGGCGCTACCATCATTGCACACTCGCTAGGTGGTCTGATCGTCCGCCATGCTATCAACCAGCGCCCTGAGCTTGTCGCAGGAGTGGTATACGCCGGTGTACCCCAGCGATGTGTCAATATCCTTGGACCCTTCCGAAATGGGGACGATGTCCTTTTATCCTCCCGTGTCTTGACTGCCCAAGTGAACTTTAGCATCCGTACGTCCTTTGCATTATTACCGCTTGACGGAAAGTGTTTTATCAACAAGCACACCAAAGAGGAGTATCCTGTGGATTTCTTTGACGTCAACACCTGGAAAGAATGCCGTCTGTCACCGTGCATAGCAGCGCCCCTGCCTCGTCCCGAGTCATCCAAAGACAGTACATTTAGCGTTAGCGGACTCATGAATGCCGTTTCCAATGTCCTACCGGCGTTTCCTCCCCGCAAAAACAGTGTCGTTAAAGATTCAGCTGACCTCGCACGCAACGCCGCAAATGCAGCTACAGAGGGAGGCGCCGAACAAGCGGGCATGGGCCCGCAAATGGGGCATGGCCATGGCACAGAGACATCAAAAGAGCCAAATCCTGCGACCCATGTTACGATCCCATACGACAAGGCCATTGAGTATCTCACACGCACGCTTGCAGAAGTCAAGGCTTTCAAACAAGAGCTGGAGCACCGACCTGAGCACACGGCTGCGAATGTATATCCGCCCGTTGCCTTGATCTATGGAAAATCTATACCGACGGTATATGGTGCAAAAGTAGAAAGCAGAGAAGCCATCAAGCGGGCAGATGTATATGATGAGCTTGCTTTTGCCAGCGGAGATGGCGTAGTGTTAGCCCGTGCGGCCATGGTTCCTACAGGATACAGTGTTGTCAAGGGAGGAGTAGTATCTAGTGACCGTGGCCATGTGACTCTGCTAGGTGACCTAGAAGCTGTTGGGAAGTGCCTACACGCCGTTGTCCAGGCACGCAAACGTGGGGTGGGACTGGGGCCGCAGGCTCGCTGAGCAGGCGATGATGACCGGAAACGATTTTATCTCTATTAATCAAACGATCAAATTCAATACATGCATACTACCAATAAAACCTGTTCGAATTTTCCCATAACTTTTCGGACCTGTAAATGATATCGTGGACACTGTGCCAGTCATGGATTTCTCATCTTCAAGTTTGACGTCAAATATACTGTTATACATTGCACCTATACCTTCGCCGTAGGTCAGTACTGAAAGTCGCTCGAGACGAAGATGAAATAGCATATCGTGTCTTTCCTATGAATCTCTCTTGTGCTCTTGGATGTCCCATTTTGCTAGCGGTTCAGGTTTTGAGTCGAGCCTCGAACAGATGAGTAGCGAGGCCAATGTACGTTTGATAAGGTCGTCAATCGGTTGCTAAATCTTGCTATGATTCTCATCGCGAATATTCCAACAAGCCCAGAACTTCATCAACTTCTTTATTCTGATTCCTGTCTGTCCTGATAGTTTCAGTGGAGTCATGGCGTGGAGCCTATGCGTCCTTACTTTCGGTTACGAGAAACTATCCATGCGACTCTTTTCGTTGGGCTCTCCTGTGTGATGGGCGGATGTGAAGTCTTGAGAATAGCATTACTATACTGGCAATTCTTGGGCATTCTTGAGACAGGGGGGCGTCAGATGTGCCCTCCATTTGCTTTTCCCCACGAACAAAACAAAGACAACAGGCACAGTCTCTGATTGTTGAAGCAGTTTTGAAGATAGCAAGCACAAAGATGAATAGCTATATGTATGGTTTTTGACATTTGTGTGTCTTGTGCCTGGCATGTGCATTCATGCAGGATTCAGATTTCAGCTAGATTGATGAATCAAAATATCAGACTTGACGCCTAGCAAGCCTCCGGGCCCGACAAGCCTGTCTGGATTGATGAACTTGTTCTTTTCTTTTCTTGGATCATACGTCTTCACACTGTGATATGTTACATAATGTTCATCCCGTACTTTGGAACATTGATGAAGATACATTAGTGCCAGTTGCAGGCCAGAAATTCAGAATATTCTTGGGGAAGAGTGGTCGGAACCGGGCCTGTACAAGCTCTTAAGAGACCAAGGAGATCAGTGCTGGCAACTGACTGGATATGAAGAGATCAACCGAATCTTGGAAATCTGAACAGCCTGTTTGGTTCTGTCAATACTGCACTAAGGCTTTGGTGGATCTGCGCTTCCAGCTCCGTTCCTATCACAAACGCTAAACCTTTACGTAATATTGATCTGCGCTGAAGAGCGGCATACATGTGATGTACCCGATTCTTGCAAAAGTGATAGATATAGGTATAGGCAAACAAGAATTCTTAACACCGAACTCGACTGGTGATTGTCGCCTGCTAGACTGGATTTCTTCGCTACTTTTTGGGCCGGAATTTGCCGCTTGAATGTGTTCGTTCCGCGGAGGGGTCTGACACCCCCAAGTTGTAGTTGTCGACCTCGTTTGTCATTGGCGGGCCGATATCCATCGCTAGCTGTACGCAGTTGACCTAGCAGCCAGGGGGTTCCGTACATCGCCAAGAACTTTCAGGCCCGGCTGAACGGTGCAGGTGATTTGGCGGAATCTGTGCTGCCAGGCGGAGAAGCCGATTCCGCGGAGAGTGACATTTGAGCCGGTGGGAGCGACGTCGATGTTGACAAATGGCGCCAGCCTGTCTTGGTTAGCGCGTTTAACGCTAAGCCCGGCAATGACGCTTGTCTATGCACTAGTCGTTCGGAGCATTCATCTTTGCTTCATCTTCGCTATCACCTCTGATGGCGTCGCCAATCGCCTCTGATTACTCTATGTAGAAAATGGGGATCGTCAACCATCTGGCCTTGATTTATCTGACCCTACTCCAGCTCGCTGCAGCGAAATGAGTTTTCGAACTTGGTCTCGATTCATCTGAGCGGATGGTGCAGATATGATCGTCCCCTCACAGGGCCAGCCGCTATGGTTGGCTGAATATGCCATGATCTAGCGCGGTAGGACTGAATATGTGCTCTGTCCAGGCGCTGTGAGAGTTCCATGGCTCGAAAGGGCAACTGAACTCTGACGATAAGGTGAGTATTGTCAAATTATTCATGTCCAGGCTGTTTGTGACTTGTGGCTGTAGGAAATAGATATTTCCAACCACCTTCGCCACCCGATACTATTCGACAAGGCCTTTTTACAGTCGAACTGTAAAACGATGCGTAAAATTGAACAAACAGTCGCATTCAGCATTTGTCCATGCCCTGCATGCTAGGCTTTACACTAGGCGTCTCCGAAGTCCCTTTCATTCAGTATCCCACTATAGCGCCTAATTTTTGGTACGGACAGAGCGACGGCTAATGAGGTCGCCTCACACTTCGACTGTGCCAAAAATTCGACGCTACATCCAGGTCATGTCACTTCGCTACCACTGTAAAGGATGCTCCTAACAGTGCCAGGTCTTGGCTTGTCTACTTGTCTCATCCGCGGCTGCATAGCCCAATCGCGTCAGCGAGCCGCCACTATCCATATCGGCACTACCGATATTGCTAGAAAGAGGTGTAGAGAGATCTCGCAACAAATGGCATCACCAGCACCCTTGGATACAAACCATGGAGGGGGGGCGGGTCGTCGCCGAACAACATGTGTGTCAGCACATTCATAAGACGACAACTTAGCCCCCAATGTCTACTAGCGGCAACGGGCTGTGGTTCCGCCAAAGTTCCCCAACGCGGCTTTCTCAACATCAGACCATTGGCAATGGCTGAACGAGATGCTTTGCTTCAGCCTCCTTCCCGGGTGCCGCGATGCCCGCGTTCGTCTAAACTGATGTATTACCGGTCATTTGCTGGATCGGACACGGCACGTTTACACGAACAGCAAATAGTGGTACCTTTGACTCGTCGTAACAAGACCATTGTGTTTGCACTTTCTGAGTTGGGGCGTGTCACTTGCATTCCGCCTTGTTCCCTATGGCTACGCGTATTCTGGACGATGCATGGTGAAGCTGTCGTGCTTTGACAGCTTGAGCCCCGTTGATCTCGAAACACGTCTTGCTGGGTCTACCAGAGGGAGATCATCTTAACAGTTCGCGTGTTTTCATTCCAACAAGGGGTTGTCAGAGCCTGTGCCGCACTGAAGCTCGTGCAGTGCCTCCTTTTCCGTAATTCTATGCAGAGAAGTCAATAATTTCAAGAACGTATATTTAGGGACACCCGCATATTTCTTGCGCGCACACGTACCAGCATGGCCTGCTATACCACAATCACGCTCATAGCTGCGTATGCGCATCAAGGTATGCGAACACAGTTGCGCCTTGACAGCCTTCACATGAACAGAAAGCCCTGTTGATTTGTTGGAGGGTCATTAGTACACCGAAGTACATGTAAGGGCTCCGCGGCTCCTGTCTTCGGCTACTCGGTTTTCAGAGCCCCCGACCCCGATGTTCAAATGTCTCCGATACCTATCTAAATGTCTCCGATACATGTTCAAAAGTCTCCGGTGTTCTCATAAAGTAACGGCCTCCCTGAAGATGGCTGTCACTAAGAATGATCACTATCCATGGATCCCGTGCACCCAAGGACAGCGTGTCCGTGACTTTGCTTCATTCAACTAGTCATCACATCGGCCCCAGCTACCAGCAGTGTTTGGCATGTCTAAGTCCACAGATAGTAGGTGTAGCTGTAGTGTAGAGCTTTGAAACAGTTCGACGCCAGCATCAAAGAGCCTGGGTTGAGCACGGTCCACGATGCATGTCCCCCATTACTACGGGGCTCAGGCGACCGCGGGACCCCTGGGCTGCTAGTCAATCAGCGGCTGCCAGGACACGTCGCTCCCGCCTCGATCGTCTGCTTGCATCATTTACATTCCCCGTGTACTAGCAACGGTTAGCTGTACACCCAGACTACTGAGTCTGCCACTCGCTTATGCCGCCTTTGTCACTGGCCGGGATGTGGACTTGACGCCAACTCAGCGTGAACGGCTATCCCACACAAGCAACGGCTGAGCAGGCGCCGCAGAGCGAACTTGTCTGTACAGAATGGAGAATCGAGACCCTGATCAGACGATCGCCACAAGCCACGGTGGGCTTTATCCATATGCCACTCGCTGAACGCGCCAAATCATGCAGGAATATTCCCCGCGATCCCTACTTTAGTCTCTCGCTAGGCATTAAGAGAAGCGCAGAAGTTATGCCATGGCAGCCTTGAAAGTGCAGGTGGGTAGCTAGTGCCAAGGTGTGCTCGTACGCCACTTGGAAACCCGCTACCGCCTGATTAATCCCCGTTCGCTCAAAGCTTGGGTCTTTCAACTACGCCGCAGGATAGCGTGACACCCTTGTTCGTCTGGGCTGCCTGCCTTTTACCAGTAGCTAAGGCTGCATACGCAGCAAAGGCGGCATGCTGGGCCGTACGGACCAGGTCTAGTAGGAACCATCCTACTGGGTCTATGTCGCATTGACCGACCTTTGGCAACCTTGTTCATGAGGGGGTGCACTTCTCTCCACGGAGCTCGAGGCGCATCTGTGGTCTTGCTATTGCATCGGATCTATATTATGGATCATCCTGCCTCCCAGAGTCATGATCGAATCTACATTCCAAATCTTCAAAGTATTTTACATGAGCGGGATTTCCTCCAACCTGAACACACTTCTATCAATCACCCATAAAGACATAACTACTCTAGTAGGACCGCATATGCATTCGCCAACCAGAGCGGCAAGGCTGATCAGACACCAGTTTCGCACCGGCCCACAATGGAGCAACAAGCTCAGACTTTTGCTTCGAGTTCATATCAGCATACGATGACCTACCCTCCACCTGGGTTGTTCAACGAAAGAATGTCTTTCCAGAACTTTGGCCGCGATTCATCAACCCACCGACCACAGGGCGCTCCTATGGACCTTGTTGATGTATGGTCACTGGAAGCGGCTCCCTGTGGTAGTCCATTATCGACAAGCTCCACGATAAGCCATGCTGAGAGCGCACCCACGCCACCGTACACTGGCCTTCCGATGTACGACACGCTTGACCCCACGTTTCAAGACTCTCAGGCAAATCCTGTAATTCGCACGAATGGCTCTGACTCTATCTGGCCATGCAGCTATCCTGAAGCCGCCCCATGGAACTCACAGCCGTTTGTTTTGCCTTGTCAAGAGGTTTACAACTATGAACAACGGCCCTTTGAGTTGCCGCTAGGCTTTCAACCTCAACCAAATATCCCAGCGTCCTCACCTTACCTACCATATCCCGAGTCACTGCAGTATCATATGGAACAGCCGGTGGGCTCCGCGACTGTCAAGCCTGAAAGTCCTTCCAGTAATGGAGATGATAGCGATGACCTGAGCGATTCTGGTAGTGATGACTCCTGGTACGACGGCTCCGCTTCATCTCATACCTCGTCACATCAATTCATGAAGAGGTCACGGGCAAAGCCGAATGTCTTCAAGCTGGAGGGTTGGTCTACGAACATGTGCGCTTTCCACACGACAGCCGACCGTAAACACGCGTGCACAGTGCTACTTGGGCCCAACAAAGACATACCATGCCCAAAGCGCTTTCAACGGCCAGAGCACCTTCGTCGGCACATAAAAACGGTCCATCGTATAGACTTGGGCATACTCCATCGCTGCAAGGTTCCGAGCTGTGGCAGGCCTTTCCCAAGGAGCGATAACCTTCGCTCACATTACGTAACCCACCTGAAGCCCGGAAAAAGAAAGGGTAACAACGAGAAGATGACTTTTCAGAGAATGAAGGAGATCCTCGGCCCGAAGGAGAAGCCACTCCACAGGTGGCTCAAGATGAAGCTTAAGGAAGTCTCTGCTGCACTATGAACAAGTATTGTGTGGTCTTTGGTACTCAGTAGTGTGGGTGTGACTCTTTTTATAGGGATTTCTGGGTGGTACTTGTGTTTTATGGAGTTGGGGAGGCGAGTGTTTACCGTGCCTAGGCATCATATAAGACAATTTTTACTCGTTTGCGTATTTGTAGATTTTCTTGGTGCGTAGACTGTTCTAAACGATAAGCGAAAATTCAGATGTCACATAATTCAACCTGTAAATGACTTGACTGTACTTCACGCACTCGATGCATTCATGGAAATGCCAAGAGGCTTCATCATTAGAGACTACCGCAAAATTCAACGTGAAGCTCGCTCCTGGCACTGATCAGCCGTATGGCCATCCATGAGACACAGGATGGTGTCCTCCTCCATTAAACCTGTAGGGATCCCCTTAGTGGAGTGAACGTCGTTGAAGTTGCTGACGATGGCGCTTGCAGCACATCCTCATGGTGATAGCAAGAGTCTATTCCTAGTGCATGCTGATACACTTCATACTCAACTAACTAGCGAGCCCCGACTAAACACCCACCGAAGATATAGACACGGTCCAGAGGGTGAGGTACAGCCAATCGCTTGTCGTTGCAGAGCAGGACTCGGGATTCCAGCATGGATTGCCGGGCGCCACGGGGCCAGGGTACAGCGAGGTGCATCCGCAGGTGCTTCCCAGGAGGATAACTTCCGGTTCGCCCGCAGCTTGACGAGTTTAGCTTAGATCGCCAGCCAAGTGGCCACCACGTATAGTAAGCCAGGTTATGCTATGCAGCTAAGGCAAGGATGCTTCGTACCCTCTCACCGGCACACTAAAGCAATCTGAACAGCACTGCGCACTGACCGTTCTCAAGCATGTCAGTCTGACGACGTTGCGTCCCGTCCCAGACGCAAACGTCAAAGTCACACGACCCAAGATTCGAGATGCGATCTGGCGCCAAATACCCCACAACTCAATGCTGAGGATGCACTAAGCTTTCACCGTCGCCAGCACCGGGCACTCCGGGGTCCGATACAATCCCAGCTTACACATGCGTCTTGCAAACACAATACTCAAACAAGAAGGCGGACCAAGCCATCACCGGATCAGCTAACAGTAGAAGCGGTGACCAGTTTTGCACCTACAAGCCTCTACGCCGCCGTCGCAAGCCAGGACAAAGTCATCACAATTGGGACGCGTGCAAGGCGCTTGCATTAGCCAACCAAAGACAGCACAGCAAGCCACCGTCTGCCGCCGCAGCCTTTCTCAGATTAGCACGTGTGGGGGCCCATTTCTAACAGCTCCCTCAGCTACAGAAAAAGGTGGATTCACGTGAACTTATCTGGGGCTGGGCTTCAGAGGACGCCATCTTCTTAGGCCATTCTTGCAATATCCACACTAGGAAACGACATACATCTGCGACGGCCTCGCCGATGCCTAGCAGAAGTCACATGCTTGACAACCATAGCAGCGAATGCGAGCACTATCATGAATGGATATTCGCTGTGTCGATCATACGGAAACCCAGGATGCTGTTCAGACCACAGTCAACCGTGCCTCTTTCGGCGACAGAACATGCTCCGAACTGGTTTGCACTTGGTCTTCTTTGTTCAGAGATGGTCAGCATCTCTGCAGCTACTGCGCCTTGTCTTCAAGACCAACATCAAGCAGATCGCTGTTATGCATAGCAGCTTCGCCGCAAAAGCACAGCGTCTGAGAGGCTACACTCAGCGATTCTATCATCATAACCCGGAACAATCTGACTGCGGTTCTGCGGCTGGAAATGAACGCCTGATCTACTTTCCGCATGCTATCCTCTCCCGACCGAGTCCACAGGCACGTGGCAATTGACTGCAAGACAGTCAATCGGCTACCAGACCACAGTCGGGATTGTCCAAGAGCACATGTCCAACACTAAGCAGGCACCGAACGTTGATTGGTGACACTGCTCACAATGACACCTGATTGCTACACATGCAGGGATTCTGAATTTGGAATGGCATTGGAATGACAGTGCAGTGCCCACCCACAGACCGCATCTGAGGCACGTACTGGAGATGAACAATGCATGAGTGCCCCATGCATCGATGTGTCTACAGGTCGAATCAATTGGATCAAGCAACAGACACCCGGCTCAGGACTCCTCACGACCATGCCGTAGAAATTCGAGACGAATAATTCAAACCAGACCCTCTTGACCCCCACCATGTATCAACAAATGCTAGATGCGGATCTGTGCCGCGAGATCCTATGCTGTGTAACCCTACGTTGCTCCGTGACTGGGCAGTTGTATCTCTTTTTGACGCGGCACCAACAAGCGCACACGAATCCGAGCTTCCGCGGCGAATGTGGCGTGTACTATGCATTTGTTATGGACCCGACACAGTGGTAAAGGGCGCGCATGTCAAAAACCTACATACAGGTTTCTTGTTCTCCTGTCACCTCAGTGGAATGACAAGCAAGATCCAGTAAGTCTTTCATTTACTGGAAGAAACGATCTACCAGACGCAAGTCAGCCCAAAGAATGCAATCCTTGCATAGGCATCGGGGCCTCTTCCCACTACCTGGACGCAGGTGAAGCCTTTCCCACCCACCAGTCCCCTTCCTCTTGGCAACCCCAGCGTGCGGCTGTCGAGAGACGTCGGCTATCTCCGTGAACCCTCTTTCCTTTATGCACTGCGCTTGTCAACACGGAGTATACAGCAAACGTGCACCGTGTGACCTAACACGCATGCAGCCTTTCTAGAACAACACCAACGACACACACCATGTCAGTTCGGGCTAAAGGAAGAAAGGCTTGGCGATAAAGCCCAACAGCCTGACCCTCCTTCACCTCAGCCCCAATGACGTTTCATTGTTCTAGTCCTACACCGTGCTTTACGGCGTAGGACAGCTGGCTCGCATGCATGCGGCTGTACGCCCCTTCCCCCGCACATCCTCCAAAGTCTCCGTTTCTCAACATTATTCCCGCTCTTATTACCCCCTTTCATCTGCGCTGCCCACCAACAACAACACCTGCTATTCTTGCCGCACGCCGCAGGACTAGGCGTGGGGTGGAATATTTTTCCAACAAGTAACAAACGTGCCTCTAGCGCTCTCGCTGCTTTAAACATCGAGACCTGAGACCTGAGCCCACCTATTTTCTTTCCGCGCGTCATGCCATTGACTAATGGGCCGTTGTGTGGCATGTGAGTGGCGTTATAGGCAGCAAAAGCGCGTCTCCGAGCGTCAGGCTCGAGGCAATGCAGCTTCTTTGTGACGAAAGCGGGTCTTTCAAAGCCTTGAATTTTTGCTTCATTTGCATCGATTGGTTATGGCATATCCTTGTGGCAGAAAGAAGGCCTTCGCCATCGAGATTTGAGTATGACCCGGTTATTGGAACTACCTGCCTGAAGGGTAGCAAAGGTTGGCGATGATTGGGCATGTATATTGAAAGGTATCTGGTACTTGGAATCAAGGGCAGGGCGCCTTCTGGGTAAACAGGGGAGGGGCCGTGCTACTGAACCGAGCCTCATGTCCAATAATCAGTATATGCATCTTCTCCAGTGAAACAACACCTGGTCTGGGGAGTCTTGACGAGGCCGAGCAACGATGCTACCATCCAGGTGAATGGGGACGCCTCAGGGCTGAGGTGAGGTTGAATGGGGCTGAAAAGATGCCGCCTACCGGCACTGAAGTGGCTGTTCGGAACTAATAACAAAGGGCGATCTGAAGACTTCGGGGTTCCCGAGAAGATCCTGGCGATGCCGTGTCCGTATGTCCAGATGGCTAGACCTTGATACCAAAAGCCTGTGCGGTCTTCCATATCGTAGGGTGGCTGAGAGACCATCTGAGAATGAGAATCTAACGCCTCCAAATGAAATAGCAGAGGTCGTTCAGAAGACCAAGTTAGAACTTAGAAAAATCTGGCTTGATTTGCAGAGATGTCTGTACAGACCTTATTGACCTCAAAGGAAGGATTAAGTAATGGCATCCAAGAAGTCTAAGGAGGTTCCGCATGACCTCAATATCACAATCTAGTGCCGCCGAAAACACTGTGAGACCTTTGTCTTGATATAATGGGGAAATTTGTTGTATGAGAAGGGCAGAGAGCTGGCCACCCTGATTAAAAGGGGCACACTCGTAAGCTGGAGATTGTAGTTTCTGTATCGCTCTTTATGCACCATGACGCGATCCAATCTGTTGTGATTTAAACAGCAATCTGATAAAAGGGAATTGTAGCAGATCATGTATTACACTGTGTCTTGATAATCTTGATCAGCTCAGAGTTTTTGGAACCAGGGATCCACTCACCACTCCAATAAACCAAAACCATACTTCGCAAAACTGTCCACCTGGGTATAATTCGGCTTTTGCAAATATCATGACTTCGAGCCTGTCAAACAACATACCTCACAGACAACAGGATTACCAGCGGCCTCGGCCTCTGCCTCGGTCGCGCCAGTCATCCCCGCCTCCACGTCCTCTCCCACCTCTTCCAAATCCCGGCTCTCGCTCTGGTGGTGCTTCGCCTCTTCTCCATTCTCCGGATGGAACGCCTCCTCCGCTTAACCTCCTGTCATCGAATCTGCCGCCTCCTCCCCTTCCTCTTCCATAACCACCCCAGTCGCCTCGACCACCAAAGCCGTTCTCTCTACCCCTTCCGCCGTACGAGCCTCCAGGTGGTCCCCTTCCTGGTCCAGACAGTGGTGGAGGCGCTGCGGGTACGCCGCCATCCGGCAATGGTGGAAGGATTGCACATGCAATGTAGTCGCCAATGAGAAACTTGACATCTGCGAGAGTCCTGTCTGGGTCGCCGTCTAGCTGCTTGAGAGCCTCTGCAACACTTCCCCCTTCATTGCTATCCATGCCCACATCCTCGTTTCTTGAAGGCGCGCCTACAATGACCGAGCCTATGTCTCGCGATATAAATCGTCCTGGTGCGCCTGGCCGGTTGGAGCCTTGTATGTCTGGGTATACAAGTCGAAATGCGATACGCGATCCGGCATATGGCTGTGGTAACATGGATGGTACTGCGCTAAGCAGAAGTTGGCAGAGCTCGCGCAAAGTGCAGCTTTGCCATGTGTAGATTTGGACATTTGTTGGAAGTCGTGGTAGTGTTGGGTCGAATTCATCTAACCTTGGGCCTGTTAGTGAGATGGCGGTACCTTAAACTTGCTAATACTTGCCTATGGAATGATCCTTGTTTGAAAAAGAGGCGCAACAAGAAAGGTGTGGTGGTTTGGCGGTCGATCTTCGCTGGGTCGGCCATACTGGATGTTACAGCCTTGTCGACAAGCAGATGTAGCAATGCTCAGTAGATATCCAACAGTAGTGAGTGAGTTTTTGTATCGTGCGCGACAGAATAGAGTCCCAATTCGTTATTCTGACATGCGGCGTTGTAGAGTAGAGGTAAGACTACGCGACGCGGAGAGCTTGTACTAGCGCCGTTCCTCGGCGTAACCACGCTGCCGAACAGTAAACCTCCATGTCGCATACCACACTGACTCTTCATTTACACTCGAGATAGCGTCAAACTACATACAACACAATCGCCAAGATGGATTTCGCAAAGCTCATGTCCGCACATATCAAAAAAGGAAAGGAAAAAGCCTCACCATCCGAATCAAACGACAAAAAGTACCTCAAGCGCAGCGAAATCGAGGCGCAACGGCAGGCTGCATACCTGGCTGAGCAGGAAGCCGCAGAGAAGGCACGACTGGAGCGCCTGGAAAAGAAACGCAAGGCTGAAGAAGATGAGGCTGAGAAAGAAGCCCAGCGGCGGGAAAAGCGGGCGCGCATGGCTGAGGAGGCAAGACGGATTCGAGAAGAGGAGGAAGAGGCAGAAGAGCGACAGAGAAGGAAGCGCCTAGGCTTGCCTGATCTGCCGCCAAAGAAAAAGGATGGAGAAGAGGGTACACCTGTTCCCGAGGATGAAGACATCGAAGATGAAGATCTGGTCGCAAAACTGAGAGCCCTCGACGAGCCAGCCCGACTTTTCGGCGAGACACACAAGCAACGTCTGAAGCGATACAAGAAGCGTATCGGCGCAGACAGTCTAGCGGCGATTACAACAGACGGCCCCATCCCGACAACACTACAACTAGTTCCAGAAAAGGACATGAAGGTCAATCTGCAGGTACCAAAGGACAAGGAAGGCCGAGAGTTCCTTTTCAGACAGCTGGCAAGCTACTTCACAATGGTGCTCAAGGAATGGGACGCGACGCTGTCGCGCAGAGACCCCGAGGTCAAGGAGAGCTATCAAGGCAAGCAAGCCTATGCCGCCATGGTACAAGCCCGCGAGAACATGCGTCCGCTGTTCAAGAAGCTGGAAAAGTTTGACCTACCTGACAGCATCGTCGAGCCGGTTGTAGAGATTGTGCATGCTGCACAGGAGAGGCGATATGTGGACGCAAACGACGGGTATCTACGACTCAGTATCGGCAAAGCAGCGTGGCCGATTGGTGTCACGATGGTGGGTATCCACGAGAGAAGCGCACGAGAAAAGCTACACGAGAGCGACAAGAATGCAGCGCATATCATGAGTGACGAAATAACACGGAAGTACCTGCAGAGCATCAAGAGGTGTCTGAGTTTTGCACAGACAAGATGGCCACCGACCGATCAGCTGCAGCTCATGGGGTAAGACTTGATGCAATATTAGGTTGCGGATAAACAAAGTTATCAAAACTCTGCGTATAGTCTCGCATTTGGCAAATTGAACCATTGCTGTCTATGTGCCGCCCTGCTACTGTATGCACACTACAGGCGATGACGTACCTGGGGAGTGCGTGGAGCGCTCCCTACTCCGTCGCGTGAGCACGTGCGGGGCAAATGGCAGAACTTGACTTTGTCCAATCGTCGTGCATCTCCACCTGCGTGACCAACACTTTCTTCGCTATTCCTCCTTGCATCTAATAAGAGGTTTGCAGCTATAGAACCTTTGGCAACTTTTTCCAAGATCCTGTTGCCATCATGCACGAGATCGTCACTCTGCAATTTGGTTCGCAGAGCAACTATCTTGGAACGCACTTTTGGAACACACAGGCAAGTGCAAAATTCCGGTAGCCCGCTATATACCAATGCATTCATATCCACGAATAAGACGTATGCTTCTATTGTATATCTGCATTGAAGATCTTGTGAGGGTGGCTCTCAAACGCCCTTTCGCCGATACCTGGGTTATCAATGTAGCATCAATTGCAAACAACTCTTTATACTTTGGTAGGAGAGTGGTTTCTAGTAATTTTTTCTAACTCATCAATAGGAGTCTTATTTCACATATCCGCCAGAGGATGAATCACCCGTCAACCATGACATCCTTTTCAGGCCGGGCATGGCCCCAGACGGGTCAGATACCTTCACTCCAAGAACCCTAATATACGATCTCAAAGGTGCTTTTGGAAGTATGCGAAAAATCAATGCATTGTATGAGGCCGAGGACGACAGAAGCATTCTGGATCAACCTGGCGTTTGGCCTACCAAGCCTATCGTTCAACGCGCCACTGAGACCATTCCTCAATCCGCCTACCAGGAGCACCTTGATGCTGGTATACAACCACCGCCGCTCAGCACATCCTCCGTACGATACTGGTCCGATTACAGCCGGGTGTTCTATCACCCCAAGTCCATCGTTCAATTGTCCGAGTTTGATGTCAACGACAAGCTTATGCCATTTGAAGACTGGGACGTAGGTGCAGAGCTGTTTCAGAAGCTCGAAAGAGAGGTAGACTTGGTTGATCGAGACCTCCGTCCGTTTGTCGAAGAGTGCGATGGCATCCAAGGACTGCAGATCTTTACCGGAGTGGACGACGCTTGGGGTGGTTGGGCATCCGGATGGCTCGAAAGATTAAGAGACGAGTACGGAAAGATGAGTATTTGGACTTGGGGACTTGGCGATCATGGTGCCAATACTGCGGTTCCGAGAGTATGTTTATCTTGATAGCTGCTTGAGCAAACACCGCTGATACTACTCAGGAGAAACGGCTAAAACAGATCGCAAACTCAGCCCGATCGCTCCAGGTACTCGGCGAACAGTCGTCGGTTTACGCGCCGATATCAAATGTCCCCGCGAAACTGCCAAGCTACCTCAAACTTGATGCAACATCTCCATGGCATGTTGCTGCCTTGCAAGTTGTGGGAGTGGAAAGTATAACTCTTTCGTCACGCTTGCGAACCACCTTGGGCGGAAGAGGTACACTTCAAGACCTAGAAGACACCATCAACAGCACTGGAAAGCGACGTATAGCCAAATTTGAGATGAGCGTTGCAGACCCTGATGCCCTCTCCGACAAAGCTATGGCTGAGGCTGAATCCGCGGCCAAGGTTGGATCGGCAAGACCAAAACCAACGAGCGAGGACGAAGACCAAATGGCGGATTTTGACATTGACATTTTCACTCGTGACTACCGTACTGCTACAGGCCGAGCAAAGAAGGAGCACATCTTCGGGAGAGCCGAAGCTTCTCGTGGAGAGTGGTCTTTATCCGACGACAGCGAGCGTGATCCTCACGACAGGTTTGACAATCGGCCTGTGATGCAAAGGTATGTGTTGAATAGTTCCTCAGTAAAGAAACTTCTCACCTGCTATATATATTGGCATACTCTCAATATGCAGCGGTTCACATGCGCTTACAATGTTTAGATACACGGCTCCTCTCCTTTTCCCCTTGCTCGACAGCTTCCCCAAGTCCATGTTTGACATAGGATCGAGCCATACTCAGAAGCTTGCTGTTCACGCTGGACTGACGACAAGTACGGCTGTGGCGGGACAGATACGAACGCTTGAGCCGATCATCAAGCGCATGATAAATATTGAAGAAAGAGAGACCCTTTCCAATGGCCTGCAAGTCCTTGCAGAAGAGTATGATGAAGGTTGGGATAGTGGTTCGGACAGCGATGACGACGATTAGTCGCGTCGTGTGTCTACGCTTTGCTTACCTTTCTTCGTACATCCTACGCCATATATATCCTGTTTTGATGACAGCCGCTGTTCTCCCAATTGCAAATAAGCAGATGTTCATCAAGAACCGCCCCCGTTTATTCGTCCAGTGACTATGCAAGCTAGCCATACCAATCACTGACGATCTAAGATTCTTGGTCCCTGTCATCTGGTATCCTGCTACAATATGAGCATGCATTGAGAGGTTGGCGCCAATTTTCATTCGGTCTAAGAGTCATTGAACATGTGCCTGCTTCCAAAGATAAGTTGATGTCGGCTGGTAACGATAAGTCTTAAGGTACGGGGCAACAAGCTGCCATCAGCCACGCGCAACTCCAAGCCGCCTGTTGAGATGCCGTGGTGCACGCTGTGACGGCATCAGTTTATCCAATACGACACTACATCAATAAAATCATTCTGCCCTCCCATTTTGTGAGACACACAGTGATCTGACAGAAGTTTGTTCGCGCAAGGCGCTTGTGGCGGACCTGTATTTGTCCGAACAGACTTTTGTCCGAGCAAGTACTGTACTTGGCATGCTGTGAACAAAGCCACCATGCATCATGATCCCAAGCAAAGCTGCGTCCATTATCGTCCGAACGACCGGTCTGGTCCAACTTCTAGCAGGCTTTGTTGTTACCGAGAATCACACGTACCTTGTCCGAACTCCAGGGCTCAAAGGGCCGTTAAGCAGTATTCTTTTTCTATTTCCGAACGATCAGCCTCTTGCGGCTCTGTTGCAGTTGTCTTAAATCAGGGTCTTCGCATATCCCGGTGTCTTTCTTGTGACGCGTGTACCTGTATCTTGGCCTTGGCCCCCTTTTACAATCTGACAGGTCGCGTAGCTCGTTCGTGTAGTATTACTCTTGGAAGAAGGCTCATCGCGTTGTATCATGATTACATTTTACTGTAGACATTGTCTTAGAAAAGTTGCGCCACGGACAGCTCCTGCGCTGTTCATGGCGGCTGTGGAGACTCGGTGGATACGTGTAAAGACAGAAGATGCTGGCTCGGCTGTCCTCCGGTCAATAGACACCCCGGGCTCTTCCCTCGATACCGTCCAAGCGCAGAGCCCTGCTAGACTTGCTCAGCAAGGTTTACCTTTCACTGGGATGAGAATGCCAAGGTCATTTTGGCGGATAGATTCGACGTTGCTACCATTCTGTTTAGGAAATTAAATAGTCGGATAAAAGATATCTTACTGCGACGCGCCAACCATGACAAAACACTCCTTCTAGCTATTCAAAAAGAGGAAAAAAGTCCTATGATGGGTAATCACGAGTCCTGGATTGTCTATATAATCTATTACACAGTATTGAACGCTGTTGTGGTGATTCAAATGCGAGTTTGCTGGTTCCGTGAACACAGGTTTTGTCCGACTATTTGATTCCTCAAGGAAACAGCGTTCGACGGTCGTTTGGCATTACCCAAATAGGTATATTGACATACGTCATACCACGCAGCTCGACCCAGCCCTACCCGCAGCCCCTTACCAAAGAGCAACGCAACCTCTTCTCCACAATGATGTCTTCAGCAGCCTGTCGGGGGACAAGGGGGGAGGTTCTGCGTAAGATGTGCATGCCCCACAGAAAATCTCCATCGTCGTCCCTCCACTTCCTCTATACTATACATATGCGCAAAGATCTCTCTCAATCACAAAGTCCATACATGATTCATCGACCCAACATTGATCCTAGTGAATTCTGATCCCTCTTATACACTACCATCAAGAAAAGAAAAAAGAAAAGAAGAGAAATCTACACCATGACCCCTTCCACACCCACCAATAACCCCAACAACCCTAACAACATCCCCGCCGCCACCAGCGGCTCGCGCTCCAAACTCCTCTCCGCCAACCTAAAGCAGCTCCTCAGCAAGCCCGCGCTCAAGCACCCACAGCAAGCATTCACCGTGCAGCTCTTCAACGCCGAGCAGAAAGCCAGCGGTACTTCAGACACTACTACAGCGCCTAGACTAGCACCAGGCGAGCAAAGAAGCGTAGCACAGGAGGATACCCGCGGGCGATGATGCGACCGAGGGGTCTCTCGCTCTAGGGATGAGTCAGTGTGATTGGGTGAGGTTGGAGTTAGACTTGATGGCGATGAGTGAATGGCTTGATTTGATGTTAGAAGCGTGGTTGTTTTGCGCATGCCAAAGACCCAGCGTCTTGGGTATAAGAACGGCACATGGCTGAATGTTGTCTAGACTAAGAAGAGTACAGCTGTGAAGGGAGGGGTGGCGTTTGGCTTTAGGAAGGGGGTGCGTGGATCATGTGGTGCGGCATTTGGATGTGTAAGGGTTGAGGTTGTTTGAGAAAGGGTTAAGATGGGGCAATCAAGAAGTGTGTCAGGGGTTATGGGAGAGGGTAGTGCCGGAGAGGGATGTTTTGTGCATGTGCAGTTAGGAGGTGGTAAAGGGATTGTGGCTACAAGTTCTTTGCTTCGATCACGTATGGCAGGGATAGGTGATGACACATACAAGGTAGACACAATGCTAACAAGAGACTAGACTTCATTCATCAATTGATTCCTATCAAAAGTATAGAAAATCCTCTCTCATCATACTTTTCATTTTACCAATGCTTTCATAAACTCTTCTTGACTTCATTTTAATTTTCTTTTGCTTGAATCATAGGCACGACACACCTAAACAAACACCAAGCACCCATCGCGGTTGCTAATCCTCTCATCGAGGTTGATCTCCCTGAGATGCCACTCTCCCCTCGACTCGAGCTCGGCCTCGAGCCTCTGTCCGCCATTGCTCAATCTGACATTGCGCGCGCTCGCTCCAAAGTTGCCGCTGCTACCGCCGCCACCACCACCACCAGTTGGGATTCTCAGATTCTGGCCAGGCCAGATCTGGTCCGGATTGGAAATGTTGTTGTGGCGGGCAATGTCTTCAAAGGAGCAGTGCGAGTAGCGGGAGGCAATGGCACGCAACGTGTCGCCTGGCTGGACGGTATAAGTGTTTTCGTTGCCCGAGGAGTAGTCGGTCGAGGAGCCAGACCAGCGGAAGGAGCCACCGTCGTTGGCGAGGTAGCGGTTGAGCGGGATGGACGAGGCTTGGAAGGAACCGTCGGCACGGCGGCACTGGGCGTGCAGGACGTAGTCGCCGTGGGCATCGAGGCGAATGTCTTGCGATGAGGCAGTAAAGTTACCGCCATAGTCGCCGGCGGAGCGTTGCGAGTTGTGGTGTTGTTGGACACCAGCACCAGCACCAGCGCCGCCGCCATATTTCCTTCGTCTTTCTTCTTCCTCCTCGTATCGCCGGCGCTCTTCTTCCTCCTTCTTCTTGTCTTTGTGTTCATCCCAGCGCTCTTCAATCTTGTCCTGTGTCTTGTGGCCCGCAAAGGCTCCGGCTAGAGCACCGACAATGGCGCCAGCAGTTCCGTGTCCGGATTTGCCGCCCAAGGCGTGGCCTCCATAGCCTCCAGCTGCTGCTCCGGCTAAGCCACCCATGATACCACGCTCGCCTTCTGGGTCGCCTTCACCTCCATATTGGTTTTGGTATCCTTGGTTGTGAGAGTTGCGGCCAGAGTTGGACGAATGCGATGCTGTAGAGGGGTACTGCTGGTATTCAGGTGGTGCGGACGAGTCGTAACCTTGCTGAGGAGGGTATCCCTGAGGAGGTGCTCCCTGGCCATAGTACTGACTGGCAGCACCCGAAGGTGGCTGTTGCTGATATCCGCCACCTCCCTGATTGTATTGGTTCTGACCGTATCCGCCTCCCTGGTTATATTCGTTCTGACCGTAGCCACCTCCCTGGTTGTACCCGTATCCAGACATGTTTGCTGTGATTGTCACTGATCCGAGCTTGACTGTCCCCTCAAACGGTTGTTGGTTGGTTTGTTGAACTACAATAAGAGATCCGAGCCGAGCCGAATTCGGAATGTGGGCAAAGGGTTAGGAATAGCGTCGGTGACTTGAAGGTGATGATGAGGGCGAGGTTTCAAGTCTCAAAGGAAAGAAGATTCAAGATGCGGGGTGATGGAAGGAACTGTCCTACTCTCACTCTGACGTTGGTCCAAACCATGGTTTGTCAGAAGAAACACATGTATATATATATCCGTACGACCATTCTCCCAACAAACCCACTAGATGCATGATGCCCCACGATGTGAGCTGTACAGCCACAACTGACGTTGTCACCGCCACTTTGCTAACTCGGAACACCGGGCGGGGGACCCAGAGTGCAAAAGCATATGTAGCATGTGGGGAAAATGAAGAGCAACAAGGGGATTGGAAATACGACGCTGCACCAGTTTGGCCGACTCCACCGCCGACCCCTTTAGACCGGTGTCGTGGCCCAATAGCCGGCCTCTGTGGTGCATGCGCCCGCCAGGCAGTGTTTGTTTTATGCAGCACGCGCCACAAACGGTGTACGCTGACCGCCCCCGGTCTGCGGCGCGAATACGAGAGGGGCTGACGTGCTTAAGCCACATTGACAAGCGCGCGATTACGTACATGGCGTGTGGCTGTTCATCGGATTGAACATGGGGGACCTAGTGATGATAGAGTCGAGAATCGAGTCTATGTATCGATCATAGACTGCTTCTATATTTATGCGTGTGCGGGTGTGTCTGCGTCTGTGTGACAATGCGCTCATCGCAATCAGAAGGTGTGCCGTGTTTGCACGCTATCAAAGCCAGAAAACCGGGGCAAGTGTCTATCTTTTGCACGACGCCCGTTGTTTGTTGTCTGTCACACTACTGCATTCACGTGATCGGATCACGGCAAAGGCGGTACACAATGTTGGATGCAAGAATGGCTTCTGTAACTTTTGGGGATATTCTAATCAAAATCTTTTCGCCGACTATGTACAAATGAATGGAGAAAAGGAAACAAGAAAAGGAAACGCCCAAACTATGCATCGCTTATAAAAGACCAAATCAGAAAGTCAAGGAGAGACATGACGCGTGAGGTGTAAAAACGATAAAGCATTAGCAAGGAGGTATGTACAGAAGGAAAAGAAACAAGGGAGATAGAGAAGGAAAGTTATGTTTGATATAGATACAGAGTTTCGACAGTGTCGACGAGCGCGCGCGTGGCTTGCCCATAGTCATACCACTAGCTTAACGCAGAGCTAGTACGGCGCCAGTTGCGGCGGCTAGAGCGTGTGGTAATCCAAGTGATTGCCTGGTGCGGTTCAGAGTAGGCCAGCGAAGAGATGCGGAAAATGATGAGTGTTTTGTCAAAAACATTGGTGACGTGATTCAAAATCTAACACAACTCTTCAATATGTAAAGGCCTCCTCTATGAAATCCACCGAGCCCTCGGTGATCAGTGGCCTCACTGCGTGTCTTACGCTGTCGGCCATGGCACCTGAAGCGCAGACGGTGACGGCCATGGCGCCGACGCGGTGCTTGGCCTCCTCCTCCAGCAAGCTCTTGATGTTAGGCCTGCCGCTGTACATCTTGACTGTATCGCTGCTGCTCTCGACACGGCCCTTTGGTCTTGAGATGAAGAGCTTGATGCGAAGGCATTGCTTGCGGCCCTTCATGCGGAGGACCTCGTCCATCCATGGGCGCACCCACTCCAGGCAGTCGGGTGTAGGCACTGTCCAGATGAGGACGATTTTTTGCGTGGCAGTCGTGCCGTTGTCAAAGCCATTGACAAGGTGCTTGAGGTACATGACCTGGTGAGTGATGCCTACACCACCGGCAAAGAGCACAGCGGTGCCGTACGAGTCGAGACTGTGGTGTCCACCGTACGGGCCTTCGATGAAGCCCCATGTTGTGAATTGCTCGTTGGGGCTTTTGCTGGCCTTTTCGAACATGTGACGGGTCAGTCCAGTACGGGCACGGCAGATGAGGCTGATTTGCTTCGACTTCCTGGGTCGGCCGTCGAGCATGACGTCGCCCTCGAGCATGGGAAGCGTCATTTCCTTTGAGTCTTCTGTCAAGGTTGCAGCCCAGGCGACGGAAAATGGATGCGACGACCAAAGAGAGAGGGCGGGCATCCACATGTGCACGTGGCATCCGGGACGGGGTTGCCATTCGCGAACCATGTTGATGGTCAGGCGAACGGCCTCGCCGGGCATGGCCTCGACGGTGATGGAGGACCGTTGCTTCAGGCTGAAACCGTAGTAAATGATGGAGACGAGGCGGCAGAACCACTCGCCAGCCCAGAAGATGATGATGAGGTACATCCATGGGACCTGAGGGAGGTGGTGCATCTCCAAGTGCTTGTACAGGCCAAGGAGAGCGGCAATGACCATGACACGGTGGATGTTGAGGAAGGTCTCATAGAAGGCGTGACGGAAGGGCGACCAGGCCTGAATGCCGATGAAGGTGAAGGCAACGGTTCCGACCATGCCCCATCCGTAGGAGCCTTCGGTGTGGAGGCCACTGACAACAGCGTGCCATCCTCCTCCGGCTCTGGTGTTGTGCAGCCACGCGGCGGTATGGACAATGGCCTCGCCAATGGTGATACGGGCAGCCCAGCGATGGAAAAGATTGAAGTCGTCGTACGAAACCTGGAGAAGGCCGATGAGGGGGTTGTTGCGGAGAGCGAAGAGGACAGTGGGGATAAGGTTGAGGGCGGCAAGGGTTCCCGAGCGTCCACGGAGAGCGGCAATGGTTTCCTTGCTGTCAAGGACGTCGTAGGGCAGAGCGAGACACCAGGCGACATTGAGGCCGACGTAGATCAAGAGCATGATGGTGTGCCATCTTCCAGGGAGGGTTCCGTTGTCGATGGCGCTGCTGATTTGGAACTGGGCGTTGTGCTTCTTCTTCCAGAGCGGAGCCATGAGGATATGGCGGTTCAGCCAGGGCCACCAGCTTGTCCTGTTGGTCTGCCAGTACTTTTGGCGCGAGCTTCCCATGGTGCTGATGTGTCGGCTGTGCTTCCAGGCCATGTTGCAGATGCGCAGAATGAGGAGCATTCCTGAGATGCCTACGAGCAGGTACAGGAAGGTGTCGACCCAGAGGAAGTTGCCGACTTGGTCCACACCGGTGAGGCCGTACGAGTACTTGAGGTCTTCGAACTTGGCGGCGTTCCAGTTGGAGAGGAGATGGCGCTTGGCGACAGGCGCTGCCTGAGAGCGCTCAAGGCCGGAGAGAGTCATGTTGGGGCGGAGAGAGAGTTTGATGCGTGATTCCAGTTGCAGTGGAGTGATGTGCGAAATTCTTTAACCAGGAAGGATATGGCGGTGAGGTTGATGTGTAGCTGGTTGATTCCACGGGCGCTTCGAGGTCGAAAGGCGAAGCGAATGGTTGTTGGCAATGTGGACGGGAGAAACGCGTGGTCACAGCGAAGGCATTACAACGGGCAACAGTCGGGCAGCTGTGTATGCACAATGATGAAATCGAGGTGGCCTGCACGGTCGGGGTGGTGTGAACACAGTGCTGTTGTAGTGACTGACAGTCGCAACGAGGGTGGTGTGCGGCCGCTTGTGAATGAGTGAAAGCGAGGCAAGCAGGGGGTGAAGGGATGCTGGAGTCGGGGCGGGACGGGTGTATGTATGTATGTGTGGGTGGGTGGATAGTGAGCGAGGTGTTCCCGTAACGAGTGAGGAACAGCAGGGCCGCGGTGGAGGCGGTCGAGAAACGAGTGTGGGCAGAGGCCAAACGACAGGGACGGCGAGCGTGAGGTCAGAGGGGATGCGAGGGAAACAGTGGATATGAAGTTCGCGCGAGGGGGTGGCCTGGTCGCCGGCTAGCAGGGGGGCCGCATGCCGGGCCTGGGCGGACGATTGGCCCTGGGCGGCCGGGCCAGCGCTAGCGGGTGAAACGGGGCGGCGGAGGCTGTCGACGCTGGCCACTGTGGCCACTCAGGCCCGCGTGCCTGGAAGCGCCGTGAAACCACGGCACCCACGCCCTCAGCTCACCGTCGCCCGACGCCTATCCACGACGGCCAATGGCAACGCGGTGCCTGGCGATCCAGACACAGATGCGCCACACTCGCTGGCCACGAATGCAGGGCCGCGGCCACCACGACCACATCCTCGACCACCACAACCACATCTACGACCGCCACCGCGGCCACAACCTCGGCCACGACCTCGACCTCGACCTCGACCTCGACGGCGTGCTCCAGCTGCGTCACCGTCTCCCTGACCCTCGCCCTCCCTCTTGCTGCGCGTCTCCCTCACCATGCCCGCCACACCCGCCCTCAGCACCACGCCGTTTGGCCAGGAACAGCGCCAGCGCCGGCCGACGCCATGCCGGCTTATGACATGTGCGGCTGTCGCCTGCCGGCGCCTGAAGGCTGCACCCAAATCCGTCGTCCAAGCGAGTCGACTTCATCAGCCATCCTGGCGGAGATCGCACCCATGTGTGTAGGTAAAACGGTGCTGCTGCACCCCTGGGGCTATGTTGGCCTGTTTGTCACGCTGCCGAGGCTGGCTGTCTATCGTGCTCGCAATGCAAAATCTCCACCGGGGCGCCAATCCGCCAGCGTGCGCAGGGTAGGGAAAATCCCACCACCAGCGCGCTGACGATACCAAGGCCGAGGGCCGGTCGCGCCTGCCATTCGCTGCAGCCATCGCGCTCTGCGACCGTCGCCTGCGCCACCTACCACTCCCCCCTATGCAAACCACACACACGACTAGGCCTCGTGTCTTGCCCTATGACGCCTGCTGTGCTGTACATCCACACGTCTAGTGCATACACATCCACACCCATACACAAGCACACGCACACGCACACACGCACACGCACACACCCACCCACAGACTGGAGCAGCCCATATGCTCGCCTGGTTCGCACTGGCACGGTCGCTCCTGCCACATTTCCCCACCTGCACGTGCTTGTCGCATCTTATCATGTCGCTGCTCACCACGCTCCTCGCCGCCACACCGACCCGCTGGCCCTGACCGTGATGCCGGAGCAACGCCCCTCTTTCATGAATTGGTTTCGATTGGCATCAACGGCCAGCCTGGGGAGAGTCAGATACGCTGACTCCCAAGACTTCGCCTACCCGGCACCCGGGTCCTGGCGTTTGCTTCTGCCGCTCGGCCTCGGACCACCAAGTCTTCTGGGCAATAAACCTACAAGATTGCCTCCCTACTAGCCACGGCCTAGCTCGTCACGACACTGCAAAACAAATCCCAAAAAAATCAACCACCCGCTAACCCCCTGTTGGTGACCGCTTCTGCGTCTACATCCTACGTAGTCAGCTGTATCCAATGCTGACAACCACCCACCTCTGCTCGCTTCCCAGTGGTGCTGTCTCGGCCTGAGCCAGTTTCAAAACACCAGCGCCGGAAAAATGTTCATGTTCGCCATGACTCGTCCCACCTCACGATAACGTTGAAACGCCTCTTTATGCGTTGCTGCTTTGACCCCACCCGCTGTCAAACAATAGCGCCTGCCCGACGCAACGCGGCGCTTCCTTTGAATCCTTTGCATACTATCCATGAACACATCCAGTTTGTCCGCGACACACCATGTCGTGACCTGGACAATCGGGATAGCCTTCCAATCCTTTTCATTGCCAGTCCACTCTAGTCATCTCCGGCCTCTGCATCTAGCCGTGCATAAGGCTAGGTGGGGGGTGTGGCGCCTTTTTCCTCGCTATGCGCCATCGCTTTGTGTTACACCTTGACAGCGACACGCCCAAACATGCTTTTAGTACACCACTTATGTATACTACATACACTACCCTGCATTGTCTTCGCGTCCACCCTGCGCCTAAGTATGATGATTACGCTCGATCCGCGTATGGCAGCAGCGACATGACCTCCGTCGCCATCGCCGGCTTCCTAGTAGCGCTGAAGAAAACGTATAGCTTCGTTTTTGCTTTTTCCATACGATCCCTCCGATGCGACGCCACGATCTAGACACTCACATGTCCGGGACCGAGCGTGTCAGTCTTGGCCGACAAAGCTCAAGCTACACAGCCTCTAAAAGTCCCCACGATTAAATGATACGTATCCGCACCGGCGACACCCGTTCACCGCCCAAGCAAAAGAATCTTTTTTGGAAAATAGAACACTCGCTCCCGGCCCTGTTTTCCCATATGAAACACTAAACTGAACCCGTAGGCCCCACTAATCTCCGTCCTTGGCATTCCACCCGTTTTGTAGAACCATACTAAGAAGTCTCTTCCATACATGAAACACCATGGCAATTTCTACGAGGGATGCTAACCAACACAAGCTTTTTGCTACCTCAATCTTGTCTTGCTACGATATATTGCCAGCCGAGGCACAAACACCAAAACGAGATTGCCGATAATTAAATCTTCGTCTTGGAAGCTCTTCCCATTCGTCGTTTTTCCTGTTTTTATCATTACCATCACCTTTGTCATGAATGTTTGATTTATTTTATTCTTTTTTTCCATTCGCCTTCAGGCAAATCCTGGTCACGCCAAGTCAAAGTATTTCGTATAACCGCAACTTTTCCAGCCACGAACCTTCTAGACTCTCTCCCCCTCTCTTCTCGCTTCCACGCGCCTGGTTCAAGGCTGAAACAAACTTGGACGGGCTGACCGTCGTTCACGTCAGAGTCATGTGATGCATGTGTGTGCATTGTCCACCAAACACCATATCCCGTTTTGTTGTATGTGTGTGTGTGTCATGGGCGCACCCAATAGTTGTGCCGTGCCGTGTTGGTCATTTCTTTCCCCCCTTCCTTCCTGCTCGCTTGTGTCTTGCCAACTCGGCCAGTCTGCCTCGTGATCAAACATACGGCCGAAATCCTATATTCCTTCCATGCACACCGTAAGCTATTCATAATGTGTCAATACATTGAAACAACCCCTTCCCTAACCTTTCTTTCCCTAAACCCTATATATCCAGCAAATAGGATAAATTCTCTACTTGGCCTAATCAAAGATTTTTTTTCTCTCTCTTAATATAAAGAAGATAGTTGATAACCAACAGTGAATGAATTCACACATCAGTGACGTGCCCCAACTCTTGCGTATATTCCATTCAAAAGATTCTGGAAATATAACTCTAAATCTATGACACACACATAGATACACATGTACTCTTTCCTGTATATGTCTCTCTCTCTACTGTGCGTGGCCCACACCACCTCCTGTTTCTCCAGGCGCCGCAGCACTGCCTGCAAAATTAATCTGCGCAAGCGCGTCTCTCTGCCATGTGTCGTCTCCACTCTCACTCGCCGTCGCCGTGCTGTTGCGATTCGCGACTCGTAGACCACCTCCACCTCCTCCTGCATTCCCGTCATGAGATTCGTTGCTCACATACCGACCCATGTAGTTGTCTTGATAGGCATTCGCATCGTTGCCCTGATCACCACCCATGCCATCGCCTCCACCATAGTACTCGCGGCTATGCCACGTTTCGTTGCCAACAAACTCGTTGTCTCCGGCCGGCGAGGGCCCTGGTCGAAGCGCGTCTGGCACGGGGCCGCTGAGGCCGCTGCCCCCACTTTCAGACTGATATTGCTGCTGGTGTGGATGGTATGCGTTTTGGTAGTTCATGGGCTCGTGGGCACCTCCCAGGTCCAGTGATCCGGTGTCTTGGGTGCGCAAGTCGGGCAGGAAAGAATGGCGGTTATCAGTTGGTGTGCGATCGCTTGGGTCGTGGAGTTCAACGCCTTGGTTTGGTGCCCCCATGTCGGGCAGGCCCAGCTGCGGCGATTGCTGCGACACCATGGATTGCTGGTGCTGTTGTGGAGGATACATACCAGGCTGCTGAAATTGTTGCTGCTGTTGCCCGAGTGACAAATTGTTCATGTTTGCCGTCATGCCCATCAGACTGGGGGCTCGCGTCGAGCCTGCTTTCAGACTCGCCGGGCCCATTCGTCCCATACCATGCATGCTTCCACTCATACTTGCACGAGGTCCAGGCTCTTCACTGATCATCTGCGCGTCCTGCCCGTTGGGATCCCGGATGCTGTACTGCGCGATGGAGCGCATCTTCCTCGTAACCCATCCCGCCAGAATCTTTCCGCGTTGCTTCTCACCCAAGCGAGACCGGTGGAAATCGCCTTTTTGTACAAAAGATACAATGTCAATCACGAGTTGGTGCTCGTTCAGAATGGCATTGACAATAACGGGCACCATGCTGGCAAGGAAGTTTCGTCGGAAGATTTCCACCACAACTACGACAAGCCCACCTGCTTGGAAAACGGCACTGTAGATTGTCAGCAAATCACTGTCAAGTATAAAATGAATAGAAAGAACGTACCAGCCTCCTGGGACAATGTTCCGGTGACAACGCTCGACCGACTGCTCAATGTCCATTGAGAAATGGTTCAGTCCATTAACTTCAAAAGTGTCACCTATGCTTCCGAGGACGAAAAGTACCTGCATATCCACAGGCGCTCCATTAGGTCCAATAGGTCGTGTCACATTGTGCAAAAATCCCAAGTCACCAGTGCGGACATATCGCACGTTTGGATCACCGTCAATGGTTCTGCCGTTGAAGCGCTCTGCATCCAACCGCTCTTTTGACATGTAGAAGCTATAGGCGTTCGCCTCTGACTGTACCCAGATCTCGCCATACTCGCCAACTAGGCACAGCTGATTTGTTTCTGGATTGACAATGGAAATTTGAGTGCTCACTGGCACCATGCCCGAGTCTTGGACGAGCAGTGAACCGGGCTCCGTGTCAGGGTCGACAGGCATGACGAGACCGCGTCGTAGAGCATGAACGTCGAGATGGAGCTCTATTGGCTCGATGCACATGTACGATCGTGATGCTACCATAGGGTTCAACACATGTGAGTACACGGTGTTGATCGCGGTTCGGTCTAAGCTTGCTGGTGAGAAATGCATGCGCACTCTCTGATCTGCACTGGATTAGCAGTCTTCAACACCTCTACCCTGCTGCCATGCACTTACAAACATCGGCGCGTGGTCTTCCGTCAGTCGCGATCATGAGGTTCTTCAGCTCGTGCAAAGCCATGCTCTTGCCAGCCCCACGTGCGATTGCGTGGTCCAACATCTGACTTGTTGCATACGCATCCTTGATCTTGTACCGCGAGAGCGTTTGGAAAAGAATATTCGGGTTTTGCGCAAAATCTACAGGTGACACCAGGTATGTGGGTGCAGCGAGGAAGATACCCATGAGACAGGTGTGAATAAAACCAAGTCCTATCGTGCTTCGGACGCAGCCTAGTACAGGCCTTGTACTTGTCATTTGACATGTCTCTTTTTGAACCTTGCACAGCGCCATAATCTGGCTATGACCCAGCTGTACTGCGATGCGACGTTGGTCGGGCGTCCAGTATGTCCAGACTAACACTGGGTAGCCAGCTTGTATCCACGCGGGCCGTATTGTAAGCTTGAGATCACGGCAACCGCTCGATTGCTTTGGCGGCTTTGTGGTGCTGTACATGTTTGGTATGTTAATCTTGAGAATAGCGGCCGATTGTTTGATGTGTTGCGATACTTGTTTGACCTTCATAAGGTGGTCAACGTCGGCGTTGACGAGGATGGCCTTGACCTTGAAATCAGCGAGGATATGCAACAATGCCGGCGCATCCTCATTCAGCCTATTCTGATCAATAGGCGCCATTGGTATGCAAACAGCTCCAAGCACAAAACATGCATGGACGGCATAAACAAACTCCTCCGAATGCGTGTACATCAGAAGTAGATGGTCGCCGGGTTGGATCTTGACCTTGTTTTTCAGGTACATTGCTACGCTTGCAACCTTCTGGTCGAATTTCTTCCAATTGACACCCTTGCCTTCTTTTCCTCGGCCATCGACTGTGCAGTACGCAAGCTCTTCGGCCTGCCGTGATACGCGCCACTGCATGAGGTCGTGGATGTTTGTGAATTGGTTGAGTGGTGTTGATGTCCTGTCATCGATGACAACCTCACGGTGATCGACACCCGAATACTGCTTGTCTTGGAGCATCAAGAACTGCTGACGTGCCATCGATGCATCAAATGACCACATGCCACCAGCGGGATCATCACCAAGCGCAATGTTTTGCACTGATCGCTCGACACCAAACTTGACGTGGACGCAGGGTAAAGAGCCGTTGTCGAACTCTCTTCTGCAAAGCATGTTGCCAATTTCTCGTCGTCCGTTTTTGATGACTCGTGGAAGCGTATTCGGTGCCGTGATCATGACGCAGTATACTCGCAAGTGATGTTCTTGGTAAAGAACCTCCATACACCTCTCGGATAGCGAGTCTAAAAATGGTATATCCAATTGTTGTGGTGGCCCACCAGGGTTCGTGGGCGCCGTCGATGCAGCCTGTGTTTCAATAAGGATAATGGGCAGATATTCACCGTTTACATAGGAATCAAATGACGAGCTGTGGTACGTTAGAGCACTCTTCATGTTCCTGCGAGCTCACTTACCAATCATAAATCTTCGGGACGGCTTTCATGATGCTTGTAACCAGGTGCTGTACGAAAAAGTATCGATGTTCAGCTTCAAGCTGACCGTTTTCTACCCATTCAACACGCTGTCGGATGCGGTCTTCGTACAATCCGAGGACAAATATCTTCCCTTCTACAATGAAACCTAAAAGTCCAGTGCGAAGAAATTCAAGCTCAAGCAACTGCGGCGTAGGGCTACCCTCCACAAACCGGTATGGTCGGGCATGGAAGATAGTCTCGGTATGCTTCTGCAGCTGCCAGAAGCCGCCCGACAATGAAGGCGAGTCTACCCAGATCTCACCAATCGAGTATGGTGAACACAGAAGACTTGTCTCAGGATCTACGATGGCTAGTGTCGCATCTGGTATTGGGTATCCAAAAGCACCGACCCGCATGGTGCCAGGCTCGTTGGCACGCTTGCTTGCCTCTTCTCCAATCGCCAAAACAATGACCTCGTTCATCTTCAGAGCCTCCTTGTCCAGCAAGATTTCTGTGAGCTCTGTCGGGCCTTTCTTTTTCTTCTCTTTTTTGTTTTTCGTGGTGCCACCGCCAATGAGACTAGAGTAGCCGTTCGCCGCTGCGTATTTGTCCTCGGCTTCGTCTTCTTCTTCGTCTGATTCCTCTGCTGCTATACTCAGTGGGCAGCCCATGCGTTCCTCTCCCCCAAGCCAGTCGCGTACGGATATAATCATTCCACCATGTTCTGGCAAGCAAAGCATTGGCGCAATTAATTCCCGGGCTCTGGTATTTCGCAACGGTCTAAAGTATCGGTCTCCGAGAATCTCGTGGAATTCACAGTCGACTGTAAGCGTGTCGATCAGGCATATTTTCACTGAGCTAAAGTTGGGCTCCGTATTCTTTTTGAAGTTTCTCGTAGCCATTGGGTCTTGTTGGTAATTATATGCAGCGCGCTTGAGACCCGGGTAATCCGCCAGCAGTATGTTAGACTTGTACTTGGTAATGAGATGCGCATATAACCCTGGAGTCTCCATTGTCGCAGTCTCAAGCCACACTGTTGTGTGACCCCCATAAACTGCAAACAAAACGCTCAGAATGAGACCGGCGCTTTCGCGCGGGTCGAGGTACGAGAGTATCACTTCCGTAGGGTTTCTGGATGGCGCTGGAGCAACAAATTTGCCCTCGGAATCCCGAAGGCTCGTGCTGAATGTGTCTTGGCTCTGGCTATGTGCAGGTATCGTACTAATCATGGCGCTGATGCATGCCATTTGATGCATAATGGTTCGGTGACTGAGCACGACACCACGGAGGTCTCCAGTGGGTGCACGCGAGAACTCGATGTAGGCAACCTCTGGTACTTGCAATGGCGGAGTATCATCGTGCTTTTTCGGATGGTAGCTGCCAAACTCGTTTGTCTTCCACCACTCGACGCCACTTGGCCATTTGAGACGGTTTTGACTAATGTCACGGTGGAAGGCCTTGAGATTGTTGTCTGTGGTCAGTGCAAGATGAGCCTGAGTTGTTGTCAGGAGGAGAATGAGTTTTTGGTAGTCGTCGACGCTATTGATGGGTACCGCTACAACGCCCGCAATGAAGCAGCCCATCAGCGCTACGACAAAATCAATGATTTCCGTATCCCTGTATACCAAAGCCACGCGATCGCCTCGATACAGGTTGCTCTTGTCCCTGATCACCTTGGCAACCTTTTCCGCGCGGCTAGCCACCTTTTCCCAGGTTATCGACGCCGTCTCTTTGCCTTTAGCGTCAAGGACCCAGAAAGCAGTCGCCCTTGGCTGTGTGCGACTACGGTGGCGCAGCACAGCACCAATGTTGTCAAATTTGGACATTTTAATGTTCTGGTTATGGGGATCATAGACGTCAAAAGGCAGATCTCGAGGCTCCAACGGCAGCATGGTTTCGGCTGCGCCCAAAGGTAGGTCATTGGGATTCATCATAGGAGGCGGAATCGCAGCTGTAGGCGAGAAAGCGTCTCCTGACGAATAGCGGTTAGGCCCACCGTACGAGTCGCGATTGTCCTGCATCTGCTGGCCTGTGAAATCAGAGAAATAGCCCTGGTTCACGTCGAGCATGGTACTCCTCCGACTGGCCTCGCCCGGCGATCCAAATTGCCCGTCGTAGCTCTGCTGGTTGTCTGGGTTGAATGCGTAATTGCCCATCATGGTGGGCTCCCGCGAGTAGTCGTGCTCGGGTGTCTGTGGTCGTGGTATGAACGTCTCACTCCCCTGTGACAATTGCGAAGAATTTCGCTGCAGCGAGTTGGTGCGCAGACCCAGCTGCTTCTCTTGAAAGCGCCCTACTTGGCTCGGCGGGTAGGCCATGTACTGCGATCCCCCCGCAGCATTGGCGGGGGGGTTTGCGTAGGCTGCGGATGCGCCCAATGGGTTCTGTGCGGAAGCGTCATGGTATGAGTCTGGGCGCGGAAGTTGGATCTGCGGGGGTTGTGGTCGCGGTGACGGACTCGGGCCGGAGAGGGCGGCGAAAGATGCGCTGCGAGAGCCAGAGCCCTCGCTGCCACCATGGGTTGGGTCTTGTTGGCGCAGGTCGGTTTGCAGCTGGGTAGCAAAGTCGGGCCCCAGGTACTGAGAGAGTAGTATCGTACGGCGCTTTTCGTAGCTGTGCGACTGGTTAGCGCACGCAGAGAGATCGACGGCGGTGGTGATGGTAGTAGTGGTGAGAGTGGAGCATCGCATCGGTGCAGGGCAGTACGGACCCCTTCTGTGTAATGTCACCCTCCTCGAGTTCATGATCCAACTCCTGCAGCTTAGCCTGCAGCTCAGGATTCGTCTCAGCCATGGTGTCGTGGGTGGTGGCGTTGCGAACAGGCACGCGGGCGGGTTGGACTGCGTGTCGAAACAGACTATGCAGTGGCGGTCGGCGGCATTCCACAGGCAAAGACTGAGGCAAAGGCAAGGTGTAAATGCAAAGCGCCCACAGCTAAATCACCAAGCATGTAGCGACTGGCGCGCGTCGAGGGCGGCTGGAACAGCAAGCAGGTAACGGGGGTGAAACGGGCGCTTTGGGCGAGAGAGATGCGCACATTGGCTGTTCAGACAAGTCAGGTACGCGCAGGTCAGCCAGGTCCGTATGACGTTTGTAACCCCAAAAGCTGCCCAGGCCGCTTTAGTCAGCCATCACGTGTGGGCATCGTCGCTACATAGGTCCCACGGTCTGCTGCACCATTTTACCTAGCCAAAGCAAGGAGCAAATCAAGCCGCTGGATTATCTAAACCACTATTCACACAATGCGACTAAATAATATCGAAAAGCTTATGTTTGCCAAATATGCGCTTGGCTGTACTTCCCACAGCCCTATCATTCTGAATACTTTTGCTTTAGGGCTGTAGTCGATCGTCACGTGTGGGGCGTTGCCATGTGGGCCCCCCACGGGTTGTGCCTCGGCTCCCTCGGGCCATGGCTGCGCTGCTTCAGATGCGCTGCAACGCGTCCGGGCATTACATATGATGACGCCCAACGTCTCAAACCCGCCCGGACGCCTGCTACTCCCCCCATACACACCTCCTTTTCCAAGATCGAACACAACCTAACGACAGCCTCGGGCACCATGGCTACACTCATCCACCCTCCGCCCGTCGATCCTTCCCAGTCCACTATTGAGAATGTCTTGGAACTGACGCAGCTGTCCGACATTGATCCCAACCTCTTTACCAATACTCGTCCGCTATGGCACCCACCGGGCGCGCGCGGAATATACGGTGGAGCTGCCATTGCGCAGACCCTGAGCGCCGCCATGAAGACAGTCGACCCCGACTTCACCATACACTCGATGCACTGCTACTTCATCCTTGCTGGAAATAGCGAGATACCCGTCATATATCACGTAGAGAGGGTGCGCTCAGGAAGGTCGTTTGCGACAAGGACGGTGCAGGCGCGCCAAAGGGGCAAGGTCATCTTTACCACGACCATGAGCTTTGTGCGGCAGAACAGCGGAGGCGCCAACAAGATCGAGCACTTCCACCCCATGCCGGACGTCCCAGCGCCCAAGGAGGGTAGCGACGACTTGAAGGCGCCCGGCACTGGCCAAAGTCCCTTTCAGACCCATATGTTGCCCATCGAAAACGGTGATTGTCTTCACATGCTCCCCTCTTACGTACCTCGGCTCATATGTAGCAGATGAATCCGACAAGCCTCATACTAAGAGATGTCGACAATGGATAAAGGCACGCGGCCAAATCTCTCCCGCTGGAGGTCACGAAGCCCACCTCTCCGCCATCGCATACATGTCCGACAGCTACTTCATCGGTACTGTTGCGCGTTCGCACAAGCTACTGCGCTACTCGAAGCAACGCATGAGCAGCGCCAGGTCGAGCATTGACGAAGATGTGCTGAAGAGGTTGCTGGAGATGGACGACGCCGAGCTCCAACGCCAAAGCAATGTTAACGAATCAGACAAACAACGCATCCGTGAACTGAAGAACGCCGAGGACAAGGCAAAGAAAGCTGAGGTAAAGCCCGAGATTGGCATGATGGTCAGCCTGGACCACACCATCTACTTTCATAACCCTCGCAGCTTCCGGGCAGACGAATGGATCTTCACTGAAATGGAGACCCCCTGGGCTGGTGACGGCCGTGGCCTCGTTTTCCAGAGGATGTATACCAAGGACGGAACGCTCATAGCCAGCTGCGTCCAGGAAGTAAGTTTTCTGCTGTTGTCTGCAGTAGTGGACCATACTGACGTGGACAGGGCGTTGTGCGATTGAAGCAGAACGACAGTAAGCTATAGTCGTGACCATGTGTGTTTTGCCGGTGTATTCGTGTATTTTGTTTCGATTGACTTTCAAGACGCCTTTCGATTGGCCTGGCTGGAGCAGGCTCTGCTTATTATACCGTATTAGAAGCTTTAGATCTGGAGATTCGCTACAGAAGCCTTCCGTACACATTATTGACTTTAATGTTATACATACACGATGATTCATACATGGCTTGGCGCAATGGATGCATATGTGCAATGTACAGACAAAAGCAAAAAGAGTGACACCGGAAGGCTGTTGATCTGCGAGGCGATGCAGTGGAAGCTGCATGCAGCAGTAGAGGCCTGCACGTCGCCCGCTCGTTCTTTCCGTGTTCCAGGTCAGGAACCAATTAGCGCACCACCGGCTCCAAGCTAGTTGGTCCCTCACACTCGGATTCACCCGGCAGCTTCTTGGCTTGCTTCCTAAGCTTTCGCCGGCATTGCCCTTCAGAGACCCTAGTTTCCTTGCAGAGGCTCAGCCTTACCAACCTCACGCGCTATCTGCCATGTTATAGCCATTTGCGCCTGACAGTCAGCCCGCCCAGAAGATGAATGTCAAGCAGGCGGCATGTCTGAACTGCCGCAAAAGCAAGATCAAATGCCGGCGCGAAGAAGGCGCTCCCGTATGTGAGAGATGTTTGAACATAGGCGTAGACTGCATCATACCCGAGTTCCACATGTACGTGATGTCCATGTACAGACACGTCGTGGCACATGCGCTAACTACACACCCGGACGATTAGCGGCAGGCAAAAGGGCGTGAAAAAGTAAGTAGTTGACTCCAAATTCACTTGCCAAGCTAAAAATTCCCAGTAAACGTTCAGGCTTGGAGAAAGCAATATACCAAGTGGAGGAGGCCATCAAGAAGAGGAAATCAGATGCGGTTGCCGATCAGAACATCCTACAGCATCTACAGCGGCTACTCAACGACGCACAAGGAGACGAAGGCCCGAGCCAAGACGCAAAAACGTCACCAGTTCCAGCAGAATCCTGCTATGTACCAGCAAAAGAAGCGGTCCGTACTTCGAGCGATGATCAGCTTGCTGTTGAAGACGTTGAGAATCCGCTGCAGCTTCTAGCTCGCGCCTCAGACTTGAGAATCGCCACCACTCCACAGTCATATAACACAAGCGTCGCTAGCCCTGAAGGCAGGTTCACTGGCAGCGAGCAGAGTGCATTCCTGGACGTACATCATTTCTTCTTACCAATGAAGGCCCACCTAGACCAGGGATCAGGCTTAGACCCCATTGACGTCGGGTTGGTCACCAAGGACGAAGCCGAAATGCTTTTACAATAGTAAGTACTGTCAACAAGGCATCAACACGTGCTCACAGCATGCAGCTTTCACAAAAAACTAGCTCATACGCGATGGGGTCTTGATCCAGTGGTGCACACTCTGTCGTTTGTTCGAAACCGCTCAGCCTTTTTATTTACTACGTTGCTGGCTATGACTGCCATATTCCTACCAGAAACCTCTGCTTTGGCCAAAAGACTGCTTTTGCACCGCAGGTTTCTGGCTGAACAGGTCATTGTTCGGAAGTACAGATCCGTTGAAATTGTGCTGGCGTTTATGGTTAGTATACCTTGGATGCCACCGGGGTCGCATGCAAGCGACGACGATACGAGTTCCTATCTAGCCACCGCATTATCTATTTCGTTGGATCTCATGCTAGACAAGGTCATCACACCGTCTACATCTTTTGATCAGGATCTTACTAGGAAGATACCCAAAGCGGAGTGTCTTGACGCAAGGAAAGCGTTAGCCATGGACGGTTTCGAGGATGTCGACCCTGCTTCTGAATGGGGCCAGCGGCTGCTTCGTCGGAGGGAAAGAGTCTGGATTGCTCTGTTTGTGCTGGAACGTGGTGTATGCCTTGCTCGCGGCCGCAGTTACTGTGTGCCAAAGACCTGCTTGATCCAATATAGCGACAGATGGCACTATCACCAATATGCGTATGCTCAGGATGGTCCGCTAGTATCCATGGCGGTGTTACGTCGCGATCTGGACAGCCTTTTTGCCGAAGTACGCACCCGATGCGACAACTATCGCCTAGTCGAAGTAGGCACAGAGGTCGCGCAGGAAATTGACAAATCCATTGAAGATTTTTTCGACAATTGGTCACGAGCATGGCCAGCGGTGATTAGCGACCCGGAGAGTAAAAGCCTGCCTCCTTACGTTGAGATACTTGTTACGCACACACGACTCTCGACGTATTCAATGCTTCTGAATCATCCAAGCGCGCCTCCAGAAGTTAAGCGTTCCTTCCGCAAATCGGCGTTATCCTCTGCACTCAATGTCATGCGTGCAGCTATCCAAGGCGAGGCCCGTCTAAAGTCCATGCCCAACAACACTGTCACGATGATCTGTTTCGCCGCCAGCATAGCGCTCGCTCTAAGCGCACCGGTGCCTGAGGGAAGTGGTAACAAGAAGAGCCTTGCTCCAAGTGTGAGGCATCTTATTGAAGATACCGCGACCGTCCTAGAGCGTATTGGCAGCACACCCGCGCACCGAAATGGCGCGTCAGTCGTGTATGGTAGGTTCTTGCGTGTCTTGGTCAAGCAAGCTCCTGAGATTGAGATGCCAGCGCCTCTGCCTCAGCAGGATCCTGCACCAACTTCAATGGCTATACCAGACCTTCTCTCGCCCTCGAATCTTGCACACAACGAACTACCAGCTCCGAACAGTCATTCCTTAGGCCCAGATCCCATGAGTGGTTATTGGCCCGATCGTCTAGACTTTTCTGCAATGTCTTACAACGAGGTCAATGAAACGGTCACAAACTCGGATCTATTCTCTGCAGCATTACTCGATCTACCATGGACCGACTCTAACCCGCTGTGGACGGACTGGATGAATCTTCCGGATTTCAACTTTCCGTGATGGCATGGTACAGAGACGCGTCAACTCATTGCTAGGCGCGTCATGGACTGGGTGGTCATGCGTGAGTGCCTGGTGAATCGCCAAGGTGTGGATAATATGTGGAGAGCGATTGAACCTCGGGCTTCGCTAGGAGCATAACAGGACGACTAGGCCTTATCCGACCGAGGGGCACGCAAAGCCCCGCTCCGAGCTTCAACGCCGCTCGACCTTCGGCACTTGAATTGGTGCCGACGGATCCAAACATGCATGACGTTATACTTGCAATGCGACTGTCACAAGCGTTTGATGACCCATGTCCGGAGCTCGACCGCAAAACTTCAGCCCGCCTGGACGAGTCGGCGATTCTTGAGCCTCCTTCCTGAATGATTTAATTAGGCTGGTCTTGCTGTCGCTATCCCTTCATTTGCTTTCATAATGGATACACTACCTGCTTCTTACCGGCTGCTCGCAGCCTTTCCCTCGCGGTTATGCGCCCGGCGACCTATTCCTCCACAATTACGCGCTGCACGAAGTCTACCACCACGATGGCGGCTGACGGGGCAATTGCGATGCATCAGTGAACGTGCGCCGACAATTGATCGCTCGAAATCGAAACTCTTCAAGGATGCAGACGAAGCAGTGGCAGATGTACAACCTGGTTCCACCGTTCTGAGCGCAGGATTTGGGCTATGTGGTGTTGCAGATACGCTGATTGCAGCAATGAAGAAGCGCGGACCTCAGTCATTACATTCATTGACGGCTGTTTCGAACAATGCTGGTATCGAGGATGTTGGCGGTTTAGCGCACCTCACAAAAAACGGGCAAGTCAAAAAGCTCATCATAAGCTTTTTGGGAAACAACAAGGCGCTTGAGAAGCAATATCTCAGCGGTGGCATCGAAATCGAGCTTTGCCCGCAAGGTACGCTTGCTGAGAGGATACGGGCTGGTGGTGCAGGCATCCCAGCCTTTTACACACCAACCGCTGTAAACACGCTGCTACAAGATGGCCAGATTCCAGCCAAGTTTGACAAGGAGGGCAAGGTTGTAGGATATGGTCAAAAGCGCGAGGTCAGAGAGTTCAATGGCAAGAAGTTCCTTATGGAGACCGCATTGACAGGCGATGTTGCCATTATTCGCGCACACAAGGCTGATGAAGCTGGTAACTGTATCTTCAGGTAAGAATTGCGCAGCCCCAATGCCCGAAGATCTACTAAAGAAATAATCAGATACACCACCAAGGCTTTTGGGCCTATAATGGCCAAAGCTGCGCGCCTCACAATAGTCGAAGCGGAAGAAATAGTTCCTATCGGTACTTTTGATGCCAACGATATCGACCTCCCTGGCATCTTTGTCGACCGCATTGTACCAGCCACGGCACCCAAGAACATCGAGATTAAGAAAGTTCGGAAGTCTTCTTCTTCTACCGACACTTCATCCAAGAACGAAGCCACGGAACGTCGCGATCGCATAGCCCGTCGCGCGGCGAAAGAGCTTAAGCACGGATACTATGTGAACCTAGGTGTCGGCATTCCAACAGCAGCAGCGTCTTTCGTGCCCGATGGAGTCAAGGTGTGGTTGCAATCCGAGAACGGCATCCTAGGCATGGGCCCATACCCTACAGAAGAAGAAATCGACCCGGATATCATCAACGCCGGCAAGGAGACCGTAACTCTTCTGCCTGGTGCCTCAACCTTTGACAGCGCCGAGTCGTTTGGCATGATCCGCGGTGGCCACGTCGACGTATCCATTCTCGGTGCTCTACAAGTCAGTGCCTCGGGCGATCTCGCAAACTACATGGTTCCTGGAAAGGTATTCAAGGGCATGGGCGGCGCCATGGATCTCGTCAGCAACCCGGATGCCACAAAGGTAGTTGTTGCGACCGAGCACGTAGCAAAGGATGGATCGAGCAAGATTGTCCAGGAGTGCAAGCTCCCCTTGACGGGAGCAAAGTGCGTGAGCACCGTTATTACGGACATGTGCGTTTTTGAGGTCAACAGGAAGCGTGGAACTTTGACGCTTACCGAGGTGGCGCCGGGGGTGAGTGTGGACGATGTCAGGGCAAAAACGGACGCGAAGTTTGAGGTTGCGAGTGATGTGAAGACAATGGAGTAGGGTGTACGTTTTGTTCCGTTTGTTGTCTAGAATATAGAGCTGTGTAGTACATACAACATTTTATTACCTCTGTTCACTCTGTATTCGGGCCGGTTCGTGCATGATGCTCTGCCTGGTCGGACGAAGATGGGTACAAACTATAGTTTGTTTTGTTTTGCGCTTCAGCTCGCACATGCAGCTCGAGTCGCACAAGTGCTCCCCCCGAGATCTCCTGACACTACAGGTGTGCGCTTTGCGCTTCTCTCTTGGACTGATTCTTATCAAAGTTTGTGGAGAGACATTCATATCGAGCGAATAGTTGCTGTGACCCATGTTCCTTTTTCTTCTTCGAAATTTCAGCTACGTAGCCATCCATGGTACGAACAGGGCCGCGAACGCTCGGACGTGCCCACCCTGTGACCCGTGGCAAAGGGTTTGACAGCAGCCAAGCTGGCCAAGCGGGGGCAATTAAAAGGCTTCGCATAGCTTGGTATACACGTATTGCAGACGCGTCTCCTCACACATCAGAAAACCCCACAGTACTCTGGGTATGTATTATGAATGAAGAAAGCGTCCAATCCCTTGCTTAATACATACACTACCACGCGCTTTGAGCAGTCACCGCCTCGGTCGCAAAAATAAGGCCGTGGGAATGGAGTTGGGGGAGGGGGTGGGCTTCGACCTATGGCGCCATGCTTACCGCTAATGTTGTTCAGCCTGCCGATCGCCTGGGCAATATGCGTCCGCTATTGTGTTTTGAGCACAAGTTGTGAGTGCAGAGCCAATCAAGCACTCCCACTAATATCCGAGTCTGCCGTCAAACGGCCCAGCTCATGCACCCCGTGGGGTCGGGAACGGGGGCGGCTGAGGTCTGCTGCCAGCAGCGGCCGTCGTGTAGTACATGGGCTTCCTAGCCTCTGTCTTTCTTGCGGGGACTAGGCTCGGAGCTGATAAGATAAAAGAAGCTATAGTACGCGGCGCTCGCTCTTGTACTTTTCTCTCTCTGCTTGTGCGCTTTTTGCTCCCTGGGTCAGACTTGTGTTTTTTTGATCCTGTTTTTGATCTCTCCTCCTAGATCCAAAAGGATTGCCGGACAGTGAGTGAGCGGGATAAAACCGATTACGGGATGAGTGCGGAAAAGATGCATGATGAGAAGGTTGAGCGGCGGAGTGGGAGCGAGCAGTTGGAGGATGGAATTGTGGAGGACGACCATGCGACTAAGAGGCTGCTGACGAAAATGGATTTTCGGTATGTACCCTGGTTCTTCGGTGATTTTTTTCTCATTCATGCTTCCAACCTTTCGCATAGCTGACGTTTTGCCTTCTCGACAGAATCCTTCCAATTCTTGCGTTGCTATTTCTGTGTTCGTTCATCGACCGCACCAACGTTGGCAATGTGAAGATTCTTGGCCTGCAAGAAGACATCCACCTTACAGACCATGAATACGCTGTTGGACTTTGTGTCTTCTACGCTACATACATTGCAAGGTGAGTTTTATTGTGTCCCGATACGCGCGCATCGGCTGTGCTAGAGATTGACTTAATTTTGCAGTGAACTTCCCTCGAACCTGGTGCTCAAGAAGGTGTCACCAAGGATATGGCTGCCCACGTTGACCGCTGTCTGGGGCATCCTGACTATGTGTCTAGGCTTCGTGACAAGTTTTGCGTCTTTTGCCACTGTTCGTGCACTGCTTGGTGTTGCGGAGGGTGGATTGTTGCCTGGAATGGTAAGATACTGGCAAAATGTATCATCTAAATCCTTTCTAATCCGTTATTAGGTATTGTACTTGTCACACTTTTACAGACGCCAGGAGCTTGCTCTGCGAATTGGTATATTCTACACTGCGGCCTCGCTCTCCGGTGCTTTTGGAGGGCTTCTCGCTCGAGGTCTCAATGCCATCGGCACAGCAGGAGGGCTAGAAGGCTGGCGCTGGATTCTGATAGTCGAAGGGTTAATTACAGTTGCTGTCGGTGGATGCGCTGCCATATTCCTTCCAAACTCCATCGAGTCGGCTGGCTTCCTTACTCCCGCCGAAAAAACCCATGCCCGCTTCCGACTAGGCGAGGCATCCGCAGCACACGAGCGCTTCGACTGGGCCGAGGTCAGACGTGGCATATTCAACGTGCAGGTCTGGCTGACAGCCACAGCCTACTTTGCTATTCTCTCTGGTCTCTACTCCTTTGGGCTCTTCCTTCCCACCATCATCAACAACGGATTTGCCAAGGACCCGAACAAAGCCCAACTATGGACCGTTATCCCTTACGCCGTGGCGTCCGTAGTTACCGTCATCGTTGCCATCATTTCTGATCGTCTGGCTCTCCGTGGCCCAGTCATGTTGTGTACCCTGCCCATCGCAATCGTCGGGTACGGAGTCATCAGCCAGTCAACAAATCCAAAAGTGCAATATGGCATGACGTTCCTCATGGCAACGGGCATGTACGCCTCGGTTCCTTGTATTCTTTCCTGGAACAGCAACAATTCCGCGGGGCATTACAAGCGCGCGACGACTTCAGCGCTACAGCTTGCTATTGCGAATTCGGGTGGTTTCGTAGCCAGCTTTACCTATCAAAAGAAGGAGAAGCCGCATTTCCACAAGAGCCATAAGATAATGTTGGGCTTGCTTTGCGCGGCTTGGATATTGTGAGTTTTACTTTTTTGCTCTTTCGCTTGTCTGGGCGGATAATCGTCATCGACTCGGTGAACAATGGCTAACAATACAAACCATAGGATCGCGGCAAACGTGGCATGGGTATGGAAGATTAACAGGGACAAGGCGAACGGCAAGTATGCGGAATTTGAAGGCAAGGGAGACGACAGAGACCCCGATTTTAAGATGGTTATGTAATATCTTCGGTGTTTATATCAGGCTTCCTCATGAGGTATCGGGTAATTTAAAAATATAATCATCATTTACCGACATTTTGAATTGTTTGTTACGAAGGAGCTCGTTTTTGGTGAGGAATCACTTAGCCGGTGCGCCTACTGCGAGCCAATCTAAAATGCCAAGATTTCTCTACAACTTGTTAGAAATTACCAAACAAGGGCGAGCTATTCAACTTATTTTATGTATGCCCCCCTTTTGATTTGATAACTAGGAGTAATAGTATTGCGATGAAAAGGTAGTAGCTTGCATAGGCGCGCAATAAGCGCATAGGCCAAGTGATACAACGCTAAAAGCGAGCTCCTTCGTATTTGAAGCCTAAGGAAAAGACGTTTTTGTCAGTCAATCTATGCTGCTTCTCTGCATTTCAACCCACTCGAATTTTTTCAGCTCCATCGTGGTTGAAAATATTTGGGGTGAGATGCGATTACGCGTCACCCTTGCGTCACAGTTGCATGTCCAGTCGTGACGTCCGCTCAAGCCACTTTCGCAGGCAAGACAGGAGATATGCTAGGTGCTCTTGACGCATAAGTGATTTTCGTCCTGGTCTAAGACTGTACGAGTTCAATCATTCAAGAAGTGAAACATTCTCACAATGGGGATAAGTGAGTTTGCTTGTCAGAGTTTTGCCGTTTTTGGTCTCAATTCACCTGTACGATTTCTTTGTCGCACTTTTGACTGCTCTTCAAGGCTGTAGCAAGTTATGATGGTTGAGTCTTCGCACAGCAAGAGAGAGCAGAAAGATGTTTAGACTGGAAGATGAAGAATGTAGTGTTTAGAGGGCATACCTCGTTAAGCATCCACTTAAGGAGGTCAAGGTCGCAGTGGATAACAGCGAAGCGTGTGCAGATTTCTCTAGAGTATAAGAGGATACAGGGATCCCCCTTCATCACTACTCGATGACTAAAAGTTTCATGAAGCGCTTTCCTAGCGTCATCCTGGCAACGGTTGGCCGCAGACGAAACCGTTGATCAGCCTCTCCTCCAGCACATGCACGTACCCCATCTGCACTCGAATCACAGCCACGCCGTGGAGTTTGACCAACCATGCATGCATGCTCGAGTCAACGCCGTCTGCCTCACCCAGCACGTACTCAGCAGGACCCTCAATTACTCAAAACACTAGCCCCCACTACTGTTACCCGTCAGTACGGCACTGGCGACTTCTTGATGCATAGAATGTGCTCGTACGTACGCCACACGCGTACGGTACCCGCTGGATCCCGCACAGGGTTTCCATGTGAGCCATGCATTGAAGCACAGCGGGTATGCACACATGGCAAAATCTACGTTTCATCAGCTGCAAGATGCGACTGAGGACATGGTAAGGGTCCTTTAGTGGTGATGCCTCGAGGCTGCTTGCATTAACTCCCGTATGAGGCTTTCAAGAAGAGACGACAGGGACACTGCGGCTGGGGCTGGACCTGAGCGGGACACCAAGAAACATAGCACAATCGTTTCCATGAAAAGCATACCATCTTTTTCAGAACCCTTAGATCTCTCCAACCTCTCTGAAGCAAAGGTTCCCAAGTAGAAGATGATACGCCATAGGCGAGGTAATCCAGGCTGTATCAAATCTTGTCATCCACGCGTACGTACGCACTTGTCGAGATACCCTGCCATTGATCTCGGAAGCTGCGCTTGCTTGGGTGGATGCTGGTACCGAAGAGTCTGTCTGGCGCACAAGATGCAGGAACGGGGGCGAGATTCAAACTCACTTGAAGATTGTCATGGACTGGGAATGTAGTAAGGCGGTTACCTGCAGAAGTTGTAATCACCATGTATGGCTATACAGTAGAGTCTTTTGGACATTGGTCAAAATCGGGTTCCCCACTTCGGGAATTCAATTCAACGCTACGGCTTAAGGGTCTTAAAGTTCACGACCCGTTCTTTTGGCTGGTTCACTATGTCTGTTATTTCCGGCGAAGTCTTGAAAGTCGTCGTGAATTTTTTTAGTCGATCCGAACGGCTCTCTGCCCACACGCTTCGTTCATAGTTAGCAGGAACGGAAATGCCGACATCCGTGTCAGCGACCCTTGATCGACCAGGTTTGATATGCATAGCAAGAGTCATGCATGTTAGTCTCGGAGTTTTTGTCTAATATCAACAGTGACCAGGGTTGAGTGTTGACGCAGATAAGCACGATGCTCTGACCGGTGATTTGCGTTACCGACATTTACTTGCAGCAGTCTCGGCTATAACGGTGTGATGGTGTTTACCTTTGCTTTTTGGCGTTTTTTTTTGGTCGGCGAAACGAAGCCACTTTGCTTGAGGCTGGGCAGACTCAAGAATGAGCTTTGCATGGAGTTCTACTGGTGCTGACTGCGGAACGCAAAAATAGACACGTTCGAAGACAACCACTGCGCCAGTCAGCATGCTCTCAAGCGCTGCTGCGCCTTGTCAAAGACGGTGAGCATGACGAAAGGGCTTGCCTTACATCTGATAGAGTGAGGTGATGGAATGCGAGCTGAGAGCTGATCTTTGGTGTTGCATGCAAGTAAGCAGACCCACCTCGACTCTCCAATATTGTGGCGCGCTTCGTTGTCATGCTTGGATCCACCAAGGCGTTTCGGTAGAGAGGTAGCAGATGTTACATATTACTGTTGAATGTTTCTTTTCCGCAAAATTCTTTTGTATGGTGCGAAGATTGCTGTGAGCGACCGCCCGTAAATCCTCACCGGTCCGACTGCACCAGGTAACGACATGTTTCCAGTCTGTGGGCTATCGGATCCCAACTGCCAACATCCATTGTCAAAATGCGCACAGCCGTTCCTCTAGGCCGCTGTGCCGTGGCAAGGCGCAACTATTGGGAGCTGGAGCGACGTATCAAAGTATGTAGGTGTACCTACAGTAGCTCAAGCAACCGGTGCGTTTCTGCTGCATATCAATAGTCTGTATTTGGTACGAAACGTCATGGAAACAGAGAAAGATCTGTCAATCAGGCGACTGCAGTCGTCCAATTTGCCGTATTCGGCTTAAGCCTAACGTTGTCTGCCCTCTCAGAGGATGTGGTGGTGCTGCGGTCGGAGGACAGCTTCGGGACCCCTCTCGAAACTCCGAGACGCACCCCAAATAAGGACTGGCGCTACCCGGAAATAGCACACATCGGCGCGCCTCGCTTGCGCTTCTTCAGATCATTCTACTCGCTTGTCAGGCCATCAAGCGCTCCAAGCCACAACAAACGACTCTCGACCCCATGGAGAGCCCGACCCGCAGGCTAACCCTAGTGCTGTCTGCACTTGGTATCGACATGTCAACCTCAATCTTAGAGACCCCGCTTTATGCATGATCCTGGCACCACTCCTGCTTGCAGCCGCTCCACAGCTTACTCGGGTGGCTTTGCCAACATACACAGCTCAGCGATGCCTAGCGCTCGGCAGACCATCTGGCCCATCCTGCTCGATCAAGGCTTGGAGTCTGCATCGGCATGTCTAGCTATCTTCGGTTGTGGAACGCAAATACTACCGGTATTCCACACTGCCTCGACCACTCGGAGCTCTCCGTTCCTCTTCCTAGGGCTGATATGCACATGTCTCTTACGCTCACTTTTCTTGGGAAGGTGGTCATACTCAGCCTCTATACCGTTTGTGTGCTACACGCCGTCCTGATGGCGATCCAAGGGACTGTCACCAGGCGCCTCTGCACTCTCCCGCAGAGGCACCATGCCAGTTGCTAGGGGTGGAAGCTCTCTACTGCTAGTAGATGATGTCGGTTAAAGTCGTTGCTCGGCCCACTTATCCAACAGGGCCGGGGGTATGCTGAAGTTATATTACTTGTACCACCCGTTCTCTGTCTATCTTGCCAGCCTACGCTCTTGTTTGCACACCAGAATATTAGGTAGACCTTCACTCTTTGGCTCTATCTTAAGTATTCTGGAAGTCTTGTTCCACAGTCTGTCCTCTCCGTTGCCTTTCTCTAATCCATCATGGTTTTTTCAATACCAAGAGTGGTCACCACCCTCGGGCTTCTCTTGCCTACTGTCACATCGCTTGCCCTATCTTATGAAGACCGCACACCAAAAACACCACCAGTCCCTTGGAAAGAAACAGGACTCTTCAGTGGACATGTCAGACGAACGGGGTATAACACTTCTTGCAACAATGGCCCGCAATCAAGAGACTGTTGGTATGATGACTTCAACATCGACACTGATATGGACCTCGAGTGGCCGGACACGGGAAAGACAGTCAAATACCACCTAACCATCACAAACTCTACAGGAGCTCCGGATGGGTTCGAGAGACCGATGTTCTTGATTAACGGCCAATACCCCGGGCCAGTGAGTGTTATGCAAAACATGTCAATAGTCCTTTTCTAATGAATTGCAGACAATCGTCGCTGATTGGGGAGATGATCTGGAGATTACTGTTACCAACGGTTTAGAAAACAATGGCACAGGTATACATTGGCATGGTATACGACAACTCGGGTCAAACGAACAAGACGGAGTAAACGGCATCACCGAATGCCCAATCGCACCCGGTGACTCCAAGGTCTACAAGTTCAAAGCAACGCAATACGGCACTACTGTAAGTATCTCAGACTGTGCAACACATTGAATGAAGATAACTGACCGCCAAAGTGGTACCACTCGCATTATTCCGTACAGTATGGCGACGGCATCGTGGGGCCTTTAATCATCAGGGGCCCTTCAACCGCAAATTACGATATTGATCTTGGCGCCTTTCCAATGACCGACTGGTTTCACGCAACCACCTTCACTGTCAATGCTGCAGCGGTCCATGCAAGAGGCCCTCCAACTGCGGACAATGTCCTTGTCAATGGCTCAATGACCTCATCTTTTGGCGGACAATACGCCGAGACAGTTTTGACTCCTGGCAAAGCCCACTTGTTGCGCCTGATTAATGTTGGCATCAACAACTATCTCCACGTCGGTCTCGATGGCCACAAATTCCAGGTCATCTCAGCTGACTTTACACCCATCGAACCTTACTACACTGACAACTTGGTTATTGCAGTCGGTAAGCTTACCCGAAGTCGTGTTACCATGCATGCCCGTTTCTCTTAGCACAGCATTGTGCGGTGTGACAATGATCAGCCCACCACAATGCTGTCACGACAACCACCGCTGATCAAGATTTCACTAACAACATTGCCAGGTCAACGATATGAGGTCATTATTAATGCAACCGAGGCGGTTGGTAACTACTGGCTCCGCGTCGGTACCGGCGGTAGCTGTGATGGTCCGAACGCCAACGCGGCAAACATCAGGAGTATCTTCCGATATGCTGGTGCCCCAGCCGGCCAGCCTAATACGACTGGTAGCCTTCCATCGGGCTGCTACGATGAGACCGTTGTTCCCCACGCCAAGACAACTGTTCCTCAGGACATGCCCGCACAGCTCAGTGTGGGCTTTAACCCCAACTGGACCAGCGACGTGACGGAGAACCAGGGCCTGGTCCAATGGCTCGTTAACGGTGATCCCATGGCGGTTGACCTTGAGATCCCAACACTGCAGTCAGTCTTGGATAACAATGTCACTTACGGCAACAACCGCCACGTGTTTGCGGTTGGCGAGGCAAACAAGGTACGTCGTCTTTTCTAATTGGTATCACCGTGTAGCGATTAACAAAGGCTCCAGTGGCAATATTGGGTTATCCAGCAAAACAGCTCCAACCCAGCCCTTCCCCATCCTATTCACCTTCACGGCCACGACTTCTACGTCCTTGCACAGCAAGAAAACGCTGTCTGGAGCGGAGATATTTCAACTCTGAAGACCGATAATCCCATCCGTCGCGATACGGCTGATCTCCCTGCGAACGGCTTCTTGGTCCTTGCTTTCGAGTCTGACAACCCTGGTGCATGGCTCATGCACTGCCACATTCCCTTCCATGTTGCTGCGGGTCTCGGTGTGCAGTTCCTCGAACGCGAGTCCGAAATCAAGGCGAGTGATGGCTTCGCAGAGATGAAGAGAACCTGTAAAAACTGGCAGTCTTGGCGCTACCAATTCCACCCCAACGGTATCCTATTCCCCGGTGACTCCGGACTTCGTCGTCGTTACTAAAGTCGAAAAATAAAGAAATCATTTTTACCATTCTTGTTCTGGGCGGGTCCGTGTCGTTGAATTTGAGAGTCGCAGCGATATTATTCCCCCATTCTTCTTTGTTTAGGACCTCGCAACGCTGTTCTTGTATCATGTTCCGTTTAGCGAGGCATGTTTTTTTGTTCTCTCAGTGTAGATAAGTAATGATCGGAATGAAGAAAAGAGACTATGTCTCCTCTACACAATAGACTTTGGCTCAACTCTCCCTCCTCCACATGACGTTAAACCCCACTTTACTCTCCGTTCTGTTAGACTTGTATTCAACCTAAAATTTTTGTCGATCAGCATCGTACTTCTTCGATCAACATAACAAATCTTCAATTGTTCTTTTTTTCTCGTTGCCCCTGACATCACGTACCTAGCTGGCCAGAAAAAAACCCCTCCGTCTCTTGCATCCCGCTCCCGTACCACGCAGCAGGACAGCACTAGCCACCCATACTAAGCGACCCTCTCTTACGTTTCTTTGCTTTTGTCGCAGGTACATGGGATTGCATAAGCGTTCGCAAACTAGTCCAACCCACGGTTCACCACGCTGCTAGCCAACCACCCAGTTTTTAGGCCCATGGCACTAGACTGATTCCGCGCCTGGATTGTTTTCCTTTAGGGACTAGTGTAGGTACGTAAGTATTGAGTACCTGGTGCCTGACACACTTTAGCTGATTACATGCTATGGTGCGCTGACGTATTATTGTTTGGTAGATGTCGGGTATGCATTTGCTCGTTTCAGACATTGTTTTTTGTCGTTGTGAATCGAGATGTAACTATATATATTTGTGTATGCGCATGTTGAAGGGACGTTGCTATGGTTTCTCATATGGAAGTACCGAGCAAGTGAGGAACAAGAAGAGAAAAAGCCTGATCGTAAATGGGCAAGACTGGGTTATGTGCATGTTTGCCCAGCCCCTGTTGTGTGTATAGAGATCCTGCCAAAAACGTCGGCAGGACAACGTTGCTGGTAGTGCCAACTAATCGATTTAATCGTCTCGCTACGGGTACAAAAAGAGCCAATTGGGAACATTATGGAACATCTGTGAAGAAGTGAGAAAAGGAAACGCCTCTCGCCAAGTTACGGAGCTGATGCTGAAATGTCGGTCTGTGCCTGCTCGGCCTTTTCCTTGCCCTTTGAACTGCTACTTGGGCTGGCCTCGCCGTCCGTCTCAACCTTGACATCACTGCTCTTTTCATCACTCTGCTGTTGCTGTTGCTGTTGCTGTTGCGCCTGAGCCTGAGCCTCTTCTTCTCGCTTTCTTGCTTCTTCCTCTTGCCTCTGTCTCTCTTCCTCCGCTGCTACCCTCTCCAGTCTCTCTCTTTCTTCCTGAGCGTGAACCATTCTCTCGCCTACACCAGGAAATAGGCTAGCAACGAAAAGTGCGAAAGCGCGTTCAATGCCACGCAAACTATCTCGCAACCAGCCAAACCTTTGCTCTTGTCTTTGCTGTAATAGTCGCCTTGCAGCTTCCTCTGGTGATATATTACCTCGTGGGCGTTGATTGTTGGGTCGTGCAACTTGCTCAGCCATGGCTCCAACAGGAAGAAGAGCTTCGAAGTGACGACGTACGAAGTTGATCTGATCTTCGAATATGCCAATTTGTGCCAAATAAACGAAACCAGCAACAGCACCCAGCATAGCAGGTCTATAGAAACCGCCGCTTCCAGCAAAGACGTAGACGAAGATGGCCAGTTTAAAAATTAGCCACAGGTGTCCAGCGATATTATTCATCCGATCGTTGTCCTCTGCTTGAGCTCCATTCTGGTTTTCGTTCTGGTTCTGATTCTGATTCCGTGCCTGATTTTGTACTGGGTTCTGATCTTGAGCTTGCCCACCAACTATTGGCTGCCCTGCTGGCGTTGGCTGCATGTTGGCTAGCTGATTATGCAATTGGTTTGTCCCATGAGCCAATCGTTGTCCAAGATCAGCAAGTAGCTGTCTGTTGTGCGCAAATTGACTTGAGAAGGTTTGAAATGGTAGGGTAGGCGCCATAGGGGCGGTAGTGTACGTGCCTTGCTGATCGAAGAGAACCCCAACTGGACCCTGGGGGCTCGACAAAAGGAACAACTCCGCGGGCATGTCTGCCGGTATTGTTTGTGCAGCGTCCCCTGTTTGTGCTGGACGTGTGTTTTGTGCTGCCGGAGTGGCGATTGGTGCGCTTGGTGCTGTTTCTGTAGTAGCATCGGGGGTGTCCCCCTGCTGGCGATCGAGCATAATACTTAACTCAGCCGCATCAACCCTGAGCTCAGTAGCTGAGCGTCTGAGTGCCGTTACTTCAGGTTCTGTGGGAAGCAATGTCAGGGCCCGATCCACAATGTTCAGATTTTGATTGACTGTATTCAAGTGCTGACGTAGGCGTTCAACACGCCATGCTGGGATATTCAAAGAAAACAGATTGGATGTCAGAAGTCCTCCAGCCTGTACATCGGAGTCACCGGGTAGTCGCAGCAACATCCGAATGTTTTCAATCTCTCGTTTCGTTTCCAAGAAGATTCTTTGAATACGAGGCAACAACCGTTGGTCTTCACTGGATAGAGGTGGACGACCAAATGCTAGTGCATGTGGAACAGCAAATGGAGCTACAGGCTGCGGGAGTCGCGCAGGTATCAGTTGGTTGTATGTCGTAAAAGTCCATCGTACCCCATTAGGCGTGATTTCTTCTCGCCTTATGGGCTGGTCGCTATTGCCAGGGAGGTTCGGTAATCCCGATGGCGGCTGAGGAGCTGTTCCAGGAGGTGATGGATGTGCACCATCTGCAGCAGCCTGCGTGTCATGATTTGGGTGTTCGTTGGTCCGACTGGAAGGTTGTTCATCAGCCCGTTGCCCTTGATGAGCCAATGCCTGAGCGAACGGTCGGTGGAGTGGTATAGGTAGAGGCAAAGCGATGGGGTTCACTTGCTCTGGGAGGCGATGAGGAGGTAGTTGTGGCTGCGAAGTTGGACGAGTTTGTGGTAATACCCGAAATGGATTTGTTGATAGAGGGTTCACGGGTGGACCATCTGGGGTTTCAGGGCGGAACGGGTTTGGTGGGACAGTAGACGACCGTGGTGCAGACGAAGGTGAACTCGGAGGCAGCTCTCGTATGACGAGATGAAGGCTTTGGTCTTTGCTTTCACGTATCTGTGGTTGTCGTCAGCAAGAGCTCAGCTGGCTGTAGCAGCAACATACATTGTCGGCGCCAAACACATTGCTTAGCGTATCGGCATCGTTGGCTACCACGCGTCCTCGATATATGAGTCGCATGCGCTCGGGAGCAGGCTTGGAGGGCACAGCATTCTGTATGCGACTCCGGAGGTCTTTGACTGTGGTGGAGGCGGGGATGTCTGCGAGAGTCACGCCGCCCTCTAGCTCAGCGGAAGGTGAGAGAACCTTGAGGTTGATTGTCTGCTCTGCTTCGGCCATGCTTTCCATGGGAAGTAGCGATTATGGTGAGGGATAGAAGGTTCTCGGTCTGAAAGTGGGCGGCGTGATTGTATACGTTGCGTTTAAAGCACCGGATTCGTCGTCGGCACAATGGCGGCTACCATATATAGTGTGATGCGCACTAGAATGCCCTTCCAAAGCCCCGGTTAATACCCATAGAGATGCGCGCTGCCTGCGTTTGTATGCTCGGAGCGTTTCTACCACTTGCGCACACGATGCGGCCGTTGAGGTTGATGGATGCTAGTGGTAAGCACCTCCGAGCCCACGGCCGCAGCGCGCTAGACTGTCCACGGGTGGGTACGTCATTGGTTGGCCGACGAAGTGGATTTTCCCACACCACGCGACGCCTTTGCCGTCATCTTTCCGCCTCGCCATTGCGAGTCTGCCCCTCTTGAGGTGATCGAGAAGATTAGAAGAGACGTCGCCCATGCATGCATCATGAACATGGCGTCCTCCTGCTCGCGCCAGCTCATGCGGGCCCCCTTCCGCCCGCGATTTAATGCACCCCTACACCCACATGCGCGCCTCTCCGCTCCTTCGCGCACCTTTACTTCGACTCGAGCATCGCGTAGTGAGCAAAACTTCCACAGGAAAGAGTCTTTTAGGTCACGGCTCAATTCCGCGCTCAAAAACACCAAAGTCAAGTGGGAGCCGATACCCATCGCACTTGGTATTGGTTTTCTGGGTGCCTTCCAGCTATACCGCATACAGCGCCGAGAGAAGCATACAGAGTCCGAGGGAAGGAATGGAGACGACGTCGTAGATCAACAAGGTCGCCCAAAGAAACGCGAAAGAATAAGACCGAGTGGACCATGGACGGTCCAGGTCATGTCCACTCTTCCTCTCAAGGCACTCTCGCGCCTGTGGGGTCGCTTCAACGAGATTGACATTCCCTACTACCTGCGCGTGCCGGGGTTCAAGCTCTACTCCTGGATTTTTGGAGTCAAGTACGTCACAATTAGAAGCATCGCAAATCTCATAACTAACCATTTGTAGTCTCTCGGAGGTTTCAGAGCCAGATCTGCACGTGTATCCCAATCTTGCTGCCTTTTTCTACCGCACACTTAAGCCTGGAGTTCGCCCGCTAGACCCCAACCCCAACGCAGTTCTCTCCCCCGCAGACGGCAAAATCATTCAGTTCGGCACCATCGAGCACGGAGAAGTCGAGCAAGTCAAGGGTGTGACATACAGTTTAGACGCTCTGCTAGGCTCCACTAGGCCCAGCACACCGGAACAGAATGTTGCCAACTCGCAAGTCCGCGCCAGCGAGCACGAGAAGACACCGCAAGATGAAGAGGATACTGTGCGCGCAGATGAGGAATTTGCAAACGTGAACGGCATTTCGTATACTCTACCTAACCTTTTCTCCGGGCCATGGCCGAAGGGCGGACAGCCTGCTGAAATGCCAACAGATCAGTCAGTGCCATCAAAACCCTCGTCTGAAGCCGAGGTACGCGCCGACCTTGCTTTGAGTGAATCCCAGCGCCCATGGTGGGCACCCGCCTCGTTGAAGACACCCACTGTTCTCTACTACTGCGTTGTATATCTCGCGCCCGGCGACTACCACCGGTTCCATTCGCCTGTCTCATGGGTCGTCGAGTCACGCCGTCATTTCGCTGGCGAACTTTACAGTGTATCGCCATACCTACAGCGCACCCTACCTGGTCTATTTACGCTGAACGAACGCGTAGTCTTGCTCGGAAGATGGCGCTGGGGCTTCTTTTCATACACCCCGGTCGGTGCAACAAATGTTGGGTCCATCAAGATCAATTTTGACCGCGAACTCCGTACCAACAGCCTGACCACAGACACTGCGGCAGACCGTGCTGCAGAAGAAGCTGCGGCCCGCGGTGAGCCCTACTCTGGATTTGCCGAAGCTTCCTATACGAGTGCAAGCCGCGTCCTGGGAGGCTATGCGCTCAAGCGCGGCGAGGAAATGGGTGGCTTCCAGCTGGGAAGTACAATCGTCCTGGTGTTTGAAGCGCCCAAGGGCATTCGACCCAGTCTAGACGAAGGTTTCAGCGGTACACGTGGCGAGAGGAAAGGTGGGTTCAAGTGGAATATTGAACAAGGCCAAAAGGTCAAGGTCGGCGAGGCGTTGGGTTACGTCGATGAGGTTCATCCGTAAGCCTCAATTCCTTTGCTGTTTATGAAAAGTTTCTTTTTTTTAACACAGGAAATTATACCACATTTGGCACATGCCATTTCTTGTTGTACTATGGATAGCATCTATGTGTTCAGTTTTTGTACCTCTTATGACGTATTAGAACAACTCCTTTCGCACAAGTGAAATGTACGTACGAATCAAACAAGACAAATCTATTGCTCTTCCGATCCAACTGAGTGCACGATTATCACTTATCGTGTGCGCACGTATTTTCTTTTCCTTAGGCTAAGAAGGTCAAGCTCTCGGAGGAAGCACCCTGATTTTGAAGGAGTCGATAAGGACACGCGCAACATTGCCTCGTTCTCGCGGTGTGCCTTACAGCGCCACAATTTCGCATGCGTTGGGATTTGATATCACAACTTGAAGGAAGGCATGCATAACCGGTCTAGCCTACTACATCCATTCTATAAGCTATCGATATTCCTTTTTTTTCCCTTGAGAAATAAGGCAACCGAGTCAAGGGCAATCCCGGCTTCTAGAAATTCCAGAAACCCATGTGAGACGGACGGGACGACGGATCACGATATGGTGGAAGGGGCCCTAAGGAGATCCCGTTCAGGATCGGATATTAGGTAGAAGCAAAAAGCGAAGCTAGTAGCCACATGTCATGTCAGACGGGCGCCGAAAATAGAGCAACCGAGGCCTAATTGTGGAGCCCAGGGAGAACGTGAGGCGGGACAGATGATGCACACTACGGTGAGGCGTACACAGTAGTGGTAGGTATCCGATTGGGGGCGGGAAACGTGCTGTTTCGTTTGGCCATTGATCTGCTTGTTTGTATTTCGCATGCTGCAATGTTGATATGGATAGCACAGCGAAAGACGATCTGTTGCAAAGTCGCAGGATCAACGAGGACGCTCGCAACACTGAACTTTTTGGGTTTCTCTTCTTTGCTTCGTGCAGAAGGTGGCGTCGGTTTCTGTCAATTAGCTTTGGTGGGCGGCCCGACCGTGGATGCCTGGTGTATATATGTGCCCACTCTCTTTGTACAGCTAGATTATATGCTGAATTGCTTACTGATTCCATAGTTCGTCGAACGACGGGCATGCGTCTCGGCCGAAATGTATATGGGGCTGGGCTTCTGGTAGCTGGTACTTTGGAAGTTGGTCGCTAGATGTTCAAATCATGTAGTGCTTTTGTTTGGTTGCTGGCCGTGTGCAGAGTGTGATTGGTAGGCAGTCTGGGGCGGATGTAGGCGGGGACATGTATAGAGCTGAAGTGGACCACTTGGTCGCAATCCCATGGAGAGGCATGGCCCCGGCGCGCTTGGCGCAACCAGAAGTTGGCAGTTGGTGTGCTGAATGGCCGCAGACGCAGTGAGAAGCTTATGGTGGTTTAGTCATGCTCTCGAGGCATGACTTGCAATGGCCGCCTAGCTGTACATCAGACACTTCTCTCCACTTAGCGTGCTCGCTGTGCGTTCCCTCCGCCAGGTGACAAATGGTAACCCAGTGTTCTGTTAGGGCGGCTGGAACGAAACTAAAGGATGGTATGGCACAGAAACATGCCTGTAAGTCGACCACTAATGCAGCATCGCGCGAAGTCAGCACTGCCACCGCCGCCATATCAGCAACTCCTTCTGGACTTGGCTACACCGGGACGGGACTCGCGCGCGTCTGGTTTCATTTGTTCGTCAGCTCTGCACGTGCAGCAAGGCTGGGGCTGATGGCAGAAGACGCGCATCTAGGGAGCTCAACGCATCCCGTTCAAGACTGCTGTCCAACCGCGCACAATGCTGTCTCGTTCGGGTGCAATCGTCGCCTAGGTTATTAGTCGTTGCTCAGACTTGGTTATTATTAGCTGGGCACATCATCTCCGCCCCCGCATCATCAAACCTACTTCGTGGCGGAGACTGAAGCTGCCATCATTGCGATGCCTAACTTTCCATGGACAAAGTCGAATCGGTCTCACCAATCCGTCGACAATACCGCGACTGAGCATCTGTCACCCGTGCCCTCTGCTAAGGACCTCAGCGAGCTCACAACCCAGCGATACCAGACTCCTGACGCCCTCCACGAGTCTGTTCATGTTCAGCAGCCTTCTCTGCGACAAAGGACTCCTCCTGGTCCCACACAAGGCCAGCACGGCGAACAGTCCTCTTTGCGAAATGCAAGCAATAGGCTGAGCGCACATCTCGCCCTTGGCCAGCCCTCCCAGCCCTCCCAGAACTACCAGCAACAACCTGGCCCTTCACCCTCGTCTCAAACAGGCCACGAATCGCCGAATACCGTCTCCTACCTGCCCCAACACTCTCCTCCTGCATACAGTCCCGAGAACAAGAAGCAATCGCTGCGCAGTCGCATTGCAGCTGGGGTGAGGGGATACAAGGACGACGAAGCCAAGGCACAGAAGAACGGACTGAACAGGCGACAGTCAGTACGGAAAAGCGACCCTCGGGCGAACGAGTACCAAGCACAAGGAGACAATCGCCTGCAACAGTGGCATCAACATCAGGGATCTACCTCGCACCTGCCCACCTCGAGGGAGCAAGACGAGGATAACCTTGACCCATACCTCCAGAGAGAAAGCGACGAAACACCCCAAGTTCCGCCCAAGGATATCAAATATCAGCAAAGCGCACAGCCTGCTCAGCAGTTTGCTGCGCAGTTTCATCAGGAGCCCTACGTTCGGCCCCCACTTGGTAGGGTGAGCACGGAGGGCAGCTACTCGACCCAAGGCGGGGTAGAGCAGTACAGCCCCGAGCAACACCAAGCTCCAGGGGCACAACAACATCAACAACAACCACAATCACAATCACATCAAATTCCCCGCAAACAGCAGCAATATTCCGGCTATCTGCCAACTTCTCAGAATCTGCAGGCATCAAACAACCCTCAGACGTACATTTCACAAAACGCGCCAAGCCCTTTGAGCCAAAGCACTCAGCTCCTTGGGCAGAGCACCCCGGTTCAAGATAGCCAACAGAATTATTACCAATACCAGCAGCAGCAACAGCAACAGCAACAGCAACAGCAGCCTCCGCTAGTCCAGAACCAACCGTCGCTGGAAAACTCGCAGCAAAGTGTGCACCTTCAGCAGCACCCTCAGTTTGCATCTCAGCTTCAGCCCCAATCAGATCAGCGCCGAGCTGAACAGCTCCAACCACAAACAATTCAGCAGAATCCCCCGATTGTACAACAAATCACTGAGCAACAGCAATCCCAACAACGCCGACCACCATCGTCCCATCAGCTCGCTCCACCGTCACCTCTTCAGCCCACGCCCTATCAACAGCACGAAACGCAGCAAGCAAAGCATCCCCAGTCTTCGGATCTGCATCCTCCGAACAACATACCACATCAGCAAGTGCAGGAGGGAATGACGCCTAGTGGTCAGGGCAATAGCAGGAACACAGTGCGCAAAGTCGGCGAGGCCAATCAGCCACCGCCCGGGACGCCGTCTCAAGAGCCAGCTCAACTTCAACCGCCTACTGCACAAAGTCAGACCCCTAGCCAGCCGGCTGTCTCTCCAGGCCTTGCAACGTTCGACGCTAACGTGGTACCGACAGCTTCTCAGGGACAACCATACCGATCCGAGAAGCAAGGCCAACAGAGCTCAGACATGGGACGAGCGACACCTCCACCACGCACCTCTGCATCCGAGATGACGGAAGAAGAGATTGAAAAGTTGGTCAAAGAACATGAAGTCCTGCGTAAGTACCATACTTCAAGAGAAGGACGATCGCACTAACAAGCCAACAGGTGAGAAGTATCAAAAAGTGAAGAGGTACTTTTTCGAACAACAAACACAGGTGCACCAGCTGCAGAACACCCTTGCAAATCAGCGTTTGTCTCTTTCGCGCACTTCATGGGACGACAGTGAATATTCAACCCGCTTCAACCGCTTGGATGGGCTAATAGCGCAACTGTCATTCTCTATCCGCAAGGACTGGAAATCGATACCACAGTGGCTACATCCAGTGATCAACAAAACAGCCGTGGAAACTGGCAAGCAGGAGATGACGGCAGTTGGCCGTGCATTCATCTCACATTGGCTAGTAGAGAACATATTCGATAAATACTTCCATCCGGATCTCGAGCCAGCCTTTTCGACACAATTACAGTCGATTGTGTCGAATATCCGAAGATTCGCGCCTCCTTGTCATAGTACAGAAGACGAAGACTCGCTGGCTGCGAAGATCGTCAACTGGCGGTTGGCTACGCTAGAAGGCCTCGCAGATACCTTGAGGGCTCCGCAGGCTACTACTTATCGGGAGAAATTGACTGAGACGCTCAACGAAAAATTGATTGCGTCTCTTCAGATGCACCTGAATGATCCTGCTCCTCCAGACCTCAACGGGGGCGTTCCGATGATAATCGAGCTGGCTATCAGCATTGCCCAACACTTGCCACTTGAAAGCCGAGAAGTACAGATCGAGTACTTCCCACCAGGCCATGGTATTGTGAGCGACTTGATGAAGCTGGAATCTGGTATCCCCGCTTTAACAGCTCCTATTGTCGAGCTGGATGACGCTGACAGAGCTTCGGTCAGGAGCATGGCATCGAAACCTGATGACAACGTCTCTATTGCGGAGCAGGATCAAGTCCAGTCACAAGTTGGTCAGCTCCCGAAAGAGGACAAGAAACGGGGCATGTTTGGATTTGGAGCCGCAAAGAAGACGGGGGCTTCTCCTGCTACTCTTGGCAAGCGGGAATCATCCCTAGGTCAAGGAGGCAGCCAGCAGAGTCTGACACCGAGTGCACCAGGCGGCTCAGGTGGTGTAAAAGATGAGGCTGCGCCACCTCGCGTTCGCATAGCTGTCGGAGTTGCAGTGCAGATCCGCGGCAAGACAGTTTTGATCAAGGCTCCTGTTTACAGCACATGAGCGTCCTAGAGACGTAGACGGTGAAGATAATGAGCGATGTATGTTTGGAATGGATTGATGTAGCAAGCAAGCGTTTGGGCATTTCCTTGTTCGTTTCTCATATATACAAGTTCTGTTCCTACTGTTGTGCTCTCGGATTGGATATGCTCTCTCCCAGACGGCTATACCCAGGACGTCTCAGGTCTGTTCATATACCTTTTTGCTGTATTTTGACGTGTATATCGATACCCTCGCTGCTGTTGTGGCCAGGTGTAATAGAAATCCACTCTTCTATGCTGCGGCACGTAATGGTTATGATGTGAATCGCAGTAATTCAAGCAACTGTATCGAGTCAAACCAGCTACTCTGACTACAGTGCATATACTCATGAATCACCACCGGAAGAAAGTTAGTTTGAAGATCAGACACATGGCATTCACGCTAGTTGCGGCCGCTTCGAGCGCTCATTGGTCAAATGTCCGTCTCTCCCTTTTGTTTACTCGACGCAAACATCACCATCGCAAAGCAACTTAGGAATACCACTCCATGTCCAACGCAATGGAGAACATGGAAATTTCTCAGCAGCTCAAATGTGAGTCTAAAGATATTGTACGTAGCAGTCGCTGATCTGAACCAGCTACGACGCTGTCTGTCCCATCACCAACCGCGACACATACTGCATGTGTCAACGGCGCACGCTTGCAAATACGATGCCTCGCCACTTTCGAGGTGGTGCGAAGTATAGCAATTCCGTCTAGCCAAGATTTACGCACTTCGAAAATTGCATGGTCACCTCCAACCACCCCACCCTTGAACTCGTCGACACGCACATCTTCGCCCAACACCACGCCTCCCCATCGCTCGTCACGAACACCGCGCCCTTGCTCGAATCGCGTCCTCCTATATGACGAAGAAACAACGCGTGTGTACGATCTCCGCGACGAGAAATGGAATGCCGTGATTAGCAATGGCTCAGGCGGCATGGGCAAGAATGTGCACGTCGAATTTGGGGGAAATGAGGACGAGGTGCTTGTCTGGAGCGACTTTACCGCATGCGTCAAGGTATGGTGTTTGAAGACCGGCAGAGCAGTAGAAATACGCGATCCGAAATTTCCCGGCAAAGATGACAAAGGCTGGGGGTACCGACCTGCCGACGATGCAGGACAAGGGAGTGGAAGAGGACGAGGCCGTGTTCTGGCATTGTTGTGTCGCGCGTCAGGAACCGATATCCTGTTACTCCTTGCCCCACAGACGTACAAAGTCCTAAATCGAGTCGAACTCCCCACTACAGATGCCGCAGGTCTGCGATGGAGTCGTGATGGCCGCTGGCTGGCCATCTGGGACGCTGCATCTGCGGGCTACAAACTTTGCATATACACGGCCGACGGGCATTTGTACCGCACAATAATTCGCGAAGCCTCTGAAGATGCCAATGAATGGGATGTAGAAGGCTTGGGTATCAAGAGCTTGGAATGGGTTCCTGGACATGAACGTCTCGCGGTTGGTGGCTGGGATCGGCGTGTCCGAATCCTTTCTACACGCACATTCGCACCGATCGTATTTCTCGACCACACAGCAGTCATAGATGTGCCCAGCGCGCCTGTGTATACGGAACAAGTCGACGGCCGGGGCAACCGTAGCTTTGTGGTCACACAGCAGCCTGCTACGCCGCCGAAAGCGGCCTTGGAGAAGAATGAGAATGCACTTCTGAAGCAAGGGATTGGCATGCTGAGTTTCAACTTGGAAGGAACCATGTGTGCGAGCAGGGACGACAGCACTCCATGTACCGTGTGGATCTGGGATTTACGAAGCCTAAGACCGCGGACCATAGTCATTATGTACGCGCCTGTAAAAGCGCTGCTCTGGCATCCCCGCGACCCCAATCAACTACTCATCCAGACATCGCACGACGATCCCACAATATACTTATACACAGCCTCACAACGCTCACATCATACGTCTTCTTCATCCGCAAACGTATCTTCAATAACACAACGCCCGCCGGCCATCATCTCTCTTGCCTCTCACATCTCCAAACCCGCAGTCTCGGCGCCCGCCCGGTGGACAGCTTCCTGGCTCTCTGCACCTGCGGACCAGAAGTCTTGTTTCGCCTTTTGCCACAGCCAAGCCTCTGTTCTCGTTTGGCCAGACGGAAAAGGACAGATTCCGCATTTCGAACACGAGGACGAGGACGAGGGTGAGGTCGAAGTTGATGGCGAGGAAGAAGAAGAGCAAGAAGAGCAAGAAGAACAAGAAGGAAAAGGCGAGGAAGATGCGGGCGAAGGATCCGACGACAGTTTGTACGACATCCTGACCGGGCGCACGCCCATACCAGGTGTTGGGGACGGAGAGCGAGAAGAGCAAGGGTTTGGCGATAGCACGGGTACCGTTCAAGGCTTAGATGACACGTTTAGAAGAAAACGAGAGACGCGAGAAGCAGAGTATGGAGAGCATTCCTTTTACGAAGAAGGCGTCTTGGGCGACAGCGGTCTGAGCGAGATGTTTTGAAAGAAACAGCAGAAAAATTCAGGAAAAATGTTGTTTCTACTATATTCCCCCCCAGAAGTGGGTTCTTTTTTTTTTGTCCCACATCATTACACAATATCCGTTTCTCATTCATTCATTTATTTATTTCTTCTCATCGTCCTGGAACCCCCACCGTCCCGTCTGGTCTAAGCCCAGCGGGTTATCCCCCGTCTGCTCCTTGCCCGCAATCTTCTCGGGTTTGCTGTAGCTGTCGACGTTCTTGCCGCCCAGCACTTCGGAGCGCTCCTCGTCGTGACCGAGCAGCGGGCCCAGGGCGCCGCGCGTCGTGCCGCCTAGGCCCTCGCCGAGGGGGCCCGTCACGAATTTCTCGAGGGGCGCGCCGACAGGGCGGAGGGCGGTGCCGAGGACGTTGCCTGTTGTGACGTGTGTGAGTAGATAGAGAGAGATAGGGGAAAGGGGGGAGACAGAAGGCAGATACGTACCGACGGGGTCGCCGATGGCGCTCAATAGACCTCCGCTGCCGCTTTGCTCTTCTTGGCCGTCATCTTGAGGCTCGGTGGGGATGTGGTCTTGCTGCGACTGTTCTTCCTTCTTGTCTTGTGCCATCTTTGCGTGTTCTTGACTTTCTGTTGCCTTTGACTTGCGCTAGATGTTGTATGGTACGGGGTTTGAAAGGTTAAGTAGATTCCTTTGTCCTAAGGACTCTACGGGCTTCTGATAGTTTCAAGTGTTTGATTGTTTATCGGATTGACGGATGAATGTGGCACTCTCTAGTGGTAATTAATGTAAGCTAGAGAAGACAGGGAAGTGAAATAAGGTTCACTCACATGCAGGCTGGACGACTTTATGTTAGCTGGGTTAGAGCTGAACTGGCCCAGGGCATGGTTATATGCTACAGGGCAGATCAAGCTTTCGGGCGGGCTGTGACGTCACTGGTGGCTTCATGGTGTGGGAGGTTTGACGCGTTACAGAATTAGCGGGGTGCGGTACTACGCGACAGGGGGATCGACACAACCATTACAGTCGTCACATGGAATCATCACAGCATATATCAATGTATTGGTGTATATATATCTAGGGGAGAGTGAGTTTACTGTACAGCATGTGAGCCAGTATGCATTCGACACTCAGGAAAAGGTCAAATTTCGATTCACCTCGTAGGGGTGATGACTCTCGTCGTCCGTCATGCGTATTCCTTCAAAAGTAAAGGAGATACAAGAAGGGCAAGGATAGTCAACAGCCACCACAGCTACGGTCCTGTAAGTTCCGTGTATGGCTAATGTCGCCTAAAAGCAAATAAACCAATGTCATAAACCACTTTTATCGAGCAGCAAAAGCAGAAGCAGAGTAGTAGGATGCCCCGATTCGGCCAGCAGAAGTGCAGCCTGCCGCATCGGATACAAAGACACTGTCGTAGGAATTGTTGTGTGATGTGTGGATTCTCAGTGTGCGTCATTCTTCCGTCACTTGAATGGTTTGCCTATCGCCGGGTAGCATTTGGCATCGGGTTATCCTGCGACAGTAGGACGGACACTCGCATTGATTTCCTCCTTGGTGTGGTGCGCGTAGACAGCGACATCGACAACTTTGTCGCACTTATAACCCACTTTCGGGAGTCGGCCAACACGATAGAACTTACAAGCACGGAGAAACTGGCCCTGCCATCCATTTTCCGCATCTTCGCCATTCTCATGATGAACATTGAGCAGAATCGTCTTGATGACTCTCGCCGGACCAGTCTTGAGATAGTCGTAGTTGTTGACGTACTCATATCCGCCGCGAGCGCGATAACTTGTGTCCGCCATTTCCAGCAGCCGGTCCATGAGACACTTTCCAATACCTTTACAGGTATAGCCAGGGTGGACGAAAAGCTCCATCTCAAAGGTATAGCGGAACAGGCTCGCCTGACTGCAGTAATCGTCCAAGTTAATGTAACCCACAATCCTCTCGTTCGTATATCCCGGACTGTCCCTTAAAGGGTTGCTCTTCGAGATGGCGACCAAGTATGGAAGGCCCGCACTGGTAATGGTGTTGATTCGCTGGCGCATCTGAGCTTCGGTACGTCCGTCAAATTCAGTTGCATGGATGGTGTTCTCGACGTAGTAATTGTATATCATCTGCACACCAACACTGTCAGATTATCAAATTGCGCAAAGATCGGCGAGACTTTAATGTAGACTGAAAATAATGCAAGGCTAGACTTACCGCGATGCCGACGACATCTGCCGGCTGAACCGGGCGGATATAGATGTTGGCTTGAGGACGCAAGCGACGGTCTTCCATTGGGACAATAGGAGGTGCCGGGCTGGGAACTGGCCGATTACGTCTGGCCAACATGCGACGTTGCTTTTCTTCCCTGTGTCTTTTAATCGCTAAAATCTTGTCTTTAGCGGAAGCCAGGTTGTGAGGGGCTGCGCAGTTCTCTGGATCGGTAGGGTCAACGTTGGCGTCTGGTACTGGCAAAGGGTTGAGATAGCAGCTCGGATGCTGCATATACTTATGGTCCTCACTGCCCCCGTGTATGACTTCAGTGTAGACAACATCTTCGTACAACTCCCACCATGGTGGATAGTCGGTGAGATCGCAATCATCCAATGCTTTCGGATATGAAGTGGAGATTACCTTCCACGACTCTCTCAGGTTGGTACCCTCAACCTTGGCCTCAAGCCAGTAACGAGGCGCTAGCTCTTTACAAACTCCTTGTCCGGGACTGAATGTAGCTGGTGGGTAGTACATGGACCCGACGCATTCTGGGGCGTGTCCATTTATCCATTGCTCTACCTGATCCCCAAGGTGACGGTTATCGTGTCCTCTCCGAGCAGACCACGATTCAGGGGCAGGGAGCCAATCGCCGTTCCAGTCTAGCAATTTTTTGACATCGTAGTCAGGGTCTCCATTGCTGTTGGACCAACATGCGACACCACCGTCGCTACAGCTACTCGAGGGAACGTACTTCATGTCCTTGTTCTTTGGCCATGGCTGCCTCTTGTAAGGCTGGGGACCGCGCGGCCAGCGCGGGTTTCCGGATTTCTGAACAGCAGGTAGATTCCTGGCTGTAGGCACATCCCAACCAGCATAAGTGCATTCAGGAGTGATCACAGGTGTATTCTCATGCTCTGCAGACTCGCATGGCGTGGTTGCTGGTGAAGGCGGTGTTGCCTGATGCACAGCAGTGTAGACCCTGTGACTGTGTTAGAAGGGCGGAAATGTAGATAATACCAATCTGGACCCTGGAGTATCATGGAGAACTCACGGATTCAACTCGGGCTTAGTGGCCGAAGTACGGTTTCGCAAGTGAGGTGGTACGTAGGCTTCTTTTCGCAGCACAGTCATGTTGGTCTTTTCTTGTTCTTTCTTTTGACCACACGTAGCTTTGTTATGTGATGAACCTGCGGATTCGGTCGGGTGATTGACCTTAGCTTGGTTTGGGACTGGGTTATTGACAAGTGCACTTGATGCAATGTGCTCGAGGGATAGTGAGATAGTTCCCTGAGCCCATGATGGGCGTCCACGGCGCTTGGGTTTAGATGGTGGCTCGACCTGCCGTACCGACGCGCTATTCTCGCCGTCCTTTACTACCATTTGCGCTTTATCCTTGGCTTCGTTGCGGAGGATATCCTTCTGAGGCCGACGCCGATGAGATTTGTGCAGCTTCTATCATTGTTTTGATTGTCAGCGTATGGCTCGGAAGGAAAGCAATACGTGTAGTGACCGAGGGATTAGAATTTGCTTACAGAAATGTGCGGAAACTCTTCTTGTTGCTGCCAAGTCATGACTTCGCGGGATTCCTGATTGATCGGTTCGAGCTCACGCGGCTGCAAGGGAGTGCTGCGCGCACCCGGTTTCCTTGCCGCTGTGTTCATGGTGATAGCCGTGCTTTAGTATTTAAGGCAAAGGAAGATTGGTCAGAGGGGTCTATACACAGAAAAAGGAATTGGTTAGAAGTAAATATGAGAGGTGGAGCATTGGGTGACGCAGCGCTATGTATGCTTAGACGAAGCTGCCTAATGCGTCAAGTGAGTGCCGATTGATTTCACTTCACCTTCCTTTCACTGGTCGAGTCTTTCACCGCTTATGACGCATGTAAACGCCGTATAAATGTCATGCGCCTTCAGTATTCATGCGCCGGACTGTAGGTAAGGGCATAGGGGCAAATTATTTAGCCATTATTTCTGTACCAAGGTTGCAAGATCATTGCTCCCCATGGTTCTTTAGCGCAGCAGCCATGAAACACTTTTTGCCAATTTATTGCATCTGTCAGCGTCATGTTGATTATCCGGCAAGATTGGAGGTTCATGGTGAAGGAGTATGGTGTGGAGGTTGCATGCAGGTATCTGCAAACGGTTTAGCGCTCTAAGGCGGCTCTAGGAAGCCCGTTGTCACCATCTTGTTTCTGCCTAGCAGGAACACTCTTTCAGAATTGAGCAGCGCAAGATGCTTTCAATATTACGAAAAGCTCGTCTAAAGGACAAGGAGATGCGCATCCTGATGCTGTGGGCGCCTCCAGAATGCCTGCGACTGCAGAGACTGACAGTGCCAGGGGTCTGGACAATGCGGGCAAGACGACCATCGTGAAGAAGATCATGAACGAGGACGTAAACAGCGTCAGCCCGACGCTCGGATTCATCATCAAGACAATTGACTATGACGGGTATGTAGGGCGGGCTTATTGTGCCAGTCAGGGCTAATGGAATAGTTACAAATTGAACATATGTACTTCAGCTGCTCGCTTCCGTCCGAGCGCATGCTGACCAAACAAGGGGATGTCGGCGGACAAAAGACGCTGCGGACGTACTGGAAGAACTACTTTGAAAAGACGGACACGCTCATCTGGGTCGTTGATGCGACTGACCGGGAGCGGATAGACGACTGCCGCCAGGAACTGGCAGGGCTGCTACTGGAGGAGGTGTGTATACTGCACGCATTGAAGCTTCATGACGGCGTCTGACCAAGGCAGCGCCTCTCCGGGGCCAGTTTGCTAGTGTTCAAGAACAAGAGCGATGTGCCCAGCTCCATGTCCGAGGACGAGATTCGTGAGGTGGGTAGGCCGAGGGCTGACGAAAATGTTGGGCCTGGTTGGCAGGCCAATGGTACTAACAGAGCACAGGGTCTGCGGCTGGATGACATCCACACACACAGGTGGCACATTATGGCCTGCAGTGCCATGACGGGCCTGAATCTGCACGAGGGGCTTGAATGGGTGGTTCAGGACGCAAAGGCCCGCCTGTTCTTGTATTGACAGGTGCTGGTCAGGCACACGACAGATGTGGCATCGGAAGAGCAAGGGGCAGCGCAACGCAGCAGCGCAGCGCAGCCCAAGGATAGAAGCGGGTATAATTAGTTTTAGTGCAGCGCGATTAGTCTCGACTTGGTCCAACCGCTCATGTGTGGAGCGGGCGTCGCAGCCTCAACGTCGATAGCATAAACAAACACGCTCCCAGGCCGTTGTCGTCGTCGTCATCGTCATCGTCCTCCTCAGGCTCTGCACCCCTCGCTTTCCTGTCCACCTGTCTGTTTGAGCGTGCTCGCAGACGCTTGCCCCCACGCTCCCGTGCAGCCCTACGTGCCACGAGCATCTGAACCCCCAGCCAAGGATGAGGTAACCGAGTCGAAGCAATTTAACGATCGTTTAGCTCCGAGATCCGCCTGGGATTCACCTTCACTGCCGAGCAGCCTCAACCCGTGCACCCAGCTGCCGTAGCGTCGCAACCATGTCGTCTGAGGATAGAGAGGTCGATCCAACCGAGTTTGTAGAGCGGATCCGACGCTTGGGCGACCAGCGTGACCAGGAGGACGCTGAGCGCGTCAAGAAATTGGAGGAAGAGCTCATCCAGGGCCGCAGCGAGAGACTAGCGCGACGAGCAGGTTTGTTTTTTCTGCTCCACGGTCACTCGACCGGGCCTTGGGTCCAGCTGCTGATATTTGTGTCAAACAGAACGAGCCCGCTCCATTTCTCCCGACAAGCCATACACTCCGCAATCGCCACGCTCTGCCGCCGGCACCCCCAAAGCGGTACAGGAGAAGGCGGCCGCCACACCTGCACCTCCTCTAAGTCCACCATCACGGGATGCCGCCCGTGACGAATCGCTGCACCAACTGACCAGCTCCCCGCCGCCGACGTCCACTTCGACATTAATGACTCTCGAAGACATGGAGCCCAAGAAGCCCGCTACCAGCGCTGCAGCTTTGGGCAGGTCGGGCACATTATCATGGAAACAGAGGCCACAATCTGGGAGCATACGACGCCCGCTCTCGGTGGCATCGCGCTCCCCCGAGCGGCCGCCTTCTAGCAACACGCCTGAACCCTCCTCGCCCGAGCCCAGTATGTCAAGAAGCTCCATTGCAGCTTCGTTAGGCGCAAAGGACCCGGCTTTCTTCCGGCAGACGGCAGACGGCCAGAGGGGCTCCGCTGCGTTCAGGAAGAACCAGGACGACACCGCTTCAGAGACTGGGTCAGTGTCAGGCAGGAGGCAGCTTCCGGGCATGTCGCGCGATTCGACTGCAGAACCAGATGTCAGCAGCCCGCCTACAGAAAGCGCTCGCTCGAGTTCACCAGGCTCACGAGGCGGCTCTGTTCGCGGCAGCGCCGTGATGAGCAACCGTTTCTCTACCAGTACCTCGATTTCGGGCGGCGATTCGGATTCAGCAGTAAAGGGAAGAACACCTCTGCCTGTTTTGGACTCACAGAAATTTGCTCCACCTTCTGAGCAGGGCTCGTCGGTCGACGGTGGAGACAACGAACGCGCAGCCCGCACCCTCGCCATGTCACCTACCCAGGGGAGAATTTCACCAGAGCGTGAACGCTCTGCGTCACCAACAAAGGGCATGGGCGGATTCGTGCAGAGTGCCATGCTCAAGCGTAGCGACAGCGTAAGCAAGCGTTGGAGCACGCAAACACCACCCGGCTTGACCAGGCAGAACTCCACTTTGAGCAACCGCGGAAGTGTCTACGGCTCATTGTCAAATGTCGAGCGACCTGTCTTGTCTAGGGATAACTCTATGGAGCCATCCCGTCCTATGTCAAGTCATAGTAACGCGACTATTACTGGTGCTGAAAAGGACAATGCCCCCAAAGAGGAATTTACCAAACCAGCTTTGCCTCGTCACAGCAGAGCTAAATCAGTCGCATCAACTTTCAGCGCTACTTTCAGTGACAAGGATGCATCACATGACGAAACTTCACCCCCAAGTCCTTCGAAGCGATGGAGTCCCACCAAATCAAGCTGGCTGGAGAGCGCGCTAAGTAGGCCAGAGTCTCCCAAGCCAAAGCAAGCTCCTCCTGCCCAGCCCGCATGGATGGCTGAGATCAATCGCATCAAGCAACAGCGCAGCAGTGTTGATCTGGGTAGAGCTAGTCCGTTCGGCGAGTCCACTGGCTCCGGCCGAACATCACCCATCAAGGACATTCAGCTCAGGCCTGTCGGTCTCCGCCGGTCTGAGTCTCCTAAGAAAGAAGAGCCGAGTATGTCCAATAAAATGGAAACACTCAAGGAGCAATCCTCAGCGCCTGGGCCCGCAGCGGTACCAACCCCTTTGTCTACCAAGGAAGAGTCCAAGCCCTCCGGAGATGCGTCAGCTTCAGAAGACCCTGTAACTTCAAAAGATGCCCCTGAACAGGCATCTGATGAAGCGCCAGCACCAACGGTTCCGCCAGTGGCTGAAGAAAAACAAGCGTCCGTGGAGGCCAAGCCTGTAGCCTCGAGGTTCGCCAAAGACATTGGCCGCAGTGTTCCAGCTGCAAAAGTAGAGACGGCACCAATAAAGGACTTCCGGGCTGGGCTCAAGTCACGTCAACCTATATCAGACAGCTCAAAGAAGGATGAAGTCAATGAATTCCAAAATGTCTTTGGTAGATTAAGGAAGGCAGAAACGAAAAACTATGTTGCCCCTGATATCCTCAAAGAAAACATCACAAGAGGCAAGGACGCTCTGAATGTGACCGGTGGTCCTAAGCCATCAGTCCGAAAGGATGAATTCCGGGAAAGTCTCATCAAGAGGAAATCAACCATTTTTGATAAAGCTCAGGAGGAGGGCTCGGTCTTGAAGAAGTCGTCGGAACACTCGTCAAAAACATCTCCGCCCACTCCGGAAGCTATTGCTAAGCAAAAGGGCTTGCAACGGAGAGACAGTGAGGCTAGGGCTGTGGCCCCACCGAAAGAGAAGGAACCTCTACCAGAAGCTCTGGCCAGAAGGAAGAGCCTCGGGGTCGTCAGGGCTATTCCTGAAAACAAGTCTGCTCAACCTGCTCCTTTGTTTGCTAAAAAAGAACCAGCAATGTCTGGTAAGCTGGCGAGTCGTTTCAACCCTGCATTGGCCGGCATGCTTGCTCGAGGCCCGCCTCCTCAGGCGACCGACAGATCTACATCAAGTGCTGAGGTAGATGGGTCACCTGCGAGGCCGGCGCAAGCGGAAAAGACTGGACCCGCACCAGAACTGCAACATATGACCAAGGGTCGTGCCCGTGGACCTAAACGAAGGGCCCCTGCCTCGAAAAAGGCGGCTGTTGAATCGGAACAGGCTCAAGAGGAGGTGCCTGCTGCTGCCGCTACTGCTCTCCCTTTGGTGAATTCCGAGCCTGTCCTCTCTAGTTCAGAGCCTCCAAAGACTAACGGAAAACCAGAGGAGCGACCAGTAGCGAGGACGCCCGCCAGGCAGTCGACCGAGAAGCCTGCTACACCAGCCAAGTCAGCACGTATTTCGTCCGGGAACTTTAGCAAAGCCTCTACTCCCGAGCTTCCGAAGAAGCCAGAGTCACTGGAGCTAGATCGGAGGGTTTCTGCGTCTCAAATTACGCCTAGGGCTTCGCCTAGACCAGAGTCTGTCGGCTCGCCTAAGCCTTCATCACCAGTAATTCCAAAGAAGCCAACATCCCTAGAGTCAGAGAGGCGGGTCTCGGGATCACAGAACACGCCCCAAAAGTCACCACTGCCAGCCCAAGTTGAAACACCAAAGCCGTCATCTCCCTCTCCATCTCCTCATTCTCGATTTTCACGTCCGTTGCCCACACTGCCTCCCAAGCCAGCAGAGAGTCCTAGATCAACGCCACTCAGGGAGATTTCAACTCCCAATGTGGAGGTCTCACATGCCGAAGGTGATTCGTCGCCAGAGAAGACAACGTTCTCATCAGTCAAGAGCGCTAGCGCTATGTGGGGTAGATCGTCTGCATCCTCATCGCCCGTGCCAGCGAGGGCCAAGTCACCAATCAAGCTCCCTACACATGCAGACGAAAAGGCTGCGATGGAAAATGCTGGGTTGATTCGTTCCGAGGCAGAGACAAAGGCTCTACCTGAACTTCCCCAATCTGACTCTCAGTCGCCTGCTGAGACAAAGCCTCTGCCGCCAAAACCAAAGCCTGTTGGGCTGGGCTTCAGTTTAGGCAGCTTAGGTGGACTGGTCGCATCCCGGTCACGAGAATCAACACCACAGTTGCCCAAGGAAGCACCAATGTCGCCACCAGGGAGTGCTAACAGGCCACTTTCTGAGCCCTCTGTTGCATCACCAACCCCGAAGAAGAACGATGGCATGTTCGCAGACTTCTTTGACGAAGCCCCGGTGACTGAAGGCCAGTTACCAGAGCACATTGATACAATGCACATTCTCAAGTCACCGCCACTTGATCTCGGCCCCACAGGAAAGATCAGGACTCTGCGCAAGCAGATTGACGAAGTGACAGGCGACGGAAAGCTCTCACCTATTCCAGCACAAGAAGAGCACATTCTTTTCCAAGACTCAATGTACCTCTGTACACACGTCTACGGAGATTCAAAGGGTAGCAGGCATACTGATGTTTACCTATGGGCTGGCAACGGTGTGCCCGAGCCAACAATAGAAGACGTGCAGCTTTTCGCAAAGAACCACGCTCGTCAAAGCCAAGGCCAGTTGTTGGTCATTCGCCAAGGACAGGAGACACCAAACTTTTTTGAAGCACTGGGAGGCATTGTCATTACCAGGCGTGGTGCAAAGCCAGGATCAAAAGAGTTTATGTTGTGTGGACGTCGCCATATTGGGCACCTTGCGTTTGACGAGGTTGATTTCTCGCTCAAGAGTCTCTGCTCAGCTTTTCCTTACCTGGTCTGCACCTCTGCAGGCAAAGTTTACCTTTGGAAGGGCCGTGGCTGCTCCGCTGAAGAGGTGTCTGGTGCTCGTCTGATGGGCATGGACCTTGCAGTCACTGGCGACTACAACGAAATCGATGAAGGCGCCGAACCCCAGGACTTCCTCAACAACACCTTCCCACCCTCTCCGGTCCCGGCAAAGGGTCCTGCTATCCCCCGCTCAGCAGACCACTGGCGCTACAAAGCTACCTCGGACAAGTACCGCGCGCGTCTCTACAAAGTCGAGCAAACGACCAGCCAACAGGCAGGCTGGGGCCAAGCACTCCAGGTGAGCAGCTCCTTTTTCGCGCCGCTGCTACGAAGACCATCTTGGAACGCTGCTGAACAAAGGCCACAGACGCCGCTCACGCCCAAGTCGCCTCAGGGTGCCATCAAGACGGAGATCAAAGAGATCATGCCTTTCTCGCAGAGGGATCTGGAGCCGGAGAACATCTATGTACTTGATGCCTTCTTCGAGATGTACATGTAAGTCCTGCTACTGCAGAAACCCTTATTTGGAACCACATTTTAACGTATAGCAGTATTGTTGGCTCCTTGTCACGCACTCAAGCACCTGCGTTCTCCACGGCCCTGATGTTTGCGCAAGCGTATGGCATGCTCGCCGTCTCAGAAGAAGACCGGCCGTTCATGCCCGTCACGACGGTTGTGTTGGAAGGCGTTCCTCGCGATATGAAAGTTCTCTTCCGCCACTGGGACGACAAACTTATTCCCGCAGCAGGACTCATGAGCGGAAAGCTCGGAAGGGGGAAGAGCTTGAGGATTGTTGGCTTGGAAAAGGCTATCGAAGCTACGCGGCGATAGGGCAGACACTTTCGGTGCATAGGGTGAGGCGCTGCTTCGTGTTCAATGGCGTTTCGATCTCATGGGTCCCAGAAGATGGTCGTCATCTGTGGGTGGTTTTTTGCTTCTCGTGCATATATTATGCCTGTATATATTGAGCAACTTTTGCATGGGGCTTGCGTGGCAGTTTCACGGCGTCTTTGCGGGATCGTCCTTTTTTATCCGATCACGAGGGTCACCGCATAGCAGATGCGGAATTTTTCCAATGCATTTGCCTGAAGACATTCATCATGGGTTCGATAGATTAGGATAGCAAGAGTGCTTTTTTCGATAGCGACGCACGGCATTTGGCATGGTGGCGCACAATCTAGACCAATGCCCTTCCGGGGAGCTTGGACGCAGTGAACAAACAAGTTCTAGAAGAGGGTCGGAAATGAAGGTTATCTCCAGAGTGGAGAAGCACCTGTTTCACTGGTGCCGAACAGTATATCTCCGATCGCCCCACGGCTGTGTCTATCCAAATCCAACCATCAAGACCGATGATGCGGTGATTATCAGGAAGTCGACACCCGCATTGAGATTTTGTTACGGCCTTTGTCAGTCATGCTAGTCGGTTTGGGATATGGGTGGTCGAGCGCGATTCATGGATACTATTCTGGAAGCGTCATGGCTGTAACCTCTGCCGGTTTCACGTTAATGCAAGCCCACCATGTTTGGGAAACATGCAAATCGGTTTATTCCAGGCGCAAGCCTTGTTCCAAGGCTCAATGCATCGACGCCTCGAAGGGGGTTGGCATGGTGCCATATAGGCATATAGGCAGGGCAGGGCACGATTGCGTGGCCTTGTTACAGCCAAGGGCCTGCACGTGAGGATTACAATTTTTCGCAATAACCAGGCTGACAGTGTCTATCGAACGACCTAACAGTACATGCTCACATGGCCAGCCGGCGGCGATACTGCACAGACGATGTTTGGTGTTCTTGGCCCGAGAAGGTTGCGCAAACGGGCCCTCGCGCCCCCGGCTCGGTGGCTTGGGCGCGCGCATGATGCACTGCCGCCTACCTAAAACCAGGCACACCTACATTTCATTTACAAACGACAAGTCAGTGCATTCCAGTATAACCACCGGCATATCGTCGTCGTGGACAAGGGAAATCCAAGCGATCCAAGCCTACTCAAGCCTTTTGCCGAGGTCAATAAGCTCGACGATCCATGCACTCTGCTGCACCACTCACCACGCTTCTTCCCCACAAAAGCCCATATGAAGGGATCCACACTGGTGAGGGAGCTTGATTAACTGTACGGGTCATGACTTGATGCACACTGTGACATCGGGGGCTACAGCCAGGCCCGATTGCGCTCATTGGATACGAGGCGATCGAACCGCCGGTTAGGACGATTAAATCATGGGCAGGGAGAGGGGGTGTAATGGTGCCATGACACAGGGTGCTTTGCCCCATGAAGGTGGCGCTTGAAACAACTGCAATATGTTTCATGCGGTCGAGAGGATGGCCTTTTAACCGTCCATGAGTATATAGATCAAGACTTCCAAGCCTTCAACAAGCTCATCACCAAGCCTTCCTTCCTTCAACACTCAAGCACTCTTCACTTCACACTCTTTTCTTCACCAAACAAGAACTAGCTTCTTTTTTTCCCACCAAACACTATCAAAATGGTTGCCTTCAGCTCTATCGTTCTCGGCCTCTCGGCCATCGCTGGCTCTGCCTTCGCCGCCCCTACCGCTGATGTTCCCGACTTCGAGCTCGGCGCTTCCACCAAGGCTCTTGCTGTCCGCCAGGACTACAACCAGGACTACAAGACCGGTGGCAACATCCAGTACAGCCCCACCAGCAACGGCTACTCTGCCACCTTCCAGGGCGCCGGCGACTTCGTCCTCGGAAAGGGCTGGAGGACCGGTACCACCAGGAACATCAAGTTCACTGGTTCCACTCAGGCCCAGGCTGGCACTGTCCTCGTTGCCGTCTACGGCTGGACCAAGAACCCTCTTGTCGAGTACTACATCCAGGAGTACACCTTCGGTGGCCAGGGTTCCGCCCAGGGTCAGAAGATGGGCTCCGTCACTTGCGACGGCTCTTCCTACGACATCTGGAAGCACACTCAGGTTAACCAGCCTTCCATTGTCGGCACCACCACCTTCACCCAGTACATCAGCAACCGTGTGAACAAGAGGTCCGGCAGCGGCACCGTCACCACCAAGTGCCACTTCGACGCCTGGGCCAAGCTCGGCATGAACCTTGGTCAGCACGACTACCAGACCCTCAGCACCGAGGGTTGGGGCGGCGCCTCTGGCAAGACCCAGTACACCGTCTCCTCCGCTTAAATCGCGGGCCGCGACAGTTAGTTGGAGGATCTAGGGGGTCGCGCGATCGATTGGACAAGAGAAGTCAATTTTGTAGCCAGTCACGCAAAAAGAGGAGGAAGCAGAGGGTTTTGAGCTTGTTGATGGTTGATTTGGTATTGTTGATATTTTTTTTCTTCATTCTGTTGGGGCCTTGACACACCCCTAGCATGTACATACTTTTTTGCTACTTCATTGTTTTCTGGGAAAGTTCCTTGTAGGAATTTTCTCGAATACAACTTTGGTCTGTCTTTGTCTCGATGGCATGGCAGCTCAAAACATCAATGGTCCCTTGGCTTTGTTCGTGATTGTGCAACAGTGAATAACTTGACTTGTGATTTTGAATTAGAACTAGATACCAAAAAAAGGAAACTATTCATCAATCTCTAATACTGCGAGATAGCTGGTGGTTGCGGTAAGCAGTGGACTTAACATGCGCCAAGTAGTTTGCCTCAGGAAATAGGGGTATTATTTCAAAAAGCCTAAATTGCTCCACGCGCAAGTCAAAAGCGGGTGAGAAGGCTATTCGCCGGGCAAATAGGAAAATTGATTCTGATAAATAACCCCCGCTGGAAACTGCCGATTACAGGCCGGCTAGGTACCTAGCCGAGTCGTTTTTTAAAGTTTGTATATTCGAGTTAGCCGGAGTTTATAACAACACGTGCGCAGGTTAGCGATGTAACTAGTATGTAGGTAGAATTTGTGTGCATGCTCATGTCGAATGCAATGCACTTGGCAATGATAGGATTGGGAAAACAAGAAATGCTCATCTAATATAAATGGGGCAGGGTAGTGGTGTCACACAGCGGGGGCACAGCATGACCTCAACAGTTTCATTATCGCGGGGCCAGATATGGATGAGTGTTGACGTCGCTGCTCGCATGTGGATCTTGTTTTGGAATGATGAAATCAATTTTTTTTCTTGTATTGACGCAATAGACGTTCTTCGTAATGGCAGACGTACCGCAGGCGGTATGTGCTTTGTCTGGTCTAGAAGTTGATCGAGCACACGAACACTCACTGGATGCATCGACTCTGTCAAGCCCCTGAGCCGTCGGCGGTACGTCCCCCTCGGCTGCCCAAGGGCTGCCGAAGGCAAGAACAGCGGGGAACTGCGCAACAGGTCTCAGAGATCCTAGGTTTACGGCGAAGACAGTGATAGGCGCTTTGCCTAGTTGCTCTGTTATCAAACGACAGGACTATATGGGAAGCATAGGCGGACTACCGGTAGTGTAGACTTCAAGGTGCTATGAACATCGGGGCCTAGCCATTGTCATGTTACTGAGCTCCTAGACATTGCGCATGGTGAATCTGCCGTTTCTGTCACTACTGCAGACAGAAGTCTTCCACATACAGTAATAGGACAGAAGTATGTTCGGACAAATATAAGCCCACCACAAGCGCCTGCGCGAATAAACTTCTGTCAGGTGACAGTATATCGTCGATTGTCATCTCAAAGGATGCTGCCATAACAGCAGCGTCGATGACTGCAGACAGAACACATTCGTCTTTTTTACTGAACGCTGCCACGCCCACATCCACAGTCGACGGTTCATGATCCAAACGCTTCGGTCGTACAATATCAAACTATACGACTACATAGCGAAGAGGAATGCGAATGTGGTCAGCGATAGTATAGCCATGCTAGCTTAGACAGTGACCTGACAGAAGTTTGTTCGCGCAAGGCGCTTGTGGCGGCCCTGTGTTTGCCCGAATAAACTTTTGTCCTAGTACTGTACAATCCAGCAAGTGCGTCGATACCTACAGCAACATGAACGTCATCGCAGACGCTGCGAACTACCGTACGTTTGTAGCGACAGATGTATTACAATTTTTTGTTTAAAAATTATAACGACAGATTATTGGCTAAAAGACGCATCTCAACCAAGCTAATAGCGGGACAATGCGACTCTGGCTGTGCTGATTGTAGACGGGGAATGGAAGAAGAAACACACAGCACGTGCGCCGATAACAATTCCATGATATGGTGGGCGTATTTGTCATATGAAGTTTTTGTACACTTTATTATGAAATTCAGTCTGCTCTGTAACTGGACAAGATGCCACAACAAATGGGGTGTCGTGTGGTGTTGCAAATGCTCGGTGATGGCAACGCGAGCATTGATGGTCCGTGCCCTTAGTGGCTCGCTTACGCCGAACAGTAATGCCACACACTGCTGGAAACTGCGACTTTCGTCCACGACAATACTCACAACAACACCGTCGCCATGGGTAGGGTAATTCGCAACCAGCGTAAGGGTCGCGGATCCATCTTCACGGCCAACACCCGCCTGAACAAGAACCCCGCCCAGTTCCGCACGCTCGACTACGTATGTTCCGCCGCCCTCGACCCACGACAAAATTTGGACACGCACACTGGGAACGGAAGGGCTAACGGGCACAGGCTGAGCGCAATGGATACATTCGGGGTGTCGTAAAGGAGATCGTCCACGACTCCGGTCGTGGTGAGTAGCCAGCCCGAAAATGCGTACTTTGGGCCTCAAATTGACATTTTTTGAACAGGTGCTCCTCTTGCCAGGGTTTCCTTCCGCAACCCCTACAAGTTCAAGCACGACACCGAGACCTTCATCGCTAACGAGGGAATGTACACTGGCCAGGTCAGTTTTTGGGATCTTCCTAGAAGCCCAGGGGGAGCAGCAGGACTAACATGGAACCCAGTTCATCTACGCCGGAAAGAACGCTGCGCTCACCGTCGGCAACGTCCTTCCCCTCCACTCCGTCCCCGAAGGTACCGTTCTCACCAACGTCGAGGACAAGAACGGTGACCGTGGTGCGCTCGGCCGTACCTCTGGTAACTACGTTACCGTCATCGGCCACAACCCCGACGAGGGCAAGACCCGTGTCAAGCTCCCATCCGGTGCCAAGAAGGTTCTCCCCAGCTCATGCCGTGGTATGGTCGGTATCGTCGCTGGAGGTGGCCGTACAGACAAGCCTCTCATGAAGGCGTCGCGCGCCAAGCACAAGGTACGCCTGGTTTCCTGTCGAGTACACGAGGGCTGTCCGCTAACAAACTACAGTTCGCTGCCAAGCGCAACAGCTGGCCCAAGACTCGTGGTGTTGCCATGAACCCCGTCGACCATCCTCACGGTGGTGGTAACCACCAGCATATCGGTAAAGCCTCGACCATCTCCCGGTACGCCACCCAGGGTCAAAAGGCCGGTCTCATTGCCGCGCGGAGGACGGGTCTGCTCCGTGGTACTCAGAAGACAAAGGACTAGAGTGGTTTTCTGTGATGTGGTGGCGTTTGTCAACGACAGGAACGACGATGATGCGGTCGGTTATTCTCTCCATACCTCTCTATGCGGGTGGCCGGGCGTTATAACGAAATGGAAACTTTCTCGGCAAGCTAGGCTTTTCCCTACTGTGGCTTGCATGCATGATAGGTTCTTTAGGGAATGTGATTCCGATAAAAAAATGCATCTGGTCTTGTACTTTTGAAAAAAACGTGTGCTTGGTATGATTTTTGTTGTGAGTGTTGGTTGTTGTGGTTAACTAACTATACATTGGATTGGACTCGACAGTACCTATGCCCCACCCATTTCGACGTCTCCATCTCGATCTCCACTTGCATATCCATCATGACCGTCGTCGTCGGAATCACTGTTGCTACCGCTATCGTCGCCCCCAGCATCACCCTTGCTTTTCCTCTTGTTGCTCTTGTCCTTGACGCTGTAATCCATATCCAGCACCCTATAATGCTTCCTGTCACTGCCCAGCACCACAATTACCCTCCTATCCTTCCTCCCATTGACGACTAACTTGAGCGGCGTAAAACGGGCATCGAAGACATGGCGAGTATACTTTTTCACGCTTTCAGGCGTAATGCGGATGGTGTGCCGAGAGGAGGGAGACACGGGTGTGCCTTGAGGGAGGAGGGAGGATGATACGGATGAAGGGGACGGGAGGGGTGTGTATGATATCAGGTGTTCTTCTTGCGCTTGCTCTTGCTTTTCGTGGGAAGATGGCGCGGTGGGTTGTGTATAAGGCAGCGAGATGATGATGTTGTGTGCTTTCGGTTGTTTCTTGGCATCTTCATCTGATGATGGTGAGGACGATGGTGGGAGTTGGAGGAGAACAAGCAGGTTTTTATCGTCTGCGAATTTCGCGTCGAGAATCTTGGTGGTAGTTTCGTTCCCGGTACTGGAGGGAGGCGAGGCAGAAGTGAAGTCGAGAGTGGAGATGGCGTAGGAGTAGAGGTCGCGGGGAAGGTGGGATATACTCTGCGCATGAGTGAGGCGGTGGATATGTAGTTGGGCTGGTGTGGATTGCGGGGAGAATAGGATGTGCGTCGATATGGTTTCAGAGGATGCTAACTGTGTAGGCTTTTCGAGAGGTTAGTATTCAGATTGAGGTCGGATTCTGGATAGGGGATAAGTCTTTTTACCTCGTACACCATACGCATATCTGCAACCACACCCGATTCTTCATCTCTTGCGCCCATCTCCTCGAGAACAAGTCCAGAATTCATCTGTATGTTTGCTTGTTGCCATTTGCTCACCTGTCTCAGCAAGCCCGTCACACCCGTTGCAATATGCCGAAGCACATGTTCTAAACACAGCGCCTCTTCCTTGAATGTCGCGCCCTCCTTCAGCAACTCAATCGCCTTCTTTGTATCCTCGTAACTTGCTGCCTCTTTCTCTCGACTCTTGGTATCAAGCTGAGCTTCGGGTCTCAAATAGGAGGTCAGGTCAGATTTCGTCAGGCCGTATTGGATATATGCAAGGACCTGCGACACATCGACTCCAGGATCTCGTTGTTCCATTTCCAGGCGCGACTGGGAATCCGACTCCGTGGCTTGGAAATCAATAGTAAAGCGCAACCACTTACTGAAGCTGTGGAATTGGCGTTTCTCTTCAGAGGCGTAGAGCATGGCAGTATGGGCAAGCAGCCTCATGTTTTTCAGCGTTTCGAGAAGGTCCGAGAAGTCGGTAATGGGTCCGCTGAAGATCCAATCTCGATCATGAAATTGTGCGAGGCCGCGCAAGCGCGATATGACGATGGAACAGCGGTCTAATGCTGGGATGAGATTCTCATGGAGAAGTGCGAGGAGGGTGGTGAAAGACGATGTGACAGTGGTGTCCCAGCGCTTGTGGCCTGCTTCTGCTAGCTCGTCGACCAGCCACTCTTTCATAGTAGGATTGCAATTTCCTGTACACGCAATGTGGAACAGGTTTGTGACTAGGTCTCCAAGACCCTTCTCTTCAAGTGTTTCGCTGATGTTCATCATAAACTTGCGCGGCAAATCTTGCGCATGCTTGAAAAAAGCTCGTACGCGTTGAAGGGTTTGCGTAATATAAAGGAGGAGATTCTGCAGCTGGGAAGTTTTTGCCGCAATGAGATGGAGGTAGATTCCTGCTGTAGGGATAAAATTCAACGTCAGCGGGACGAAGGCAATGCTCTTCTTCTCTGGTGAAGAAGTGGAAGCAGTCTGCATCAAAAGGCTGTGTGTGCAGCTGTATGGGTGGCTTGTGTGCAACAGCGGCGTGTGCGATGTATTCCATGCTTTCGGTAGTTGAACACTGACCGTTTCCAGAGAATCGTAGATGGAGGGGTGTACAGTTCCTCGGTCTGACAGGCGGATGAACATGTCTACAGAGTTGTGGTCTTTCAAGTGGTGTGAGTGCAGCAGCGAATCCACCTCCGCTTGAGAGCCAAACGCTCCAGAATCTGCTTGCGAGATACGCATGAATGGTAATGCTGGTGGTAGCGGTATCGCAGGCAGCTTGGGCAATAATGCTTCCGTATCCATCATTGCCAGTTGGTCGGGCAAATCGGGCGCAATGTCCAAAGTCTGGAAATCGGGCTGTCGCTGCATGAAATCCTCCAAGGTTGTGTCGTCCTTGAAAGCGTCCCAGTCTTCGGTTGTCGGATTTCCAAAGACATCCGTTTTCTCAGGTGTGGCGCCATTCGTCTTTGACATCAACCCAGTCCTTTTTTTTACAGCCTCGACGTCAATAAAGTTGAGGCCCCAGCCCATGCACTTCACACGCGCCGAGGCGTCTTCTTCTGCCATATTTCCAGACCCTCCTTCCACTTCAGGCAGCATGACATCTTTGTGGGTAACCTTGCCCGTTTCCGCGCTAATCAGATCTGTACTCCCATCACTCCAACTAACAGCGATACTCTTGCCGTTGAATTCCCACTGTATCGCATCCACGCACAAGTCCTCGCTCTTTCTCTTTAGCCCAAAAGCTCTTTGACCGTTGATTCTGTAGACATCTAGGCTCTCTTCGTCCGTGACTACTGCAACAAGATCCATACTGGGACAGTAGGATATAAGATGCGGGTGAATTGGATGCAGCAGCGTCTTCTCCGCCTGCTGCAACAGCTGCTGCATTTCTGTTGGGGGTCTGGTCGTCATAGTTGTGGATTTGCTGGCCTCGAGGGCCGTTGTATGAAAGGGCAGGAAGTTGAGCTGTGTACTCGGTGATGGTGATTTGTTTGTAGAGGCGCGTTCTAGTCCAAACCCGACTAGCGCACTCGCGCTATCACGTTCTCAGATTTGCTCACACCTTATCCTTCGCAAAGACCACACGGGGCAGAATCATGGTGTTTAGCACTTTGATGAGGCCATTACAATCGCTCCAGGACTGACCCAACTCAGAGTTGCATGCTTGTAAACATGTAGATTATATGGGGTATGAATATCTCCTATTCGTACACTAAAGAAAAAATACCCAGCCATCGCCAGGATTTCTCTGGGTATCTATGTCGTGCTATCATGGTACAAATACAAGTGGCCGGCATCTAACCCGGTGGCCATCTCCCTATGCTTCTAATCAATATACTTCAACAAGAGCCGTAAACGCCACGATCCGATGCAACACATTGCACAGATTCAAGTCACAAAACGGGTGGAAATGCCTCCCCATGGGCCATATAAAATAGCAACAGCATTTGCACACCCACTTTCATCCTACTCCAGCTGACTCTATCGGCGTGCAGAATGATTCCTCTTTGGTTGCACCGAATCTTTTTGGACCCTTCCTCTGCCTGTCCCGCTGAGTCTGCCATTCAACCGCGAGTCCTCGTCGAAGCTAGCTCGCTTTCTGTTTCGGCCGCTTTCCAAGTCGTCGTCACTGTCACCAGCGAGATCGCCAAGTTCGAACTGGTTCTCAGCGTCGTAATCATGCATCAGTGCGCTTCTGTCGCCGGCATCCGCATAGCTAGATCTGCTATTTCGAATAACGCCGTTGGTGTGCTCATAAGGATCTGCGCTGCGTCGAGATTGCATGCTACGTCTTGTAGGGAAACCGGAGATGGCGTCAGATGGCGGGCCGTCGGTGAGTCGCGAGCCGAGAGTTTGGGTGCCGTTAGGGTCTTCGCGCGACAGGTTAAGGAGATATACACCGGAAAATATAATAAGAAAACCACAAAGGAGAGAAATGGTGTTGACCGCGGATGTGGTGTTGAAGCCTTGGAATAAGAGGCACGAAGCAACCAGGGTGCAAGTCGTAAAGGTTACATAGTAGAGTGGATTCACACTGAGTTGCAGTGTTAGCATCCACGGGTCCAAAGCCAGGAGATTGACACGTACATGTTTGTAGAAAACTGGCTCAGGGCCTTGTTGAAGTAATTCATCTGGGTGAGGATGCAGCCCACTACCAGAATGACGAAGACGTATGTCGAAGGATGCGTGAACTGGTTGTTACCGGCAAATGTCATCTTGAGGGCAATGCCGAAGGCCTTGATGAACATGATGGAAACGGAGCCAGACGTAGAGCAGATGGAGAGATAGATGAGGGGGTTCTTGCGACCGTACTTGGGTGCGATCTGGTAGATCATGAAGATGCAGAAGACGGCGCAGAAGGCGCAGTAGAAGAGGAAGCCTGCAGACATGTCTCGTTAGTTGGTATCCCACACAGGACAATGCAGGCGCAGACATACCAGGCTGCAGGGCAAGATTCAAGATCTCCTCAACCGACTGAACCTCCTTGTCTGGTGGGGCATGGAGCACGATGATGACGGAGCCGATCAGGCATATTGCGCAGCCAATCTTTCCCAGTCGGCCCAATTGCTCGTCCAAAAAGTATGAGCCAAGGACAGCGCCGATAAGGACGGAGAGAGCTCCCAAAGGAGTCACGAGGATAGCGGGGGCAAACGCGTATGCGGCAAAATTGAATATCTCGCCAAGGACCACTTTTGGCCAAGTCAGCGCTGCGAGCCTCTACGTGCCGTTGTTCACGCGACACTTACTTGTGATGATGCCCGCCCACCACACCGGGTTCTGGAGATATCCGAAGCCGTCGCCGTCGAAGCCATGCTTTTCGATGGAGGCATTGAGGCCCTTTTTGGTAATGACAAAACTCGCGCCGATGGCCAGGGACGAGCTCATGGCCAGCATGAGTCCTATGTATCTGGCCTCACAGTCAGTGGCCAGCGCTAGGCGGGCGCGCGGTGCGGGCGCATAACGTACTTGTCTTCCACCATGATGGCGCCGTGCAGAGGTCTATGCGACCAGTCTCGGCCGGTTCGCGGCCAGGTGCGAGTGGGTAGAAAGGGTCGCGGTGAGTGCGCAAAGGCGAGGGAGTCTGTGGTGTGGAAGCTGGCTGGGAGTGGGCGTCGACGTGAGGGAGCGTTGCGGAGCCGGCCAGGCGTGGCGTGGCGCGGCCTAGATGTGGGCGGGCGGGCTGGCTATCGATAGGCTTCGTGTTCGTGGCCTGTACAGTAGTTTCCCCGACGAAAAGGCAATGCAAGCGATGGGGCGCAGGCGCGGCGGCTACCGTCTTGCACCGTTGGTTGTCGGCGGTGCGGTGCAGCAGCGACGATGCAAAGCCGGTCGGAGGATCTCTGTCCAAGAGGCACTGCGTGTTTCACAAGGGCCAAGCCAAGGGCCTCGGTGCCGGTGCCGGTGCGAGGATAGTTGTGCAAGAAGTGCTGCCAGTTTCACCGTGGCCAACCAAGCGTCGTTCGTGCCTGTCCAGCCTGTGCTGCTTCGAAACAAGTGTGCCAAACGAGCGCAGGCGGTCGTGGGGTGCCGTGGTTGTAGTAGTAGTAAAAGAAAGGACGGAACAAGCACTGTAATGACAGCAATGGGAGCAGCGATGGCGATAGCAATAGCAGTCCCAGCCGGGGGGGTAGTGGCGGTAGTAATAGTACGAGGAATAAACGCGTGCAGTCTGGGCTCCCCAAGAAACATCCATCAGCCCCTTCTCCAGTGCCTTTCTCAACAGTGGCGTGCCGTATCACGCCAATGTCAGCCGCCCCCCAACGTTTCATGGATGCTGGCCTGGACGCTCCACGGTTGGCTCCCTTCTCAGCCTCCCCTGGCCCCGACACGCACACAGTCATAGCTTGCCGATCTCGTCGTCACCCGTCCCAATACGGCGTCGTCTTGAAAGACTCCCCAACAAACCACGTATGCCCCAACATCCTCACCACTTGCCTCTGTTTCTCCACTTCCTCGTCTTTGCTCGTCTACGTACCTAGGGCTACGCACGCCTTACCTGGGTTACGAGGCTCGTGTCCACTAGACATGTTTTGGCAAGCTCCCCAATAGCCTAAGGACTGCGCCTCGTCATCCCGTTTTTAGTCGGCCCAAAATAGCATGCCTCGTAACCTTCTTCCCCACAACCTAGTAAAAAAAACGGAGTGCCCGCACCAATTCGCGTCATCGTCTTCCAGAAGACGAGAAAAGAAACGCCCCCAAGTTATGAGGCTACACTGGCCCGGCATCGTAGACTGCAAAAAATTCCACCCTCGTGAACCTGTCAATCTCCTATCAAGAAACTGATCGTATTTCTACATCCCTCAAGGCATTTTTCTCTTTTGAAAAGTGCCTCAAAGCACTGGGTATATGGCTTAAATCACCCTCGCAACTTCCCTCTACTCCACACCAACTACACCATGGCCATTGAAACAACAACCTCTGGGTCGTTGCTCGCACCGCAAATCTCCCACCGGGAAAGGGAAACGCAAAACTGAAAACGCAAACAGGGTCATCGCAGTAGGGTATAACAAAGGAAATTGCCCGAAATTACCTTCCCTCTTACCTTTTGCCCCCCGCCAAAAACCCCAAACCTCACAAATCCCCTTGCGTGCTGCGAATCGGTCCTATAATTAGCATGTACTCGTACTAGTTCAAACACAGGTAGATTCCAAAGGGGGGAAAAGCTGTGCAGTTGCTTGTTAGTATGTCGGAACACCCCAAGACTTCGAGGACGGAGCGCCTTCACACTCGCGCGCGTTTGGCGTCTGCAAGGAAAACGTCAGTGCTCGCGTTTCGTTTGCGACTTGCACAAAAAGCTGTCGTACCTATAGAGTCGGGTGCAATATCCACTCCATGCCCAGCCTCGTCGATAGATCGCTTGTGTCCTTGGGGAGACACTTCATGGGCATCTGTAGACGAGGCTGTTGTAGGATCTGCAGCCGAAGACGTTGCGCTGGCGATTTGTCCAGCTGCACCATCCTCTTCATCTTGGGCGCCGATGTTGTCATCTTCATGTTGCGTGGCAGTCTCCTCTGAGGCATCTTGGCCAAGCTCCTGGTTGCTAGCCCACTGTGCATTGTCCAGATCCAGGATGTCATTGGCGCCGGTGAAGTCATCGCCATCCGTTACAGCATCTTCACCACTCTTGACTTCTTCTCCATTTGCGAATTCCACTTCGCCCTCTGCCTGTTGCTCCAAGTCCTGGTACTCATAGCCCCCGTAGTCTTGGTTAGCATCGCCTTGGTACTCCAAGGCTGCGCCGTCTTCTCCGACCTCCTCTGATGGAGACTCATTGGAAAGAGGACCTTCTTCGAAAGCTTCCGCATATGCGTAGTACTCCTCGTAATTGGGGTCGCTGTCGAAATCTTGCTCTGCGTCGGCGTCCGGGTCCTCTTCAGCGTCGAAGCTGACTCCGCCATCATCTCCGTTTGTCTGTTGGTCAATACTTGACGATCCGCTAACGGATAATTGCTTCTCTACATTGGTAGACTCATCGCCTTGAACAGTAGCAGGCGAGGGTGACAACTCAGTGCGAGGCGCATGTTCTGCCTCATCGACAGTAGCGGATTCTTCATCCTCTCCATCGCTGTAATCAATAATGTCGCCTTCCTCCTGCAAGCGACGGGCCTCCAGCTCGGCTGCAGTCTGATCTTCAGGCTGTGCACGTATCTGTCCAGGCTCATCTGCAACCTCTTGTGCATTCGCAGGAACTTCATGAGAAGTGAGAGGTTGTTGTGTCTGATCTTCGTCATTGCGCTCTTCATGCTCTTCGCCGAATGTGTTTTCCGTCTCAACCCCTTCGTCCTCATGAATATTGACGCCACCTTCCTCGTGAGTATCTTGTGTGTTGTCATCTTCATTACGATCAGACTCGTGTTCGCGGTTCTCTTGGGTATGAGCTTCTTCGCAGGTCTGTTCCTGTTGTTCCTCTAGCTCATGTTCGTCTCCCGCATCTACTCGAGCCTCGGCGTCTTGCTGAGCTTGGTCTTCCACATACTTCTCCTCATTTGGATCTTCGGCATGCTGTGCATCATTCTGATTTTCCTCTTGCGTTTGCTCACTCGCATCTCTCTCGCGCTCGTGCTCGTGCTCGTGCTCGTGCTCAGACTCACGCTCACCATCATCAACTTGTTCCTGTCCCTGCTCCTGCCCTTCAGTTTCCCATTCGTTAGTCTCCTCGACTGGAAGACCAAGGGATGCGCTATGAAAGTTAGTCTCGCCTGCAGCAATGGCAGCCTCGAGGCCAGAGTAGCCGCGTCCATTATCGGCATATCTTGCAATGTCTGCAAGCAGCGTAGCGAACCGTGGGCGGTACATTAAAGTTATGTAAAACGAGTCAGGCTCATTGTTACCGTCTTGCTCATAGAGCGCGTGGTAGTAACCCACAAGACGTTCAAGCGAGACGGCTACGGATGCCGTGCTCTCCTCAAACAACTCCATGTTTTGAAAATGGTCAAAGCGAAAGCCAAGCTCCATTCCATTTAGCACCTCGTGACCAAGTGCCGAACGACAAGCTTGGAAGAGATCTGACATGCTTGTTCTGGCCACCGAAGTGTCTTCAAGGAGCCAATCCCCACTATTTTCATAGTCGTGTTGTTTGAAGAGCCACAGCTCTTCGCCCATGCAGTTTACAGTGACGGGCGGCAGTTGAAAAGAGTCATCTTCGTGATGTTCACTATCTTGGGCAGATCCATCGTGATCATGGCTCGGATTTGCCACGTCATTATGGCCACTTTCGGCACTTGCATGTTCTTCTTGAGATTGGAGCAAAACCCCACCGTCGTCATTAGCCTGAGCGTTTTCCTCGGTGGGATTGGCTGACTGAAGACGCGGAGGATTCTCATGATTCTCGTGGTTCTCGGTGTTCAGACTATCGTCGGCAACAATGTCAGTATGGGCCTGTGGGCTCTGTGAGGTTTTATTGGCAGTCATAGACATCAGAGCTTGCAAGTCAGCAGGTATCTCGTCTTGCTGGATAGGTGCATCCTGAACCTGAGGGGCTTCGCCTTGCTCAGCAGGCGCGTCTTGAGTCTGAACAGGTTCATCCTGCTGGTCAGGTACATCCTGGGTCTGTTCGGGTTCATCTTGCATAGAATCATGCTGCTGTAACCAAGGCGAACGAAGTGCAGTGTCGTGGTAGTCATCGTCCTCTTCGGAATAGTCAAGCAAATCTTCGTCCTGGACGTCGGCTTGCGCCTCAGTCGTAATGGTGTCGGCTGCAACAGGTTGTTCGACGACGGTGTCGACATCGACGTCTTGGTAACTATAGTCCTCCTCAATGACGTCCTCTTGATCGACCATGTAGTCATCGTTGTCGCCGCTGGGTGCAGCCTGGACTTCCATTCCGCTCGCCGAGACTGCGTCGTCTATGGAGACGTCATCGTCTGGGCCATAGGAAGGGGGAGGTTCTAGATCTAGCTCGATATCACCGTCGTGGTATTCGAGAGCACCGTCATCCGAGTGCAAGTCCATGTCATCGGCTGCAGTAATGTCGAAACTAGGCGTAGGATGCGTAGTAGTAGCCATGACGGATGGGAGAGGAGTAGTGCCAAAGGAGTTTGCGGGTCTAGGTGTGTCGGTTGGAAACGCGTAGATAAAAGGAGCGTGGGGAGCGCGTCACAGCCTGGAGCAAGTCACAAGGTGGCGATGCAGCAATGCGCAACACCAGGACGCGAACTCAAGAACGGGTACAGGGTGAGGGGCAAGAGCTAGAATTGCATGACGAGGGGTGCTCAGACAGCTTTGCAGGCGTGGAGGTTCTGTTCTAGGTGAGAGTAAAAGGGAACTGTGGAAATGAGACAAAGCCCGCACGGTGGTGTTGACGCTAGTACGGGAAAGTGTTCTGCGGAAGCGGGCAATGGGCAGCGGCAGCACGCTGCGTGCGTGCGCCTGCTGAAACGCTGTAGAAAAAGTCGGACTTGTTGAGTTTGTGCAAGTGTTGATTCTGCGCGAGCAGGTTGTCCAGGGGCGGGGGTTGAGCAGTGTGTGTAATAGAAGAGTCGCTGGTGGCGCTGGCTGGGGACTTGAATGAGCAATCGGCGCTAGGCAAACGCAGGCTGCACGTGACTCCATGTGTCCACTTGGAACCTCCAGGTGTTGCGACTGGGTGCAGCACCTTGGAAGAGGTGCCTGTCAACTTGCCCTCTTCGTACTGCTGTGACGCAAAAGACTAGCCTCCTGCTCCTGCAGAAGCACAATTTAGACATACCGCAACAACTACTAGCCAATTCCCCCTGTCTTGCTGCAAGCTTTAGTCGGCCCCGCTACACCCTGCCCTGGACTCTGCCACCAGGACACGCTTGCGTTCTTGACCATCTCACAGCAACACGGCTTCACGTCCACGACCCTACCGACCAAATCTTCTCCCACTGCTCTCTAGTACTCCTAGGTAGCCTGTAGTTGTCACAATGGTATGAACACATGGCGGTCAACCTTCAACTATACACACACATATACTAACGAAGCCAGGTGGTCCTCGCGGCTTCAATATGCACAAGAGGCGGCAAGGCAGTCCTCTCGCGCCAATTCCGCGAAATGCAGCGCTCCCGCATCGAGGCTCTCCTCGCCTCTTTCCCCAAGCTTGCCGATAGCGGAACCCAGCACACTACCTGCGAACAGGACAACGTGCGCTACGTATACCAGCCCCTCGACGAACTCTACATGGTCTTGATTACCAACCTGCAATCCAACATTCTCCAAGACATCAACACTCTGCACCTCTTTGCTCAGGTCTGCTCCTCGATATGCAAGTCCTTAGACGAGCGCGAGATCCTCAAGAACGCTTTCGAGCTTCTGACAGCCTTTGATGAGATTGTCACGCTGGGATACAGGGAGAACTTGACCATGAGCCAGATCAAGACGTTCTTGGACATGGAATCACACGAAGAGCGTATTCAGGAGATCATCGCGCGGAACAAAGAACTGGAGGCTTCAGAAGAACGCAAGCGCCGAGCCAAGCAGCTCGAAATGCAGCGCAAGGAGATGTCGAGGTCGCAGCGAGCAGGTGGTATGGGAGGCGGTATGGGCGGCGGTATGGGAGGTGGCATGGGCGGTCGCTCGCCATCGTATCCTGCTTTCACGCCCAGCGTGCCAACGACCAACGTTGCCGACACATACGACTCGTACGAAGCTGAGAAGAAGAAGGCCACGAGCAAGCCATTGGCTCTTGGCAAGAAGGGTATGCAGCTGGGCAAGAAGAGCAAGACCAGCAACATGTACGAGCAGGTGACTGGTGAGCTCGCGCCAGCTGAAGAAGAGCCGCTCGTCGCCCCCAAGCCAAGCGCACCTGCCGCAGCAGCCCCAGCAAGCGCACGCCAGTCTACGTCGACCGACCGCGAACCAGTTCACATCACCACCAACGAGACCATCTCAGCCCGACTCGACCGCGAAGGCCTTCTCAAGTCGTTTGAAGTCAAGGGCGAGATGCAACTCAAGATCACCGATCCCTCTTTCACACAGGTCAAGTTGGACCTTGCTACGGGAGACACTCGCGGTGCCCAACTCATGACACATCCTAAAGTTGACAAGACTGTCTTCAAGAACAACAAGGTCATCCAGCTTGCCGACACAAGCAAGGGCTTCCCCTCGAACATGGGTATTGGTGTCATGAAATGGAAGCTGGCACCACGACCAGACGATATCTCGGACCCACCCATTACCTTCCGTGTCTGGGTCGAGGATTCTGGCAACATGTACAACATCACGGTCGAGTACGAGCTTACTGGTGGCGATTCGCTCAAGGACGTTACTGTCACCATCCCATACCAGACAGACGAGCCAAATGTGTCTTCTTTTGACGCCGTATACGAAGTCAGTGGCGACAGCATCGAGTGGAGCATTGGCGCTGTAGACGAAGCAAACAGCTCCGGAAGCTTTGAGTTTGAGGCCCAAGCCGGCAGTGACTCGGAATTCTTCCCCATGAGTATTCGCTTCAGCAAGACGACACCTTTTGTCGATGTCGATGTAAGTTTTCTTGATACTGTAAATGATACATGAGATGAGAATGTGCGCTAATCAACACTATAGGTCTCATCTGTAACCCTGCTATCCATGGGTCAAGATATCAGCTTCTCCAAAGACATAAAGTCCGTTGCAGAAAACTACACCATTTCATAGGTATTACTATGGCTGTAACAAAGCAACAGACAGAGTCTGGCATTGGCAGAAAGGAGACCACGTATTTGTTGTTGAAAAGGATGGCTTCTTTGCGATTCTTAGCAAGGGAGATGGTGTGATTTGGGGGTCCAGATAGACATTTACCGTGACCTGACAGAAGTTTGTTCACGCAAGGCGCTTGTGGCGGGCCCGTATATTCCCGAGCAAACTTTTGTTCTAGTACTGTATAAATGGAAATGACATGAATTTGTGCAGAGAATAAGAAAAGACTACTTTTTCGTCCAGTGCAAGAAGAAACGTTTAAAGGAAATGGGCTGACAGAAGCATAAACACATCTACATACAGTCATATTTTCCAGAGAAATTTAAAAAAAGAAATATATTTTTGCCTCTTATGGCGAGAAGAGACATCTCTTCCAGCACGTATGTATTTGCCAAAGCAACTTTATCACCGTCTCCTCACAAGCGAATCAGCCACGCCTCTTTGCTAAAAATAAACCCTCGTCATAACGACGGACAGCAGCACCCCGATACACATCTTCACGCATCGAACAACACAAAGTCACCAAAACCAAGTATTAAGTAAGAAACAAGGCACAAAAGTTACATTGCCGCTGCTACCACTACAAGTAACTAAACCGATTGCCCCCCCTCAAATGCCGCTAAATAACCACGAGCAGCAGCCAGCAACGCCCGACAAGCCATGGTATATATTCTCTCAAGATAAGCACAAGAAAGTGGTAAGAGGAAAGCCAGTGGCTATGAATGATTATCCCACCAAAAAAAACCCCCAGATTTAGGAGGTTTAACAAGAAAAAGCTCCAAGGTATCTCATATCGCTCTCCCCGAGGTGAAAAAAAGAAGTACAGTGAAAAGAACCGAACAAAAACCAGAGAAGAAAAAAAAGATCTAATAGGCCGTTATGATGAGAGGAAGACAACAACAAAGCATCAGAGATTTTTGGCGTGGAGGGATATTTAAGCGACATCGACAACGATGAACATTATCTTTTCTTTCTTTCTTTTTCTTCCTCGAGTAGGGTAAAAAAAAACCCCCCAGCGTTGGCGAGAAAAAGTGAGGTGATGGTGGTAAGGGGCGTTTTGCATAAGCCCGTTTGCGAAACTCTTCCCAGATTATCCCCCAATTCATGAGCACATCAGGAGTTAGGTGGGAATAAAACAATAAATGAATAAAGGGTATGTAGAGGCGGCGCCTAGGAGATCAGATGACAGCATCGCCGAGAAAAGCAAAGTCTTCCATTAGCGCATCAAGCCGATTTATGGCGCTCTCCCTATGCACACTGATGGTGCGCTGGTGCATGATGCGCTCAGCATGCGCGTCTGAATCGGCCAGCGTGGCTTTGCTTGTCGTTTCATCGTCGGGGAGAGTATATTGGAAGCCCAGGCCGAAGCAGGCGGCCTGACGCCGCGAAGAGCGGCATGATGAAGTGTCTGAGAAGAGGGGTTCTGGCTGCGGCTGCTCGGATGAGAAGAGGTCGGAGCCAAATGTAGAGATGCGCAGTTCGTCGAGTTGGGGTGGCGTCGAGAGACGGTAGCTGGATTCAGAGTCTTCGGCTTCTTCGTCCTCGTCATCGGTAATGGTGGTGTGCTGGATTTCGGGAATGAGTTGTGACATGCGGTTGGAGGCGTCCGAGGCATCCTGGGGCTCCGTGTACGAGTAGCGGATCAAAAGACCCTGCGACGTGTCGACGTCGCTGTCGTTGCTGGTGAGGGAGCTGAGTGTTGGCGAGAATACTACCTCGTCATCATGGTTTTCTGAAACCGGAGAGCTGTATGCGATCGAGTCGTTGCTCCATGTCGAGAAGTGGCTGCGTGCTTTTTCCTGGAACTGCAGACTGAAGTAGTCCAGGCGCTCATCATCATCTGGTTCTTCGAACTCGTCTTCTGACTGTTCGGCTTCCAGTTCGCTAAGTGCCGTAGGGTTGCAGGCGTACAAGGGTGCGGGTATTAGGTAGCGGGGAAGTGCAGGAAGCTCTTTGTCAAGTAGTGATTTCCTAAAAGTTGTGTTGCCACGGTTGCCATGGCTAGAAGGAGGGCGCTCGTCTGAAATCGGGCCTCTGAGGGAGCTCGAGGGTCGCGACAAGACAGGGGCAGAAGGGGTGTCATCTTCCACTATGTGATGGTTTTCTTTAGTTTCTTGTGGAAACCTGGGCGAAGAAAGCCATGGATCATTGGAGAAGAGATAGTGCCGTGTGCGCCGTGTGTCTGCTGAGTTGGCGCGAATTCTGGATTGCTCGACATGAAACTCGCTGGTAATGACTGTTGAAGGCACATGGGACCGTCGTCGAGTGGGACGTTCGTCGATCGCAGGCAGCTCTGCAGGCCCAAAAATCGAGTCGAGGTCGGGGTCCACAGGATGCGATGCCAAGGGCGAGAACTTTCTCCTCAGAGAGGGCAAAGAACGCTTGGGTGTGTTTTCAGAGACATTTTCCGCTTGTGTCTCGCGTATGGATTCAACTGATGGTCGATAGACAGACAAAGGAATGAGGTTGAGATCCTCTCCACCACTAACAAGCACAGGCGAGCTGATATCCAACTCCTTGGTCTTCGAACCACTGCGATTTCTAGAGGTAGCTCGTTTCGAGGCCAGTCTATCTTTCAGAGCCTTGAAGTCTGCAAAGAGAGGAGTAGAAGGTATACAAGGCGACGCTGATGCACTCCGCGCATGACGCACAACGTGGGGCGATAGAAAGCAATCCGTTGGTGAGTGTGTCGCAGAACGTGGAGTCCATGGCGAAGGCAAAGGATTTGTCTGCGACTCTGGAATCACGCCCTTTCGTGAAGACGGATGCGATCTCATAGGAGCAGGTGGGATTGGTGTGAGATACCTATCGTTGGGGTTGCGCGTGAAAGCGGTAGAGGTTTCAGAGTTGCTGCGACTGTGCCCCTCGCGGGGTACTTCGAGGATGTTGAGACGCTGGCCCGGTAGAAGAGGGCAAAAGGTTGTCGACTCTTCTGCAGGATTGTGATGTTCTTCGTCGCCGTCGATCTTGTACTGTGTTGGTGTCAGTGTGCGGAATGTCTGGTCAAATCAGCCAACATACATAGTACCAGTATGTCCCACCCATCTTGAGTGGACCGTCTCGCTTGGGTGTTTGCTGGCTCAAGTCTCCGTCACAGATGATGTCAGAAAAGGTAAAGCAGCCTTTCCATATGTTACGGCCCCCGCGAGCGTCGAGCTCTAATGGATACGGGCGTGTAAAGTTATCCCAGGATCCGAGTAAGACAATGCTGCGCAGTGCGGCAGGGCAGTGGCTTGGTACGAGAGTAAGTTACGGCACTGAAGAACGAGGCACCGAGGGGGTAGACATACAAGAGAAAGGTGTGGAGCGTGGTGTTGTCCATGACCATAATTCCGGATAAATCTAGGCTGATAAGGGAAAGGCCTGTCGAGTTTGAAGCGCGTATGCGTCTAAGCCCTTGCTAGGTCTGAAGTGTTGCATGGACCCAAGAGTATCAAATATAGAAGGCCATGCACAGGTACGTGTTGTATGTTTGAGCCTCCTCCCTCTGTGTGGCCGCGTCAGAGAAATGGCCAGGAAACGGAGCAAAACAATGTGGTGATTGGTGGCCGGAGGCAAGCGTTTAGAAGAATGCTGAAACTGAGCCTTAGTGCCTGGATGCGGGACTGCGGCGAGGCTGACTGGGGGCCACGCAGCCTGAGGAATCACAGCAAGAGGGAAAATGCCCGAAGTAAACAAAGGCCAGATGTTTGACGCAGGCTACTGCTGACCGGCAGCCAGAGTTGGAGAGTGGAGCCTGAGGCTCAGTTGGCGTGGGTCAAGATTGGTGGGTTTGGCGCCTGTGGGTGATGTTGACATATATGTGGTGAGAAGATGCAGCGTCAGCGCTTAGTACCGACGACCAAAATTCATGAGATATCGGCTATGTGAAACACTGTATGCGAAACAAGCCGAGGGGGGGCCGACTGAATACTGAGTAAAGGACGGTACGGGAAGGAAACAGACGAGGAGACGGGTTGCACGGCGGAGATGTAGTTCGTGCTAGTCGGAAGAGGGGGGGAGCAACCATGTGGGTGACAGGCAGCCACTGGCGGCTTGTCGCCATGCTAAGAAAAAGAGCAATAGCAGGCGAGTGAGGACCTTGGATATGGGTTCGCAAAGCCCGGTTCAAAACACGCCAAATCTGGGGCGCATGATCGGGCTTATGTCGTAGTGCGATCTCGTTGGCCGGCGGGCGTCCACCAGAGAGGAGACTTCAGCTCCTTCATTTCCTCAGCCGTGCTGGCCATGACGGCAGATGCTGGTCCTCGGACGCGAACAAGGGGACCGAGCGGGCTAGTCGACATGTGCTCATGGCACCAGCAGAGGGACGCAGCAGCAGACGGGCCTTGCGGGTGCGTCGACGAGCACAGTCGGGGAGTCGTTCATGGGAGTCGCTCAAAAGAAAGGTACCGTCGACGGCAGCTTGCTGCTTTCATGCCTCCCCCTGTCGCCTCTGGCCAACGGCATCCCAGTCTGGCCTCATGGGAGCGCGCGGTTACGCTCGCCCGCCCCTGACACGATCGTCGCCCAAGTGACGAAGCGACCCACTCACAGCCAGGAACACTTCCACGAGGCTTGGTCGACGACTCCGGGTTCCTGGTTGTTGCTGAGCACACGGCATGTCGGACTCGTGGGCTTGTTTTCTTTTGGAGCCTCACACGCCAGAAGCTGATCGGCCAAGGCGGTACCAGCGCCATTCCGCGACTGACACCTCGCACCACCACCACCTAGCCTGCCGACCGACAGCACACAGCAGCAAGCGCTCGCTGCGGCACAGGTCTCACTCGCCAGCTCGACGCTGCCAGTCAACAACACCATCACCCTCACCATCACCACGGGCGACCAGCCGGCTGCATTGCATTGCATTGCATTGCGGCTGCCGTGGGGGCCGAGTCAGCGTCCCAGGCCCCCTCTGTTACGTTGCCATGACGGCCACAAGAACCACCCAATGCCGACTCCCGCCACGCGATAACCGGGCCCTGTTTTGTTTTTTCCATACTGCGACCCAACGTCTGGCAACGGGCGCGCGGTTGTCATGACTGGACAGTCCCATGTGGTTTTTCTTTTTGGCCACGGATTGGTTTGGGACGTGGCATGCATGCTATGCTGCTTGTACCTCAAGTCGTTCATCGCCTGGGCACACGCCCACTAGCTGCAGGGTCACGCTTCACGTCAAAAAGCAACAACATGTCACAGCAGCGTTGCCCAGCAATATACTATATGACATTGGTCGCACACGGTTTCAAGACCTGGTCCGCCCACTAGCCCATGCTTGCTGCATTTCCGGCAATCGTCCGTCCGTGACGGTATTAGCTTCATAGTAGGTTACTGAAAACTTGTCTCGAGCAACGCTGGTTTGCGCTCTTCGAGGTCCAGCATCATCTGTCCAAACAACCCGTTCGCCCACGAAAACCACTGCCTTGTCCAGTCGCTCTGGTTGAATGAATTGATGCTTTCGTGAATCAACCCCAGCCCATCTGTGCTGCTGACAATTTCCCTCAACTGTTGCACAATCTCATCGTCGTCATTGCTCGTGAGAATCCGAACAATAGACGCCATTGGCCACGCCATGCCTGGCCCTTGGTGTGGTCCACCGACGGCGCTGATGACAGGCCCCCTCATGTAGTACGGATTGGTTGCGCTGAGAACCAGCTTGCGTGTGTTGGCATACGTCTCCTGGTTGACCGGGTACTTGAAAAAGGGCGCAGAGAGGAGACCCGGGATATTGGCATCGTCCATGATGGTGCGCCCGCCGAAGCCGTCAATCTCAAACGGATAGATTTTGCCGTACGTCGCGTGCTCAACCGTCCCGTGCGTCTCAATGGCATTGCGCAGCGACTCAGACAGCGCAGACATTCTCTGCGCCAGTGCTTTCGAGTTGGTGGCATTCAACTTTCCCATAATCTCAGCAGCCGGCGCCAAGTATGAACTGAACATCATGTTGGCTGGAATGTAGAGCTGGAATATCGTAGAGTCGTCGCTGGGCCTAAAGCCACTTCGAATCAAGCCTGTACCATTCGCGACTGGATTGCCTATTCCATCGTTCGCAAATGTCTCCGTCGCTCGTGTCGTCATGCGCGTAAACGTATATGGACTTTTCAAGACCGCTCCGTCTGCACCATAGGTAGGGAGCATCATATCATCCGCTACATTTAGTACGGCCTCAATTGCCTGGGCCCACTTGAACTTTCCGAAAAATTCAACATCTCCCGTCGCGTTGTAATAGTCGGCAGATATCTGCAGGAACGCTGCGAGCGAGTCGAGCTCATACTTGCATTCGAATACACTGCTATTGGAGTACGGAGGATAGACCGTATCCTGGCTCGCCGCATCATTTGTGGCTGGAGGAATACCACTTTCGGTTGGCGCCTGAAATGAGTTGCAGTATGGAGCCGTGAGCAGGTAGCGTGCTTGCAAATTGATGACGCCGCGGTACAGGCTTGCAATCGAATTTGCATCGCTGCTCGCATTCAAAAGTGGTAGGTAACTCTGCATCTGGTTCGACGAGTCGCGTAACCACATTGCGTTGATATCTCCAGTAATGACAAACGTCAATTCCTCCTCCGCATTATCGGCAGCATACCCCTTCCATTTAATGGCAGTATCGAGCGTATTGGGATATGCATTCTGGAAGAGACGGTATAGGTCCGGGTCCTTGATGACGTCTTTCATCCGGGTGACGACATCTTCCAGGCCTTGAGACTTGAAGGTCCGGCACTCCTCTGACGGCCGCTGATAGGCAAGATGGTACTTGCCTGAGCTCAGTGGCTCATGTACCTTGGTCGCGTAGTCGATGTATTCTGGACATTGCGCAGAGACTAGCAAGGGCACATTGGAAAGGGCGCCGAGAACTGCAAGATTGCGCATGTTTTCGGTGGAGCAGCAAGACGGACTTGCAGTATCAAGAAAAAAGAGTATTGAACAGAAGCGTAGCCAGGAATAAACGGGAACATGAGGCCATATTATGATGCTGCACAAGTGTAGGCCCGGTCATGCTGCTAGCATTTCTCGCCGTAATGCACACCGAGTTGGACTGTTCCCCGCTCATCGATTTGAGTGTTGGCAAAGTCTGTGGGGAAATTTGCGGATGTAACCTTCACCAAGACTACTCAATGGACCCATGTGCTATAGGCATGCCGACGTCATTCCGCTTATGACCCCGATCAAAGTGTCAGCCGATGCCAGGAGATGGTACAAAAGCAGAAGGTCCAAGACTACCGGCATCTAGCAGTAGTGCATCTAGTTGGTCAACTGACCAGATGCAGGGTAGTATTGGAGGTTCTTTCGGTTGCCATAGCTGGGGTTAACCATGTGGAGGGGCGATCGGCAGGGTGATAGGCACGCTTCTCACGTGCATAAAGCGACAAAGCGTGTCTAGAGAGAGATATGACGGCGCTGGAACTCGACGTCGGTCAAGCGAAGACTTTTGTTGCTGCAAATCGACTTTGCTGTATTCCGGATGAACGTATGGCTCTGACTGCAACTGATGGAGAAACAGTGGGGGAAGGAGGTGAGTCTGTCAGCAACTCCACAGCGGGGCCGTAAACGGTTAGGGCAGGGACGACTCTGGGCAACCTCCAATACGAGTACAGTACCCTCCGTTTCATCGAAAGTCCCTTTAGACTACCTCACGCTCAACACAACAACCATCTGCTCGCCCATGGCAGCTCGGAGACCACATCCAAAATCAAGGCTGGGATGCAAAGAATGCAAGCAGAGACGGGTCAAGGTATGTTCCTGCATACCGCGCCGGACCAACTCCGGTTGCAATATCCAAAAAGCACAGATATCCCCACGTCAAGGGCCTCTTCGGAGCCGGGCGGATCCACACACACACACACACACAAGAAAAAAGAAATTGAGTTATCGAATGTGCAAATCGAGCCCGGAAGGACCAACTCCAATGTAAAATCTCGGTGCAAAGGTTGACCCGAATAGTGTGATGAAGGCCGGCCCGGTTGTGAAAACTGCCGAAAGCGCGGTGCAACATGTAGTTTCCGGATATTCGATCCAGTACCTGGATATCTGCCTCTCGCAACAGGTACAACGGGAAAGTTCTGTCCCAAAATACATACTTTTGCGCAGAAAGCAGAAGATACCTCGATCCCTCCAGGAACCAAGGGCTTGATGGAGGACTGCGTACGCGAAGATCTGCTGGCGCGCTGTTCAATATCTGCCCAGTCGCACTACACCGATATTCTGAGGCATTTCGCAACAGATGCAATACCATCGTACTCTACCGGGGCTGCGTGTCAAGCTGCTTGGCGCAAAACGCTCCCAGATCTCGCGGCCAAGTACAGTTTTGTAACACGTGGTATGCTGGCAGTAGCCTTGCTCCACATTTCCCATCTGGCAACTACTACAGAGGAAACCCGAGAATCGTATCAGAACAAGGCCGCAATCCAGATGAACGCGGCCATGAGCCAGTACCGTACTGAGGTTCGACACGTCTCTACTGAGAACGCAAGTGCTCTCTTCGCTTTCTCTTCATTGCTGACCATGTTTGTTCTCTCAACTTCTGCTAAGGAATGTTGTCTCGCTCTTAATGCTTTTAGGACAGACGGGAACCAAGACGACCATAAAGTCAAACTCACCTCGAATATGGTACACACAGTCTGTAGAATCTTCCGTTCTATACGTGGAGTCCTTGTCATTCTGGTTCCATGCTGGAACCATCTGCAAAGTGGGCCCTTACAACCTATTGTCCGACGCGACTGGTGGCCAGCGGCCGTGCCAGAAACCGAAAGCGATATCCAGAATGACGAGAAGCTTGAGGAGTTGGAAAAGATGTGGTCAAGACCTGACAGAGCCTACGACTACTCTTTTGATACCCTTCGCCTTGCCCTGAAGAGCCTGCGGGAATCGTTCGCGCTTGTGTCGAGACTTGAACGCCTTGGCTCGACTTTGAAACAGAACGGCAACGGTGAATTTGATTGGACATCAGTGATCAACTGGCCTGTTCAGCTAACATTTGACTTTCTTTTGCTACTTGAGCAGCATCACATGGAGGCATGGGTCATTGTTGCACACTTCGCCATGCTGCCGGCCAAAGCCAAGGACGTTCCATGGCTTGACGGTTTACCTATGAACATCATCACAACAGCTGCACTCGTCATAGGAGAAGAGCATTGGACTTGGATTGCATGGCCCGTTGAAGCAATAGGGCTGGATCTGAAACTCCTACAAAACCCAGTCGCCACTTCTATACCCACTACATCTCCACCGCATCACCCACCCCCGGGAGCGGACCGCCCTTGTCCATGTTGAAGCAACCTTTTACTCTGGAACCCGGAACCACCCTAACCGCCCTGCCAAGACCTTCACGTTGGTCAGCAGCCTTATACTTGCATTTCAGCAAGTGGTGGCGCGACGCTGTGAGATCGAGGACAAAGCCTGCGGGCTCGATGCGGGGTTCTTGTACTCATCCGTGCCATGTCTTCGTCGTCTGCTTAGAACATGTGCGCAGGCGGCAATTTCCTAACATAACTGCAATCTATGCATCTTTCGATCAGTTCATCATCCGTAATTGTCTTTAGGTGTCTAGCCCATATGCCTCTTACGATCGCATGCTGGATCGTGTCATGCCGTCCCGAATCATCGTTGACTTCTATCTGTTGGCTGCATCAATCTGCAGAATATGATTTTGTTCTAGAATCAGCCATAGGTGGTGTTGCTGGCACTGCTAGAGTCAGCATGACAATACAATGAGGAGCCGTAGTGGGCAGGGATTACCTGGGACTGATGGGTGCATGAGCGTGTTGTTGTTGTGAGTAATAGGCTCCGTGTATTCCCATCTTGGGCAATTTGGACCAATTACGTTCTCTTACTTCGCGCATGTATGCGTCTTGCTCTGCCGACCGATTGTAGCGGGATGTTGAGTCTTCAGGCTCCCTGCCATAGAATCGGAAGATGGCGAAGCCACAACATACAAGGAGGCCGGATCCAAGGATGACGAGGAAGATGATCAAGGCTGGAGGGAGCTGAAAGCCCATGTTGTCTCTCTTGTGGAGGAACATGGCGGCCGAGGCGTAGGGCGGCATGACGTAGGTGTGGTGCAAGTGGAGCTTTGTGTAGCGCGGTACAGCAAACTGCACGATCACAGAAGGTGGAGGTGGAGGTTGAGGTTGCGAGTCCAGGAGACGAGCGAAGGAGAAAAGAGTGTGAATAATACGAGTGTGGTGGCGGATGTTCCGGAAGATGCTGGAGGATCCGAAATGGACGAATCCGAGCGAGCGAATCGGTTGGTGTGGTGCTTACGACTCCCCAATACGATGATGATGTGATGCGGCCAGCGTCACACAGAGTCCAGCGCAGAAGCAGTCGACGCAGAAGAAAAGTCCAGTTTCAGAGCAGGCCATTTTAGAGCCAAGGTCTAACTATATACCACCACACCTTCCGCACTGACAGCTGCGACAGCTCGTTTCTTTCGTATCCGTCGGTGGAAACCACACAGCCTCCTGGCAAATCGCCGTACGTGGTGTGAGGGAATCGGCCTTGAATTCTTGGACATTCTGGACCCGCGTCCACCATTCTTTCATCGACCCAATCGGGCGCACTCGACTGCTGTCCTATTGGCTACACGCCGGCTTCGTCTTACACTACCCCACCCTACCGACGTCGAGCTGCGTCGCCTCGACGCTGTTGGCGTCCCAAGAACGCGTAAGTCGCTTTCCCTCGCTGCACATCCCGTCCCGCATCTCGTCCGACCCATGTCTGCCTATACCTACACGTGTGGTGGCCCTGAGCATCAGAGTCAGCAGGGTCATCATGCCCAGCCCGCGGCGTCGTCGGGCGTGGCTGAGTTTGCCTTGGGGATCCGGCATCCAGCGTGTCCCAGGTCTTGGAGAACCTTGCTAATGCCTCGGCCTCGAGTTCCCCTTTTTCTACTTCTTCTTTTCCTCATGGTCTGCCTGTAGCCAACCATGTTGGGTGGTCTTGGTAAGGGCGGTTGTCGTTTGTCGGCCTCAGCGGGCTTCTTGATTCCGCCCTGGCGATGACGCGTCATTCGCACCACACTTTTCAGACTTTCCGAGCGTCAAAAATAGTTCCCCACACCCCAACCATTGCCTGTTCCTGAACCCGCTGTTAACCTCGCAGAGAAGTGATCGGGCCATTCTTCAGTGCCTTATATGACGATGCGACATGTTATGACGCAAAGCCGTTGACGCAGGTGATGCGCGTCGTTTGTTGATCTTAGACACTGGTCGTCGCAGGCACGCCGCCCTGCGCTTCATCCGCTGCGGCTTACGCTCCGTTGCTTCCGCCATTGTTCTTTTCTTTTTCCTCAATGGGGAACTATCCAGGAGACACCGGAAGCGTGGCAGCGCGACACGACGTGACGCGATGTAATCCAACATATTGCGCGCGTGGTGCTGAAGAGCGCAATGCTTCTACATACTCAGGCATGGATCAATGGCCTTCCGCAAACCTTCTCTTATGGTATCGCTGTTTCAATGCCAGGTAGAGCTGCTGCTACGATGCTTCACCACATCTAGTTTTGTTCATACCATGATGCTAGTACACCTGCACTTACACTAGGCCGTCCTTGGCGTTAAACGAGAGCACGTCCATGAGTAGGCCCGTTGTTCCAAGAGCACGCATGGAGCTGCTCTGACCTCTTCACGTGCATCGATGTGCTGAGTAAGAAAAGTACGGACAATCTGGAGCTCAATTACCTTAGTCACACATCTGCCAAAGCGACACCTTTATAGCAAATACTTTACCAATGTCTCTATACTCGGGTTTTCGTTTGTCAGCCTTGCGTTTCTCTTTAATGGCAAAGGAAGACTAGTATGGGCACTGACGGTGTGCTACTGCCCGTTTTGGACCCCTGGACTTTATCTGCAGCACTTTGCGTCGCAAGACAACCACCAATCGAAGCACAATGGACGCTCGAGAAGACTGGAAGCAATATTGGAAGCTTCTCAAAAGCGCTCAAAAAACCGCAGAGAGATGGGGAACTCTGAAAAGAGGAATGTTCTTAAGCTCCGAGATTCCTACTCACAACGGCTACTCAAACCCAAGCAAAATGCATCAACCACACCAACATCCTGGGGTGCCCAGCATCATCAGCGGACAATATTGCAAGGCTGACGTTTTGAATCAGGATCCCAAAACTCCGTACAGCCATCCCAAGCCGGACGCTACGAGAAATTCACCGAATATGGAGGGCATGACACGCTGTACAGCAGGCATTTGACGTCAGGATTTCGTGTTCCGATATTTCCCCATCCGTACGCCTTGGATTGTTTCAACTATCTGCACGCTCAGCCTCATGGCACCTTGGTGTTGTTCGAATGTGGTCGAAGTTCGGTTCCGCGGTCCGTACCTCCAATCTATTCAAATTAACCGCCACAAGAACTTGGACGCCAACGGGCATAGCGCACTAGCATGGGAATAACTGAAGATCCCCCATGCTGTGAACGATAACTTCCACACCCGTAGAATAAAACGTTACTGCATATCCGGGAACGGCAATGCAACAGCTGACTGCCGTGCATCGGTCCCAAAGATCGCAAGCGATGGTTTGGAATTGTTGTCAGCAATCTGTTGCGACCATTGACCAACGCTTGGCTGAGAGACTAGGATCAATGGCTACCTTATGTAACTGCGGTACTTCCGTTAAGCATCCGAAAGTATCCACCTTTTGAAACTTGAGGAGACGGGAAGTTCCACAGTACAGTCGAAGAGACTGGCACGTGGTTGGTGATTCAGTCAGCGGGCGCGATGCGCCGAGCCGAGAATATATTGGCCAGCGCCAACGTGTAGGAGAGTGGTGCACCAGCGATATTAAGCATCGCCCCGTTTGGGCAGATTCAGCCTATCGCATCAACACAATTTCGTCACAGGACTGGCATCTCCAGCTCGGTCGATGGTCTTAGAACGTGGCGACAGGGGGAGCCCTTCTCGGGACTGGATGGCGTGCAGTTCAGAGACTGGGCAAACATGTGCTTGGAAATGAAAGTTTTGATTGCAAGGCTTGTCAGAAACCTGGTTCGAGGAAGTGCGGAGGCGTGGAGGAAAGGACGCTAGGACAAGGGCAACGAGTATATGAAGAACGAAAAATCCAGCCTCAAGGTCTTGCTCGACAGGAAGTCCTCAGCAACAGCTTTGACAGCAGCACTCTCTTCTCAAGATTGTTTGAAACAATTGTCTTCGTTTCTCATTTCAAAACACTACCACCATGCTCTCTCTCCTCTTCCTTCTTGCACCCCTTGTGGCAGCCCATGGTCACGTTGAAAAGGTCGTCGCCGACGGCAAAGAATATCAAGGCTGGAACGCTGCCTTGAAGTACCAGAACCCCATTCCCGCAACCGTTGGCTGGCAAGCCGACAACCTCGACAACGGTTTCGTTTCCCCCGATGCCTTCAAGACTGCTGCCATTGTTTGTCACAAGCAGGGCAAGAGCAATGGCGCCTACGTGACTGTCAAGCCCGGCAGCAAGGTCACCTTCAAGTGGGATACTTGGCCCGACAGCCACGTTGGTCCCGTCCAAGAGTATATCGCGGCTTGCAACGGTGACTGTGGTGCGGTCGACCCAAGCAGTCTGCAGTGGACCAAGATTTCATCCAAGGCCTGGAAGAGCGGTAGCAACCCAGGAAAATGGGCAACTGATGACTTGATTGCCAACAACTTCTCCTGGGACATGACTTTCCCCAACGTTGCAGCTGGCAACTACGTCGTCCGACACGAGATCATCGCGCTGCACGCGGCTGGTCAGGCCAACGGCGCTCAGGCGTACCCTCAGTGCGTCAACTTCAAGGTTGAGGGCTCTGGAACTGCCAAGTTGAGCGGTGGAACTCCTGCCACTAGTTTCTATACTGTAAGAAACACATCCTTTGCCATTTTACTCTACTTGTTGGCATTGCTAACGCGATATAGCCCACCGACCCTGGTATCCTGTTCAACGTCTTCACTTCCTTCAGCAGCTACACTGCTCCAGGCCCTGCGGTTAAGACATTGTCTAAGAGGCACGCCAAGGACCTCGAGTACTAGACTTGAATACAAAAGCAAAAGAGGGCTTTTACATGTCTTAGTCATTGGACAGGATAAACTTGTTTGGGTACCCATACGTCTTTGTTCTCGTTTGGTATTGTCAAACAGATACCTTGTAAATACAGCATTGATAAGGATAACATTCTTGTATATAGTAAATTATGAATCGTATTTGGTACGATTTCAAATTTTTTTTTGAACTGAGAATAGTCGGTCTTGTGCTGTGTGGTACAGGTTTAACGTCGCTGCAAAATATTTCCCATAGGGGCGTGCAGGATGGACAAAAGCTAAGGGCTTACATGAACTGGCGTAGCACTGCCTCGTTTGCCTAGTCTGTGTAGAAGGGTTGTTACAGTCCAGTTTTCTCATGATGGCCCCTAAACCGAAAGTAAAGCCGGATCATCGATTGATCCATCCCACAGCATGGCATGACGATCGAAACATCTAGCCCGTACCGCCACTGAAAAAAAGATCATAAACATGAAACAGCATGCACAACTCAACTCTTCTTCTCCACTCTTCTTTTTCCCCTCCCGCTACTTCAACCATGCAACCCACACACAGCACACGCATACACACGCATACATCCATCCGTCAAACCAATCAAGTCTCCACGATCCTTCCGTCCCTCCAACAAAAAACAAAGAACAAAATTGGAAACAAGACTTCATTTATAAAGGCAAAAAGAAAAGCTTCTACGCCCCCCTTCGCCCCGCCTATCTTGTCATTTCTCAGGCTAATATACAAATCCTTGTTGATAATACTGTCGGGATATAAGTCTAGATCACTTTTTTCTTTTAAGTAACCCCGCCCCTGGCCCCCGCCTCCCCCCCCTCTCTCCTCTCACGTGGAATCAGAGAGAAAACTTGCAGATGCATGTGCAGTGTTTCCTCGGAGAAAAAGGAAAAAGGAAGTGTGCCGATAGGCTGGGTATTATCCGGTGGTCGTGTGGGGGGGCTGTAGTGCGTGCAGTGTATTAGGTTGCAGTGTCGTGTGGGGAAGGGAGGGAGGGGTATTTGGAGGTGTTGGAGGAGAAGGTGAGGAGTTGTGGTGAAAGAAGTTTGTGTAGTAGGCTTTTTGGCTGATATGATGGTGGAGGGCAGGGGGCAGCACCGTGGTCGTGTGGTAGGAGGTGTTTGCTATGCTTCCGCTATATATCTTCCGAATTGTGCAGGTTGCGTTTTTACTAGCATTTTTTATTTTTGCAAAAAATCAGATGTTGTTGGTGGGGACAGCAATTCTATTTGACTTTGTGCGTAGCCGCGCGGTCCAGGCAACGGATGTTGCTCTGTCGCTTCGTTTACTACTCGCTTCGGGCCTATGCCATGATGGTAGATCTTCTTATGTACACGGTGGGACTTCCTTTTTTTTACAGTGTGAATCCAGAATTGGATTACTTTCACTGGTGCACAATCCCGTCATCTATACATCTATTCACCATTATTAGCTGTTTCTCCAATTTTTTGGCAATGGCCAATGTCCTCAAAGGCTCTTTCAATCAGGCCTTTGTATCCTGCTCTTTGTATCTTTTGGCCATGTGAAATTGTATGCAATTGAAGTCCTCCCTTAATGCATGTTACCTTACCACAAATATAGTTAACGGAGAACCAGTAGTATGATGAAACCATGAATGAAGGTACAATTTTAAACCACAGTATTACGTCGATTCTCAGCTACACGCTATTAACTGAAAGAGCAAAACAACTTTACAACATCCCCATCTTACGCACGATATCTGCTAGCTTGACTACAACACCTTATCTTTGCATAGGGTGTTCACCGAATTGACTTCGTTCACCCATTTGCACTCCAAGACTCTGCATTTCCCTAGCATACTCCATCACCTCATCCTCCCACTCTTTTAGTGCTCCGTTATCTCCTTCAAACAGTCGGTCGATTGCCTTGGCAAGCTTCATTGCATCCAAGGCAGCTTGATTTGTACTAGCCGCCGTGTGGGGTCTGAAGCCGGCCAGAGCATCCCCAAGCAAAAGCACCCTACCACCATCCAGTAAAGCAGACGGTGCGATCACGTCGGTGATTGCTTGAATGAAAGGCACCTCAGTCTTGTTGACCACTTCAGCAAATTGAGGAGGCAAGACATTCTTCGCCACTTGTTTCTGTTTCGCCCACACCTCATCTTTCATTGCACCAGGTGGAAGCGTGATGTGATGTCTCTTTCCATTTTTGTCCGTCATAAGCTCGCTGAGCTCTGGTGACTCTTCCTTGTAGTTAACGTACCACACCCAGTTTATTAGTCTCTCGCCTGCCTTTTTGGTGCCATTTTTTCCTGGAATAGTATACGCGAGTATCTGCAAACCTTTGCTGTGATAGAATGCAAATTTCTCAACAAAGGCATCGACCGAAGATTGTGACACTTGTGTCTCTGGAACTGTGCCCCGCCATGCTACGTAGCCTATATATTTTCGCTTTACATCTGGAAAGTATTCGGCACGGATTTTGGAGCTGGGCCCGTCGGCTGCGATGACTAGGTCGGCATCGGTTGTGGATACGTCTCCAGACGTTTGTTGGTAAGTGACCCGGACGGGCTTCAGGAAATCTAGAGTTGGAGATGGTTCCGGAGCCTCCACCTTGGTGACCGTGCATCCGTACTCATATGTCGTCTTACCCTCTCCTTCCTCAGGCATAGGCACTTCCGCATAGTCGGTCTTTGTGCCGTCGTAGTTTGTCCGGAGCAGGTGGTACAACAAGTCCCAGCTCGTCATGCGTTGCTCTTGGTCATAACAGCTGAAAGCTTTGCCCGCTTTGTCAAGATATAACCGCTGATGACTCGGAACTGCCAATGGAGTTTGAGTTCGGTCGTGTGTTTTGAAAAACGTCTGTACATCTTGGCCTGCTACGACACCTGCGCCTTGATCTTGGAGCAGCGGCGTCGGATTACGCTCGAATATGCGTATCGTCAAGTCTTTCCGTAAGCGCTTCAACGCGACACCAGTCAGAAGACCACCTAACGAGCCTCCAACGATGACAATATTCTTAGGCTTCGCTGAAGCCATAGTGGTAAACGGGCAAGAATCGCGCGTGTATGGAAGAACTGGAACGAAACAAGGGAAGGTTGAAAGAAAGCCGTCGACTCGCCGTCACGAAAACTATAAGTAAATTCAAAATTCTCCCGCGTCCTAAGATCTGCCCAGGGATGTAGCCTTGCATGATGTACCGTTGATGACATGATGTTGTTTCCGCATTTGTATAAGACCGCAACTGTCAGAAGCTTGGTGGGGATGTTGCTTATAATTATGTCATCATATATCAGTAGCCCTTGAACAAACCCTATATTGGCTCTCTCTCTATGGTCACGCATGGAAAGGTCTCTATAGGATTTAACTTTATTGATGTATGTATTCAACTATTCCATGTTCCTTGTTATCTACACCCGCACTTTCGTTGCAAACAATGAAGTGATCAAAGTCCAAGAACCTTGATATTTCCCGGGCTATGTTGGGCATTCTCTCAAAGCCCACTTGATCTTTGGCATCCTCTCGCTTGGCATCCAGGTCTTTCGCAAATTGGCTCTTTGCGCGAATTTCTGGCCCCTTGGAGTAGAAAACATACGCAGGAACACAAAACGCAGCATTCAGGCCAAACAACACCAAGTACGCATTCCTGATGCCTAGGTTTCTGTACATGGACCAGGTGTAAAAGACGCATATTGCGGCGGATGCGCTGCAAGGGCAACGAGCAGCAATCATGTAGTCGATAGTGGCGTCGCAAATAGCGAAGTTGGCGATCCCGACAGTGACAGAAGATATAGCCACGCCAAACCAATTCAGTGGTGGCCCTCTTGCTACAAAAGCGCAAATGAGTAATCCAACAGAAAGGAAGATGAGATGGTACAACAGAAGCTTCAGGCGTGCTTCAGACGCGAGTTTTTCACCTTTGGTACGTAATCGACCACGTACGAACACGCCAGCGCGACAAGAACGAGGGAGGCATTCATAGGCTTGAAATATCCTTGCTCAAAGATATAGTCATAACTCTCTAAGGAGAAGATGAAGGCGTCGGCAAAGCCGCTCAGCATTGAGAGAAGAAAGGCAATAGGCTCCAGAATGAGCATTTGATACGGTCAGAACACTGTCGTGACCAACTCCTTGTAGTGAAACCTTTCGAGCATCAACGTGTTGTCTTTTAGACCGCATATATTCGGGCTGCCTTCTTTCTTTGCCTTATTGCCTCACGATCGAGCAGGACTGAGGCGCGTGTTTCTTTCGTGGCCAGAAAATGAAGCAGCTGTGAAGCCACACCAAGCATGAACTGGATGCAGAAGCTCCATCGCCAATCGAAGGCTGTTGTATTGGGCCTCTGGCAATACCACTAAGCACCGCCCCAAGATAAGAGAAGAGAAGAGAGAAGCCCATAACTCGCCCGCCCACAATTCTAGCTAAACTTCTCGATATAGCGCACAGATTGGGACCGATACATTGTACAGCCCAAGCGAAGCTTGCATAACGGGCCACAGTCCAATCTCCTCTGAGAATGGCGCCCAGAGTTTACAGCCAAGTGTGTATAGAACGAGGAAGGCCGCCATTTAAAGCCTGTCGTTATCGGTGCCAAAATGCACATTCAGCAAGGGGAGCGATTGTAGCTACTGAATCGTTCCTTGCCATGCTATCCTTTAAGTGTGGTTGCATTTGACAAACGTGACCGACCACAGTTACAACAGAAACGCAGAGATAACTAAAGACTACTTTTTAATCGCTATGCCTAACTCAGGTGCAGTCTCGAACGTATTGCAATGTCTGTGTGTGTTGATAGGCGCTCATCCGAGCTAGACGTGATATGAATCGCGCACACACCTGTTGTTCGCACAGAGGACCTAGCATTGCGTGGCGGCAGAGAGTTAATCACTGCCTTAGTATACCTAGACTCTAGCTATGATGCTATAATTCGGTAATAGAAGGGCGCTATTCTCCATTTTAAACAAACCCTCATCCTGAGAGCGAGTACAGGCATGAACAGATGGCTGGTACCTATTTTAAGAAGCGTAATGACATATAAAGCTGCGGCAGATGTCAATGAATCAAGTCAAGGTACGCAAGGTGACATTGCCCTGCCGGTTGCGTGTGTCAGGCGGACAGACGGGAAACCGGGTTGACGGACAGACACAGAAAGCTGTGGGGTAGCATGCGCTCAAGACGGACATGTACCTGACTAGATGGTTTTGAAGGTCGCAAACATCCAGCAAGGCTGCAGTACCCACATATCTGATTATGTTACAGCAATTACAAATGTCGTCCCAACTGCTTGGAAAGCCGCCGCATCGGTGTTGAAGTAGCCTTCACTGCGAACACGGGAGACATACATACGAAGGGTGTAACTGTTCTATAGAGTCAAAGCTCTTTCGTAGCAATTCGAGGGTACCGTTGCAATGCAGCCCGTTGGAGAAGTCGTCACACCGCCCGCTTACTCGCAACAGATGACGGCAAAAGCCCCAGATGCGGGTTGCCTCAGTTTTCAGGACGTATCAAGGCCGTCTGATGGGCCAGAGAAAGGCGGCCTGACCACGCTGCTGCGTCCAATGGCGGTTTCGACGCCTCACTGACATTTCGGCGAGAAGAAATCCGTCTGGTGCCTACCAGACTTGACTTGAAACCATTTCAAGACTGACAGGAGTTTTGAACACAACTTGACGTAGAGAGGTGTTTTCAATGTTCGGGAATTGCGAAGGGTGAGTGAACGCATGAACGTCAACCTTTTTGCCGGTCAATGGAAAGAGGTACGATCGAAACTGAAACGACTCGACCGCATGGGTCTTCCCGTACCATGAAAGCCGATCTGCAACAGGTAGGCAACCTGCAAGTGTTGGGGTGTTCGGAGCGCATGTCACTGCGGAAAGCTTCCCGGAGTGATAACCACCGGGGAGCGATGCCCATTGGTAGGAGACAGCCGATAAAGTCTGGGCTGAAGATTATGCCCAGCACGGCGAAATTCAGCGCAACGATGCACCCGAGCCCGTTGGAATGATGGGCGCGGTACGTGCGGGGATGCTGGTCAGTGATAGTTCCTGGGGGGTTCCTGGAGGTTCTTGAAACCTCCGACGTCTGATCTGGGGTGCGACGATCCAAGCAAACGAGCTAGCCGATCTATGCTCAGCATTTCCGTCCAATCACATTGCTGCTTTTTCAAGATTAACATACCACGCTCTGCTCAGTGCATCTCGACGTCCCAATCAGACATCCTTTATCCCACAACAGCAGCAATGGACAAGGTAGCAGCTTGTATTCGTACGTTGGCCTTCGTGACACTTGCCGCCATGAGCTCTGTCCGCACGTCTCTGCATGCAGCAGATGCGCCGTTGCAGCACCAACAGACAATGGTTCTAGCTTCACGGCCTCCGCTGTCTGCCAGTTCCGGGTGCGTCCTTATCACTCAGGCCACCGTGCCGCAGCCAAACATGCTGTTCGAGCCCTCTTAGCCAGGACAGGGCCCATGTGCGCGTCAAACTCAACTCTTCCCCTTCCCGCCTTCCCTGGCAGCCCTGTGCCGCTTCTCTTGCCGAGTGGACCATTTTTGCATAACTCTACCGTGTAGTCGGTGTCTGTTGAGATCCATCCTCCTCGTAGCACGTCCCCACATTCGTTCCATTAAGTAAGAGGAGGTAGCCAAGTCTTGAAATCTTCAGACCTCGTTGATCATCAGTCGAAACTACTCGGTCGAAACTATCACACTTACTCAGTACCCATACCGCCTGGTCGTCATGGCAGCTGTCATGCACCCACGATCACTCGATGGCGCGAAGAGACTCAACCTCGACGCCCTTGGCATCGGTTACGTCGTCTTCGCCGTAGTGTACACTCTCATGTTGTTGGTAGAGCTCTACGTTCTATATCGGCGACGGGACGCATTCTGCATACGGATACGAAATGTCAACGTTGTTTTTGCGGCAGTGTCGATGCTGCATGTATACCTCATCATTGTTCTTCTTGTCTACCCGTGGAACGGGCTCTTTCCATGCTCTGCCGAATTCTGGATCATGTCTGTATTCCTTCCGTCGGGCATGGCGTTCTTTCAAGGTGGGTAATTTTCTAATTGCAGTCGTTGGGATTCACTGACGCTTCGTAGCCTGCAATGCAAAAGTTCTTACTGTCTATGAGCGCCAACGTCGAATGACACGCAACTTCCTTGAAGGCGCGCGTAAGAAGCGGATGTCATACACGCCCCGCGGGCTCTACGAGGCGTGGTGCGATCTCGATGCAGCCAGCAAAGTTTATATTGGTACCTTGGCGGGATTGGTGATTTCAGTAAGAGCTGTTTGATTGAGACTCCAAGCAGCGGCGCTAACCGAAGCAGTTCGTTCCTGCTATCATCATGTTCTTTGGATCGCGCCGTTTCCATGCGTCCTACGGCTTCTTTGGAACGCCCGCAAGCTTCCGCATGTGTCGCCGCGGAGGTGAATGGTATGCGACGCATTTGCGATGTGACAGAGGCTTCGACTAACTATGGCCAGGATTCCCTCAATTTTGGTCCAGCTTTTTTGGACAATGCTAGTAGGCCCGTGGATTCTATGGAAGATCCGCAAGATCCAGGATGTGCACTCTTGGGCGTGGCAAACAAGACTTGCAATCATCTCTGGGTATGTACAGATGCTCTGCTTCTCTCCATGTCGCTTACACTATGTTTAGCCTCCCCGGAACGCCACTATGGATTGCTTTTACATACTCAAACATGCAAGGTGCTATGAACCTCAACAAGTTTTTTGTACCGGCCGGGTGGTAAGTCCAGGTCCTAACAACAGTGCCTCACAATCCATACTCACATCGCCCAACAGGTTCGTGCCAACATTGATCGTGTGTCAACAAGTCCTCATCATCATTCCTCTGCGCGATGCACTAAAAGCTCAACCCTACCGTCGCCGCTCCTCCGTCTCCATCTCCGACACCGACTCTCTCGCCTCCAAGCATGCCATCCTAACCGAAAAGTCTTCATTCGAAGTCCCCAGCAACACGCTCAAAACCAAAGGCTCTATGCAAGCGCTAGAATTCAGCATCGAGCACAGCATCGAACCCCTCATCGCATGGGCCGCAGCACGAGAATTCACCGCCGAAAACTGCATCTTCCTCCGCGAAGTACGCAACTTCCGCCGCAAATGGGGCAGCCTGACCGTCGTAACGACGGCCCAACGCCGCCAAATGTTCACCGAAGCCTCGCTCATCTTCTTCACGCTCGTCAACCCCTTCACCGCCGAGACACCCATCAACATCGAATACAAAATCTTCAAGCCCTTGCAAACCCTCTTTGCCGACGTCGAATTCGATCCTTATATGCCGCGCTGCGACACGCCGGAAAACGTCAAGTCGCCCGTCATGCGTGAGAACGTCGTGTGCCCCTGGGAAGACACGCTGAGCCGCCCTGCCAGTATCCAGAGCGATGTCACGGCCTCGTCGACGGCGAGCACGCGCAGTATCGTGCCCAGCGAGTTTACAGAGGAGATTTTCGATGCCGCGTATGATAGCATAAAGTATCTTGTTTTTACCAATACGTGGCCGAGATATGTAGAGCTCGCGGGCAAGCTTGCATAGAAGACGCTGCTTTGTGTGTATGTATGTATGATTATTATCATTTTCTTTTGCTTAGCCACACTGTACGATCTGTTGTTGTTTTTTTGGTTTCTCTCTCTCGTTTTTTTACCGTTTTTGGTAGCCTTTTAGCCAGGCAGACATACCCTAGAATTCCATACTATGTAAATTTGAGTTGAATTTTTTCAAGCTCATGTTGTCACTTTTCCATCAGTCACTACTGTTGTTGCTACTTTCTTCCTCTCGCTCTCGTTACCGTACCTGGGGTACGATACCCAGACAGCCAAACGTCCAAGTACTTAACCCGCATTCTTAAGAACAATTAAAACCTAGAACAAAGAGATATTAAAAAAGCGTTCTCGCATATCGTTCACTGCTGTATACTATTACCCTGCCTTCCCTGCGCTGTCATCACTCGAGATTTTTGCCTTACCTCTCTCCTCTCTTCATCGCCATGCATAACACGTATCGATCCGTTAATCTAGAATATGCACGGAAGAAAAGTGCTATCGTGTTTGACAAAGACGGGAAGGAAAGTTGGAGCGGGGGGGGGGGGGGGGGGGGCGCAAAAAAAAAAACAAAACAAAAAAATAGAGGTTAGC
>JAIRCK010000221.1:0-10880 GCA_020744315.1 Curvularia eragrostidis | reverse complement strand
CGCCTCTTGTGCACTCACTATTCGGCCTCTTTTCCCAACCAGCAGACACACCCTCGGCCACAAGCACACCGACTGGACAAGCATCACCCACCAGCAGAAACAACCTGACTGCGCTCAATCTCGAACGACTTGCGGGCATGGAGCGAAGCCAGAACCTTGACCTCAAGGGCGAGGTCATGGAGGGCATACGAGAGCTGCAGGATGAGCTAGAGACATCAGACAAACAGATTGCCGAAGTTGCGCTCGAACATATCCACGCCAACGAGATTATCCTCACACATACCGCGTCGACGACGGTGCAAAAGTTCCTCTTGTTCGCCGCACGAAAACGAAAGTTTACTGTTGTGCACGCCGAGACATATCCTCACGACCACACTGCTACGCACGGCATTCTGTTGACTGGCAAGAAGCGAGAGGCGAACCCAGACGATGACGAGGAGGACGACAAGTGGAAGCCGCTCACTGACGCTGGTATCCAAGTTTATGTCATTCCAGACTCGCATGTATTCGCCATAATGTCCCGCGTCAACAAGGTTATACTGGCTACACACACTGTCCTCGCCAACGGTGGTCTTGTTGCAGCCGCTGGAGCACACATGATTGCAAGAGCAGCAAAGGAGCACCAAACACCTGTCGTGGTGCTCAGTGGCGTTTACAAGCTAAGTCCCGTCTACCCATTTGACATTGACGAGCTTATCGAGTACGGTGACGCTGGAAGTGTTGTGCCTTTTGATGACGGCGAGTTTGTGGACAAGGTTGATGTTGAGAATCCCCTGTACGACTATGTTCCTGCAGATCTTGTGGATCTCTACATTACCAACATGTAAGTTGTTTTGTCATTGCTTGGTCATTTTCTTCTTTTGTTTCGACCAATGGCTAACTGTCACAGTGGCGGACACGCACCCTCATACCTTTATCGCATCGTAGCAGACCACTACCGCTCTGAGGATATTACTCTGTAGTTTTACGACCATGATGGCGTTACGATACCATGAAAGCCAAACAAGGAGGCAAAAAAGAAGGCTCTCATTAGCCGTGGCTTAGAGCCCCCACGAATGAAGAAAATACCATCTGTACACGCCGCCCTTTGACCTGTGCCTTGTGAAAAATGAATATATCGTCTACACGCACATCTTGTTTGTTACGCGATTGGTCACGCCCCCCTCGCTGTGGTCTGCAAGCCGCCCCGTCATCCGCGCCATTGGTCATGCACGGCCTGGGGTCAGTTTGCCCTTCGGCCCTACGAAATCGATGCTCTTAGTCCAAATTACCTCTTTTGGTAGTTTGAACAGCGTACGAGATTGGTGGGCTGGGCATTCTCGGCACGGCACGGGGGTGCATGTGTGTGTGTCGATGTCACATGCGGCTTTTTTTAGGCCAAGTGGGCGGGGGCGACGGCGACGGCGAAGGACGTGCGTCGGGGCGTCCGTATTTTGCTTTCTTAGAAACAACGGGTCTGGATTTTACTTCTGGGGTGGGCCTACGGCGCGAAAGCATGACAGGACGTGACCTGTTCGGTTTGGACTGGCAATGAATAGAGTTTTGTGGGACAAGGGAATGGGTTTCTTGGTGTGTTCTAGCCCGTGCGTGGTATGTCCACACCGTACTCACGCATCGTGGGCATGAGTCGCTTCGGTAACGCTTGTGCGTTGTGGAATTTTCTAAGAGAATTATGTGATACGAATGCGCATATGTGGATAGGTGGGTTTTCTTTTGCTGGCTTTTGTTGTTGGGATGTGTGGTATACATGCGGCACATTGATGACGTAGAGCACTTTATGCATGCTTGTCTAGCCCGCTTCTACATGTACGAGGACACATCGTTGTTGGCGCAGACCCTGGTCTTGACAGCCTAAAAGTTTCTCAAGACATCCGTCGTAGTTTTGATCCCCGCCACAGGGACTGATTAGGGCTCCGGCTCGCTACGCGGTATATCCTGGTAGGAAGTTGGTGCATTTTCCAAATCCAATAAAGCGGCCGAATGTTATAGCAGTGGGGTATGCGTGCTATGTGAAGGTGGACATATTTGATGTCCCTTACTATAAAGCCAAATTTTGTGCGCCGCTAGAACACAGCTGGCTCGTCCGTAAGAAATGTCAAACCAAGCTGAACTGTATGTTTCTATAATTTAGAGTTTCAGTCACGTGCATACAGTGATTGAAGTGGGACAGACTCGCATTGTTCCATAGTTTCCTCCAATAAATTTCTTACTCCCACTGCCTAAATTACTCACGGCATGTGTAACAAGTCCATGAGCTGGGCCTAACTTTGTCTGCTCATAGCCGATCAAGATAATAAGCTGTGTAGCCTGCAGATGCCCGCAGTTCCAGCGCAGTTAAAATCAGAGGACTCAAGAACTCGACGCGGCGAAGAATTTTCATCGATATTGTGGTATTGTGGCGCGTGATCAGATCGTGAACATTATTGTATTTCTGTTTGGAGTAGATGGGCACCTTCCTCGCTCAATTCATTATCAGCGATTGATCTGTAGCTTCGCCTTTGACTACTCGATTGCGGGTCGCTCCCTGGTCTTCTTGAGCCCGACCTTCTATTGTGACATAATATGTATATGAATTCTGACGTCCCTTACTTTAATTTGTTGAAACATGAGACAATAGATACAACGGGTAATTCGCGCGATATGCATCACTCGAAACGACATATCCAAACCTTTCCAGATACCGTACCTGCGGCAAAAATTCTGTCTGACACAGCTGAGCATAATGGCCGATACTCCGTTGGGATCCATACCGAGTTTTGAGCATTGCAGGAAATCCACGTATTGTCGGTGCTTATTTCTGTTCCTTGACGAAGATGTGGCTCAGTTTCGGTCGCTCTCTGACCAGAATATAGCCACGCAAGAATAGGAATGAGATGAGTTGAACCAATCGACCTGTTTTGATGTTTGAGCGTATGCAGGCACGCTCCGTTGCTCACATCCCAGATCTTGACAGTCCATTTCCGAGATACTGACGCCAGCCTGGTTGAGTCGTGCGAGAAGGCCACTGATTTGACAGATTCACCATGGCCTTCAAGGGTTTTTAGGCATTGGCTCCATTTGTCAGCCACATCCAGCACGACTGCAATGTTATCCGGCTCTTCACGCTGGAAAAGCTTCTTTACCACACTCTCCCTTGGGCTGAACAGCAATCCAGATATATAAACCTGCAGTGGGCTGGCCTCGATAGCTCCTCTATGATATATGACGAAGCGATGCGCGTCCTCAACGATCTCAGCGAACGGACTTGTTTCTTCTCTTCCCTAGTAGTATCTGTTAGTCTAGTAGTCTCTGTGACTGCATCAGGAACAGCAGTTTCTTCATGGATGTAATGCCTTTCCTCATATTTCCGCACAAACTTAGAGCTTCTAACCAGTAGAGAAACTTCTTCCGCAGAAATGAATCAACCACCCCTTCATCTCGCAGTATACCTTCAGGAATTGATGACGATTCGAGTTGTGCGGATGGTCGACGCTGTTCTCGTGTGCACAGGGAGTCTTCTAGAGGATGCTGTTCAACATCCGTTGAGGTGAAGTTTGAGCTGCACAAATGATCGACCCAGTACTCGCATGCATGTGCGATCTTCTCGAGAATGCTATTCCCAATTTGTTTTACAATTTTATTCGTCTGCTTTCTTAGATTTCTTAAGTCGCACATCTCTCTTTGCAGTGAGTTGCGCATAGCATCAAGCAGGCGATGCATTACCCGCCCATGCTCTTCTGCTATCGTGCCATGGAATATCCGCTGGCCCTCGCCTACTGTAAAGTAATCTTTGGCAGAGAGTTGAATGCAAGATACGGTATCTTCGCGGATAGTTAGAAAGGAGCCGCAGTGACTCACCAAGTCGGACATCGTCTCAGGGCTATCAAACAGATCGCTGGGGAGGTCAGCCACTACTGAGAGCTCTCTCAAATTTATGGGTTGTAAAGCGATGTGGGCTGTTCGAAGAGCGTCTTTGCAATAATTGGCTGTCATGATGCCGTACTGGTCCAAGATCTGTGCCATCATCCTGTCGTACATCGAATTTAGTCCGCGCGGCATCTCGTGCAGTACTCCCCGCGTGTGAAAGGCAGCCACACTATCAAGCTCTTTACAGACCAGTGATACCCACAGAAATGTGTCTTCAGACTTATCGCAAAGTACCTGGTCTACCTTTACCTGGAGCGTAGCGCTGTTTTTTTTTGAACTGCCAGCTCCCGCACTTTAGTTTTGATAAATGCTGCCACTGCCTCCGACAAATGTTTAGCGCTGACTTCAAGGCTAACCCTGAGGCTGGCCGAGTCGGATTGCAGGTACTGCTCAATGTCTGGCCGGTTGCGGCTCGTCACTAGTACACTAACCCTTGATTGTCGCGCAAGCATGTCGTTTGTGATAACTTCCAGGAGCTCTGACAAGCCTGTAGTGCACTCGTAAAGGGCGTCGATAAGCAAGTACATTGGCGGTAAAGAGGCATCGTTGAGCATATTCCATAGTATGATTCCTAGTGAATGGACAGCATTGTGGCCCTCGAATAGTTGTTTACCCGAAATCGTATACTTCTTCAAGACATGTTGGAGAAGTTCTGTTCTCCGCGCAGCAAGCATATAAATGAGCCCTCGCAAGACTGAAAGCGCGTTGTTGAGAGCTGGGACCGTACTCTGGCAGAAGAAGAAGGCCAGCAAAGGCGTGGAGTCCTCGCTGAATACCGGTGCCTCTGAAACAACTTCGTATGATGCTATGGGCGACGAGAGCTCATCGACAAGGCCCATGGTCACCATTGTTTTGCCTTTTCCTGGATCAACCTTGATCCACAGCAGTCGAGGGCCATTCTCATTCCTCCATCGTTGGAAGTTATCGTTGTTCAAGGTCCGCACATAGCAATCCTTGAGCAGCCTGTCCTTGCCGCCTTCGATCCTTATCCGGTCTTCGCGCGGGTCGGTCACTCGCAGATCGCTGAGGCATTGTGAAGCCTGAAATTCATCTGCTTTGCACTAAAACGCACATTCATTCTTCATACTCTTATTCTCGACTAATTATAAACTTAGCTACTGAATTTCACCTGAACGTCCTACTTAGAAGGGCCTTGTTTCCCTAGTTTTCTGTCAGTACGTTTCTAAAAACCCTTACTGAAGTTAAATGTGGAGTTATTGCCTATGTTGTTATTGATGAGATGGCCCATCCGGTTTGTGATTGATTCACCATAAGAATTGTTCTGCTGTCCAGAACCCCCAGCAGCAATGTGTTGTGACGCGTTGTTATGTCCGTCAGTGGCAAAATCGGAATCTGGGAGGGATGGCTTTCTCGAGCTTCTCCTCAAGCTCCTTCAAATCTTGTTGCGAGGCTGACTCGAACGCCTAACTCAATACTCGCAGCTTCATGCTAGCTAAGATGTCCTTCATAAGCTGCTCGACTCTTAAGGCTTTATGCCACGTAGCGCTTCATAATAGATACTACGAACTTTGGCCCAGTCCTTCGCATCCTGATCTTTTCCACATGCTTTCTTAACTTCTTTAAAAAAAACTCTACAGCTCCTCAGCCTTGTTGGAAATAGACTAAAGGATTTCTACAACATCATTCTTTTCGTCCTAAGTAATTCCTCTATCATTGAGCAATTTACCATAAGCGCTCTTTAGGGTATCAAGGAAAAGAAGGAGGTCGTATCGAGCGCTTTAGGTAGGCTTTTGATTCTCTTGATAGCTTTGTAAGTTTCGCCAATGCCGTCGAGAATCGTGATAATTGATGCTGTTATACTAAGAGAGTCTATGATTGTAACGCGAAAGTCACAAGTTCGGTGCAGCTTGTATGCATAGGGTAGGACGAAAGACAGAAGGAAAGACTGTAAGACAAAACCAACGTTATGCATGAGGTGTATATTGCAAGGCCCATCTCAGCTGAAGTTGCCTAGCGGCATTCAGATACAGGCTAGCGCTTACATTCCAAGCATTCATGCATGCCACTGAGTGGGCTGCGCGAGTTTTGATTGAAACAGCACTGTATTGCTAGCAATGCTGCTGGCTCCGATTAGGAGAGGGGGAAATGGCAGTGGAAAGGGATAGAGGCGATGTTTAGTTGTCGAGAGCATTCGTGTTGTGAGTATATCATACTGCTTTTGTAGCCCGGCCTAGCCTTGCTATCGTCCATTTCAGCATTGACGAGAGCCATCTGATTCCCATCTGTTTCCCGGGTGTGTAGATGCTAAGATCTCCGCTCTCGGTGTATTGCAAGAGCTAGGTGGATTTGTGTAGGTGTGTGTGTAGGTGTGTGTAGGGACATGCGATGAGAACAGGGTTCAAGACTGACCTGCGCAGCCTCCCCGCGCCTGCTACCTGCTAGCTATCTCCATGTTATCAACAAATGGCCAGCATACATACCTAGGGACGAGCAAGTGTACTCGCTTAGATAACAGTAGGACTGGGCGATGCATTGATATTTCATGAGCTGAAATTGTTGCCTCTTCGCTGCATTCTCAGCTTGGTAACGAGACCTGCATAAAGCCTCATTCAGAAGAAAGCGCGGCTATTACATGCATGCGCAGTACCCCACACGCAAGGCTGAAGCTAGCCTGCACCGAGCGGTGCAGAACACTTCAAGTTCCTTAAATGTCAAGACTGCAAGCACCAGCGCATGCTCAATCAGCCTGTCGCAGTGAGGCAGGCAAAAGTTCACACAAATGCACGTGATCAGACAACTCTCAATCAAAGCTGATGGTACTAGTACTATTAGTAGTATGCGCCATAGCGGAAGCCATTCTTGGTGAGCACATACATGTATACTTTTCGGGTCGCTAAGCGTTCTAAATTCTACCGGTGTTAACATTCTTTCGCAAGTACTCGTGTTAGTAATCGCCATCAGAGTCTCGACATAGCAGCCAATACATCTAAAGGGGATGAGTCACATATTGCCATGCCATGTACGTAGGGGCGAGGATGGCTCAGCGTGACAATCCAATCTCTGGTCTGAAACAATCGGTAATAATAAACTGGACTCAACAAACTTGGAAGACAGGACTATTGCTGTACATTACTATGTCGATTTTGGATTACTTCGAATTGTTGATCAGTATCAATCGACGTCTGACTTTTAGGTACGTCCTCGAGCCACCTACGAACAGAGGCATTATACACATTGGACGCATAGGAATTTTGCAGCTCTCTTTGTGATCTGTTTGAAACCTAGTGGGAGGGGTGTCCACTTCTTATGCTGGCTTCAATATACATAAATCTTTAAGACATTAGAGAATTTTGTGGCATCACAGATTGTCTGAGAAAAAAGACAAATATCTATTTCCTACATAGTGATCTTAGGCGGATGGGCTTAGTAACAGGTAGTGAGCCCGTCGAAATCATTAGATTTAAAAGCTGGCGAGGTTGGTTCCAGGCTTTTTGCTTGACTAGAACATTATGTAGAGGGGAGGGGGTGGGGCTGTTGGCTAGCTGATACAGGCCACTACGAGTAACATCCTTAAACGAAATCCTCTAGCCAGGCATAATATACACAGGGGCGAGTGACTCTTTTAGGCAGTGTATAAACAATAAGGTAAATGATAATTAAGCGCGCTTTTAATCTTAATGAGCTTGAAGGATAAGAGAAACTTACCGCAAGTATAATACTCAGGGTGACGGGCGCCTTTCTTAATTCTGTGCTGTCTGAATCTCGTTACATTTGTCAAAGACTTGAATTTGCGCCCGATAAATAGAACAAGCTAACTAATCGACTTGAGTCTGGCCTGCACTATTAGTCGTAATTTCATTAGTTAGTGATAAAATATGCTTATGCTTAATGGACCACTACATTGGTTACGCTGCGCTATTATCTCTTGAGTTTAGTAATAAGCATACATCTCTCTCTAAGCGACTAACATCACTAAAAGTTTGCCTTAGGGAGTTAAATTACGATACTTGGGATTGCCACTCATTCCGGATTTGTTGCTGTCGGCCGCCGTCTGGAAGACGGCTGCCCAGCGAGGGGACACAATTCCTCGAACGCATTGCTTAGTTGCTGATCGAAATCCGTTCGCCGGGGATCTTTAAAGATTGGTAGGAACTTAGCTTAGATTGCTTCTCTTCAATGTACTCATTCAAGCTCTAATAGTAAGACTTCTAAAATCATGATAGCAGCAAGAAGCACGCAGAGAACATCCATCAGCGGCGACCACTGATTTTTGGGAATACCCTCCCGAACATCCATCAGGTTGTACGATTCCTCTCCAATGGCCAAATCCAGCTCTGAAAAACCAACTACAAGTTGTCTTGCGCTTTGAAGAAGGCTGACACCTTCTTCGAACGTTTGACTATACTCCAGCCCCATCGTCGTTTTGGCCCCAAGGCCTTCAAAATTCAGAGAGTACGATGTCAGATTATCGTGTAGACCGCGAACATGAGCCTCGAAGCTGACTAACTCATTCCCAGTCTTACTCGCGTCCTCTCGCAATTTTCGAACAAGCTCCATTGTCAGCTTTGCTGACTTCACTTTGAGCTCCAGCTTGTGCACCGCCTCTTCGTAGGTGCTCTTACTATACTTGGCTTTCGCCAGGTTGCTCTGCAGGCTTGCTTCCACTTGTTCCCAAGCCTGCTTTTCTTCCCGTGATTTTCTGTCATCACTCAGTTACCGCACGATGAAAAGAGATCTCAACGCTCATGCTACAGGGTCAAAAATACCTACAGATACAGCGGGATGAGAAATGGGAGCACTAAAGAGCTCTGGACAGTTCAGCAATATTCCCATTTGACTTTGCGCGACACATACCCCGAAGAGCCAGTTTTTACGGGTCTCTGTGTTCTTGATCTCCTCTTGGGCTTTCTGAAGACTTTCACCATTTTCGCGCATCCGGCATGTTATCTCTCTAATCTGCTCCTCGTATTGTTTTCGGTGCGTCGTCGCCATCTTGAGTTCCAGCTCCAACTGCTCTTTGAATTGTCCGATATCCTTCACTTGACTGTTCACTCTGGTCTCTTGGAAATCGACCAACTCCTCTGTTCCTGTCGCGGCGACTCTCATTACATCTGCCCATTTTTTCACCGTTTCTGCGAAAGATGCAGCCAAAGCCTTCGCCTCAAGCCGCATTAAGTCTCGATTAGCGTGCTCGCTGGCGGCTCTGATCTTGCCTTCAGCGTCCCTCATCGCTAGTATCGTTGTGTTGTTGGCTTCTAGAGCGAGTCGCGAGTGAGCGCGCAGACTTCCTCGTATCCTCGCTTGTAGAGATGTTGCTTCACTGCCCAAAGCGCTGGCTATCGTTTCGAGGTCGCCTGTATCGCCTGCTAGCCACATTTGCTCGAGATGTACTTTTGGCGCAGTAGCGTTGCAATCGTGCGCACTATTCAAGTCTTGATCAGGACCAGTAAGACTCATGGCTAGCCATAGGTAACAGTGCTCACATGCGCAATTTTCCATCTTCGTTTGTAACAAACAAGTCCAGGTTGATTTCGTGGACTTGCCACGGCCACGGTCTGTCCTTCCTCTGCATCTCAGCCTTCAGATACACGCTGCCCTCAAAAGAGAAGCAGGAAATGTCGCGTGCCGTCTGGGCAAAGTTCTTGTTACCTACGGAAAACTGCCCATCATCATTCCCAAGTAGCGTGTTCAGGTCGAGTGCGCTCGGTTTCCATTGTCCGCATTTTGTCCGACACTGCGCGTGTAGTACTCCGCTGCTGCTGACGGAGTAGTTTTTGGAACTTTTTGAGAAAGACATGAGTTTCGGTACAGGGCGAGGAAGGAAAGCTAGTTGTTGGCGTACTGACCGGATCGTTGTTTGACGACGTCAATGATGAGAAGAGCGCGGGCAAAAATTGAGAGACCTGGCAATCGGTTATTCAGGTCGGGGTTGCCAGCAGAGGCGCAAACATGTCTCTCGCTACGTGCTTCCATGCCTCGGCGCCACTGGAAATTAGATGAGGCTGCTTCAGGAGGTGGCTGTCGATGGCTTGATCTGGTCAAGGCCAGACCTCACGATGGCTACTGCGATGCATATGGCTGGAACCATCGATAGCCTTAGTAGAATCGGGCAATTTTCGAGGACACAGTGCAGCAACATATAACAGAATGAGCATATTGTGCATTTCATTGTCAATATCAGTTATGTTTCTTGTGAGTTGTGAATCGAGGATGATTATCGATGTGCTTGATGATCATTATTTGGCTTTCATGCAAGAGAAACCACGTAAATAGCGAGGTCTTAGGCGCCTCAAAAATCAAACTCCATTCTCCTACTGCACCGGCAGGGCTGCAAAGCCAATGCTACCTTTTCTATGCGGATGACGTTGACGCCACCAATACTCTAGGTCAACCAATCAGGCTTCCAAAATTCTTGCTAGCTGCTGCAAACTGCGGCAAGAATATTGATAAATCCATAACGTGACGGATAAGCGAGTCGGTCAGGCAAGCGAGTCGGTCACCTCACTAACTTTGCGCACCTCTATAAGCGTATAGCCCTACCATATTATATTAGTTTTAATAGATATTAACGTAATAAATTAATTACTATCTAGACTATCTTTCTTATATATACGTGAGTTATGGCCAGTCTCTCTATACCTACTATAGCGCGCTAGAGCCTAGCGGCTAATACTTAATTACTCTCCTCTCTAACGCTTCTTACAAGTAATCTACTTATTAGTTTTCTATTAAGCGAGTATATCCTCTCTAGCTCTCTTTATAAGAACTCTACGCTTTTATATCTACTTCTTCTTATACTATCTACGCTCTAATACTACCATATTAGCTCTCTTAAGACTAGTAATCTAATTACGTATTAGCTTAGCTAAGAGTATTATTATCTTAGCCTTTTTTTTAAGCTAGTTAATTACTATAATAATTAAAGTAAGTAAAGAGTTTTAATATTACTAAATATAATTACGTATTAATATTAATTAAGCTTTAAGCTCGCGTATATTACTAGACGTATAAGT
>JAIRCK010000220.1:0-11047 GCA_020744315.1 Curvularia eragrostidis | reverse complement strand
TATATTAACTGCCGAGATATAAGGTATATTAGAAATTTAGATAAGATTTATAATAGATTTATAAGAATTTATAAGCCTATTTAACTCTAAATAGCTTACACTAACGTAGTAGATATGAGGGGAGATATCGATAGTTAGAAATATTAAAGAAAATATTTAGTATTTAATAACTAGATTAAAACTAAACTAAATAGTTATAAAGTAATATATTTATAGTTTTTATATAATATAGATTATTACTAGAATATCTATATTAATAAATAATATATATAGAAAATAATATAATTAATTATTTAAAACTTACATAACTTCTTAATTCTTATATTATTTTATTTATTTCAAAATTTTTACTCTTATTTTATTAATGAGTTTAAGAAATATAAAATAATGACTACTTAGCTTAAAGCCATTTTAGACGAAAATTATTAGTTAGCTATTATAAGCTTAACTAAACTAATAATATTAGCTTAACTAAATATACAATTATAGCTAAACTAAAAACGCTAATAAGTTTTTATAATAACTTAACTAGACTAAAAGTATTAAAGTAAGCTAATTATTTAGTTAAATTCTAAACTAATTTATACTAGTTTACTAAAACTTAGAATTTAATATATTTAGAGATTAAAAATCTAAATATGAATATATATATAAAGTTAAATATATATATATATATATACATATATATATTACTAGATCATATATTTATATATATTCAGTTATTATTAACTAAATTAAATATACTGATAAAGTCTTAAAATTTGTCTTTACTAGTAGCTTTAGCTAAGTTATTAGTTAGTAGAGTCTTAGTACTCTTATATACTAAGCTTATATTATTTTCTAGTAAATTTTCTTTTATAAAGTAACAGATTATATCTATATATTTTATTCTCGCGTAATATATGAAATTTTTAGCTAGTTTAATAGTACTTAAAGAGTTAGTTTTTACAATATTAGTAATATTGAATATATTATTATATTACGATATAGAATTATAGCTAAAGAACTCTTTAATAAAGTTATTTCAATATAGACTCTCTTTAGTAGCTTTTTTAGAGCTATATATTCTACTTCTACGCTTAAAATAGCTATTATTTTTTATAGCTTAGATGTCTAACTAATAGCAATATTTATTTCTAAATTATTTAATAAAATAAATATATTTCTATTAGTTAATTTTCTAGTATCTAAATTACCGCCCTGATTCAAATTGCCAATATCTATTAGATTAATTATATTAGATTTAGATTAGATATCTATATTATATACATTAGATTTAATCTCTAGAGTTAGATCTAATCTAGAGCTTTTTATTCTATTTAAATAACTAAATGTATTATTTAGATATTTATAATATTCTAGACTAGGATTTAATATAAATTTAGCTACGTAGTTTACGCTAAAAGCTAGCTCTAGCTAAGTAAAAATAGTTAAATAAATTAAACTACTAATTTCTTTCTAGAAATCTCTAGTTAATTCTAGATTATTTTCTTCTAGATTTTAAGCGAATTTAGCTGCTATTAGTAAATATATTTCTTTAGCTTTATTTAATAATCTATTATATCCAATCAATATTTTACTAGTAAAATTACTTTAGGTTATAATTAGAGATTTTTTAGTTCTATCTCTAATTATTACTACTCTAAGAAATTCTTCTATTTTACTAAGATTACTTATTTCTAGCTTTAATATATCAGATATCTCTATATATAAATTATTAACTGGATTTAGATTTTAAGTAAAAACTAATATATTATTTATATAAGTAGCTAATATAATTAGCTTTTACTTATAAATAAATATACTATTATCTATCTTTAATATATCAATATTCATTATTCTAATATATTTAAAGAAATATTTACTACCATCTAGAAGCTTATTTTAATCTATAAAGAACTTTATTTAGATCATAGTCTATATTATTATTAACTTTATTTATAATAATATAATGAATATATACTATTAAAGCTTTATCTCTTATATTTTTTAAAGCTTTTTTAAGTATTTATTCTTCTAATTTAATTAGTAATTAAACTAGTGTATTATTATGATTAATTTTAGTATTAAGAAAAGCTTATTCGATATTATAAATATATATTTTCGAATTAAGATAATTAAATATAGCTAATACTTATATAATAATACTAGATTTACTAATAGAAATAAATGTTTCTTTATAATTTAGATTATATTAGTAGAAAAACTCTTTAATAATCTATCTAGCTCTATATTTCTTAATAGTATTATTTAGATTTAGCTTTTTATATAATATCTCATAGTCTATAATAATATTAGATTTAGTAGTTAGTTTTTGAATTAAATTTTAAGTATTAGATTTAATTGAATTATCTACTTCTAATTTTATAGCTTCGAGATATAAATCTTTATTAGATCTATTTAATATTTCTTTATAGCTTTTTAGTTCTACTAAGCTACTATTAATAGAAGTATTCAATACATTATTTAAGATTAAATTATTATATAAGCTTTTCTAATCTAGCTTAGTATTAAAGACTAATTTATCTTTACTATAGTTAATATATTTATCTATTTTAGAGATTCTTCTAAATTTAGATATAACTACTTGAGAGTACTTTTAAGTAGTTATTTTAGATTTCTCATATATATATTTTAATCTAATATATCTATATCTAAAGTATCTTAATTTAATATATTTATATTCAATATATTTAGATCTAATCTTCCTATATATATCTCTTTAATATTATTATAATTATCTAGTTTATAAAAGTATTCTTCTATTTTTTTATAATCTCTAGAAAAAATAAATCTATTATTAATAAGATTATATAATATATATATATACAACTTTTAAAACTAACTAGATAAAAAGCTATAGATCTTTCATCTAGTTTCTTAGTAAGTATATCTAGCTTTTTATTATATACCAAGCTTCTAATTATTCTATTATTAGATATATCTAGTTTAGTATTATATTTTATTAAATGTAGAGTTTTAAAGCTAAATAAGCTATTTGACTTCTATTATATAAGTAATAAGCTATTAGAATAGCTTTTCTCTATATATATATTAGCAAATTATAGTTGAATATTAAAGGCCTTGTAAGTTTTATGTAACGGCTTGACTCACTGGCAAAGGCAAGAGCCGTTCCAGCCACTCTCAAGTGAAGCCCAACTAGGCTGGCAAATGGGTAGGGGTAGGGGTGGGGTAGGGTTAGCTTACATAAGACCCAACCCTACCCCTACCCCTACCTACGCTAAAAGGCATTAGCATAGGTTGGGGTAGGGTTGCCAAGAGTTAGGTAGGGGTAGGGTAGGGTTACTAAAAGTTAGTTAGAGGTAAGAGTAGGGTTACTAAGAGTTAGATAGAGGTAGAGATAGAGTTACTAAGTATTAAATTATACTAGATTTAACTAATTATAAATTATTCTAGATATTTATTATAAATTTATAGATAGCTTCAAAATCTCAATATATATTTTTATAAAAAGTTTAAAATATAAATTTAGATAATTAGAAGCTAAGTAATATATATATAACTTATTATTAGAATTTTATTTATATATTATTATAAATTTTAATTATAAATAGTACTTAAATTAGCTATTTTATTAATTTTAAACTTTTATTTACATTTTTAAGTTTACTATAGTTATATAAAAGTAAACTTAGTTATCTATATTTTTATTAGAGTTTACTATCTAAAGCTAATTAATATTAGACTAACTATATTTATTATAGTAGCGTTTAGCTAGCTAAGAGTTCTTATATATAATAGTAATTCTCTTTATATAGATAATATTAATCTAATAGTCTATTTTAATTAGCTTTTAGAATAAAAAACTAATATAACTATTTATATTTTTTATAAAACTAGTTAAGAAAGTTTTGAAAGCCTCCTATAAAGCTAGAATAGTCTTATATTTCTAATAATATTTAACTATAATATTATTTTTAAATATACGTTTTTTTATATATATATTTTTAATAATCTTATAAATAGAATAACTAAAAAATAGTATTAGTATAAAAAAATTAATTAATTTTTAAAACTTCTTAATCTTTCTAAGTATAATTACTAAAAGCTATTAGCTATTATAAGTAATAAAATACTATAATAAACTTACTATTAGACTTAAAGTAGTACTTTTTTCTAGCTAGTACGCCTTATAGTTCTTTACGCGGTAATTTACTCACTACTAAAATAAATAAATTTTTACGCGCTAACTTTCTCTTAGTTAATTTCTTTATAATTTACTTAGTACGCGCTATAGTACATAACAAAAAAATATAATAAATTATAATTAAGAAATTAAAGTTAATTATTATTAGTTTTTTTCTTAGAGTAGCTTATAAAGATAAATATCTTATACTATATAAAAAAGTAACTCTAGCTTAAAATAAGGGTCCAAGCTAGTATAATCTCTTAATATTTATTTTATCTCTATAATATTATAATAAAAAACTATATAAATTTTATAATAAGTATAAGAAGATATTAGCTTTTTAATAATATTAAAATTATTAATATAAAGCTTTTATTAAGTAAGATATAAGCTATAGAAGTTATTATATAGATACTTACGCTACTAGTACTACTAGTACTACTAAGCGAGCGTATAGATCTCTAGCTAGATATAGACTTACTATATACTCTAAGTAGCCTTTCTAACTATTATATAATAACTATACCAAGTTATTATAGTATTTTATTATAGCTAGCTATATAGATATTTAAGTAAGAGTCTAGTAATAATAATATACTAGAAAGGCTTACTTCTACGCGCGAAAATTAGCTACTAGAAGATTTTATTATAGAGAAGTAGATCAAATTTATAGAAATATTAATTCAAGTTCATTATTACAGTTAATATTAATTTAATTAAAGCTTTAATAATAAGTAAAATAAGATTAATTATATTATTACTCTACGCGGCTCTTAAAATTCTTATAAAGGCTAGTCTGTTAATTCAAGTATTATATTTTAGAATTAGCTTAGTACTAATAGCTATACTATAGTATAGAAAGATTATACTATATTATTTACTTTAGAAAAAAAAGCTCTTTAATACGCTAAGAACTTTAATTACGCTAAAAAAGCTTAGTTAACTAAAAAATTAAAGAAGTCTAATAAGTATTTAGAGCTATTTAAAAATAATAGAGCTAAGCTACTTAAAAAGAAATTAGAGTAGCTAATAAATTCGCGTATACTTAAGAAGAGAAGTAGTAAATTATAATAGTTTTTTATTATAGAACTATTACTTATATATAATAATTAAGTAGATAAAGAGCGTATTATATAAAGTATATAAGAAATAATATAAAATTTAAAATATAATTGATAAAAAGAAATATAAGAAGATTTTTAGTAATATATCTATAGTAAAAAAAAATCTTTATCTAGCTTATTTAAATTTTACTCTCTTACTTATTTTTTTAAAAGTTCAAAAGTATTTAATAAACTTATATATAATAAGTATTAAAGAGATCTAGTTAAGCTTAATAGTTATTGTTTTAAAAGTAAAGAAGGAAAAATAAAATAGTTAAGCTAAATAAAGAGTCTTTTTATAAAAAAAAAGCTATTATTATAAATACTATATAAGAATAAGTTTTATTATATTCTTTTATTATAAATATAAACTAACTATCTTATAAATAAGCTAAGCTACTTTCTATTTATAATAAGTATAATATGAATATATAGCTTAAGAGTAATAAGCTATATATTGAAAACTATAGTAGTAATAAATATAAAAAAAAATTAATAATAAAGATAAAAACTCTGATATTAAGAATAATAACTATAAAAATAAGAAAGAGTAGAAAGCTATTAAGACTACTACTATAGTTACTACTAATACTTTTAAGCAAGATACTAACTTTAAATAATTTTCTAATAGTAATAAGATAAAGAATAATAATGATAAGATAGATAATAATAAATAAGTAAATACTAATAGTTATTATAGCTAATTATTATATATTAATTTTAGTTATAAAAGCTTTTATTTAAATATAAAATAAGAGTTAAATATATATTAAATAGTTTATATATTATATATTTTAATTTATCTAATTAATAGTCTTAAATCTTTATAGTATTTAATTAAATATTATATATAATATTTATCTATTTTTTAAAAAAAAACTATAGCTAAATACTTTATTACTTAGAATGTTCTGTATACTTATTAAATCTAAATTACTATTAGTTTTTAATTATTATAATTTTTTATTCTAAATACTACATTTTTATACTTTTATTATAACTATATTATCTTTAGAGCTACTAAAAGAACTTAAATATCTAAAGATATATACTTCTTATTTAGCTAAGAGAGATAATAAATTAACTCTTACTTTAGTATAGTATCTAGTTATAGATACTAATAAGAGTAATAAGAAGAAATATATTCTATTAAAATAGAAAGAATAGTAGACGTAAATACTATAGGCGAAAGATTCTACTATCTAAGATTTATAATAGGGCTCTAGTAGCTATATAGACTAAATCTAGATGATCTTTAGAGAGACTACTAATATTCTTAATAGCTATCTATTTATTTGCTATCTTAATTATAGCTTTATATTTTAGTACTCTTAACTAAAATTAATTAATATAAAGTATCTCTATAATTATTTAAAAATCTAGTTCTATTAGCTTATTTTCTCTTTTATTTATAATTAGCTATTAATAATTTTTTATTAAGCTATTTTACTACTAAGTATTTTTTTTTCTTATTTAATACTAACCTACTTATTCAAGACTCTTAAAAAAGAACTTATAAAAGTAGTAGTTAATAATAACTAGTCTTTCTATATACTTAAGCGTCTATTATTTAAATAATTTTTTTAGTTTTTTTAATCTACTATAATAATTATTAATTATTATAAATTTAAATTTATTTTCTAAGTCTAGTTTAAGTAGACTTATACTAAGCTACTTTATAATCTTAATTAAGAAATAAAGATATTGATTATACTAAATACTTAATTTATTAATAACTCTCTTAGCTTTTTAGCTATTAAAAATACTATATTAATACTAGCTGGAAACTTAAAGAAAAGCTTCTAGATTTTATTTCTATATAAGATAAGTATATTAGAAATTTAATAGTAGAGAAGGTAGTAAGAGTTCTTTTAAATACTAAGACTTAAAGATACCTACTAGCTATTACTTGTAATAATACTAATAATAATAATATACTAGTATAGACTATATAAAAAAAGCTAGAAGAAAAGAATATTATTTAGTGTCTAAGTAAAAATACTATTCTATATGTTACTTATATTATTAACTTTATTATCTAGAATATTATTTAGTATTTAAAGCTTATATCTCTTACTAACGCTAGTACTAGATAAACTTTCTAGACAAAATATATTAATAGAATTAAAACTTAAATATCTATTTCTAACTCGCTTTATTAGATATATAGTATATTATTATATATATTTACTATATACTTATCTAATATAAGCTATAAGATATATATAATATAATTAAATTATTACTATAATAATATAAGAAACTTCTTACTATATAATAATATCTATTAGTAAAGAAATATCTTTTTATTATATATAATATAAAAATATAATAGAATTCTATCTATAATATATATAAGCGCGTAGTTAAGCTTTAGTAAGATAATAATAACTAGCTAAAGAAAGAAATTGTACTAGAAGTTTCTATTTAAAATATTATTCTTATAGATACTAAATATTTAATAGAAATAGATTTTTAAGATCTAAAGCGCTTATAGTTATTGATATAAGAGTAGATCTATCTTAAGATAATTCCTTAAATATTTTACTAATTTAAAACTACTACTCTTTAAATTAGTAATATATTGAAGTCTTATCTTTTATATATTGAGATAATATATAATTAACTTTTGAATTCTCTAAATAATATAGTAGAGAGTCTAGAAAGTAATATTAATAATAATAAGAATAATAAGTAGCTAGTTGTAGTAAGAGCTATAGCTAAAAAAGAATAATTAAAGCTAAAAAAATATTATTTAAGAATAATAAGAAGTATAAGTTTTTATTTAATTATATAATAATTCTTAATCGAATCTAAAAGCTTATAGTCTATAAAATGTATTTATTATATATAATTATTATAGATATTTTTTGATATTAAACTTAGGATAAAATATAGAATATTTAGAAAAAGTATATCTACTACTGATAATTTTTAAACTATCTTACTTAATATAATAATAGAAATTTAATATATTTATTATTAGACTTTATTTATTAAATATTATAAATTAATAACTAGTTTTAGAAGCTGCTATTACTTTAATTATAATTAAGTAAAGTCTTAATCTTAAACTAGTTATCTATATAAGAAAGTAATAAGAGTAAAACGTCTATATATTAAAAAAAAAAGACTTCTCTAAGTATATTTATATAAGATAAGATAAGTCTTTTAATCTATTAATTTAGTAAAAAAGATATATAAGTACTTATCTCTACTTAACCTAAGTTACTAAAGATATTCTTTTAATTCTAATTATCTAAGTTAGTATAGAAGATATTTTTAATCTTACTAAGAATATAATTTATAATTAATAGTATTATTTAAAGTCTTAAAAGATTTAGTAGATTATAGTACTTAAAGATTCAATCTTTTAAAAAAATAGTAGCTATATTAAATCTATTAATTTTAATTCTAATAATAACAGAATAGTATTTAATAAAAATAATAATTTATTTAAGCTTTTAGTTAATATAAAAGAGGCTAAGAATAAAATAGAAGAAATTCTAGAGAAGGAAGAGAAAAAGAAGAAGAATTAGAAAAATAAATTAAGTCTCTCTTTATAGAAGTAGGTACGCCCTACTCGTTATTATAATAACTAAATATAATAAATTAATATCTCTCTACTCTTATATATACTACTTACTATTATAATAATAAAGTATTATAAATTTATAAATTCTAATTAAAATTTAAAATATTAATTTTTCTAAGTATAATAGATAAGATTATATAAGTAGTAAAGCTAGAATATTTTCTTTAACTACTATATTTTATTAATAACCTAGATAGATACTCTAAGCTCTACTCTAACCTAGAGTATATATAATCTAACCCTATCTCTACCTAACTTTTAGTAACCCTATCTCTACTCCTACCTAACTCTTGGCAACCCTACCCCTACCTAACTCTTGGCAACCCTACCCCTCAACCCTACCCCAACCCACGCTAGGTACCCTATACCTATTTGCCAGCCTAATTTAGACTTATTTAAAGAGAATATTTTAAAGTTAATATATAAATATTATATTAGTTAGTTAGAAATAAGAAATAGATAAATTATCTCTAAAATTTAAATTTATCTTAGATATACTTATTAATATAATAAATGATTTTATATATATTTTTGATAAATTATCTCTATATTGTTCTAGTAATATTTTTAAGCTAGTTGCTAATTAGTTTTAGTTACGCTAGAATATATAGCTAATACTTAATTATATAATTTTTGAATAAAATATAAATAAAGAGTTCAGTTTAGCTATATATAAAAATAGTTAGAATAAAAATAAAAGTTTATATTTTATATAGTACTTATCTAAAAGAGTATATTCTTTTTTATTAAAAGATTTATAATCTTATCTTAATAAAGTCTTAATTAGTTTTATAAATTTTAGAGATATAGTTCTTTAAATAGTATTAACTATAAATAATAAGATAGTTTAAATAGTTATTTAATTTATGAAAGTTTTAGTGAGTTTAGAGTTAATTTAAAAATTAAGTTAATATAGTTTTAATAAAATTTTTAAGTATTAATTAACTTAGATATTTTTTAAATTTTCTATATCTTACTTTTAGTAGCTAAAAATATTGGTATATATATTATTCTTTCTAGAAGTATACTAAATATAGAAATTAAGAGCGCTAACTTTTTTATTTATATTACTTAATAAGCGTTTAGAACTTTAGTAATTATAAAATATTTTAAAGAGTAATAGTTTGAATATATCTTAATTTAAAACTATACTAATAATAATCTAGCTCTCTATTCACTAAAAGTATTAATAATAATAAAGAGTTCTTTATTATATATTTTTTAGTTTATTCCTAAACTAGTAAGAATTTTACTAAAGAATATTATAAGATTTTAGTTTTTATTTAGCTACTTCTATAAGAGAATACTAGTAATAATTTTATTTAATATATTTATCTCTATCTTTATATTATATTCAAATTAGTAATAATGTAAAATAAAAATAAATAATAAGAATTTTTTTATTTTTCTAATAATATTACTATATTTTAAATTTTATATGAATAGTTCAAAGAAATTTAAAAAGTAAAAAAGACTTCATAGTTTATAAATATTTATAAAAATAAATTATTAATAAAACTCTATAAAACCTAGAAATAACTTTATACTTATAACAATAGTGAATTAAATCTAATTTTTAAGTATATTAACTTTTTCTAAGTCTACTTTTGAACTTTTATTAATAAAAATATATTTTAGATATTTTATCTAAGTAATATAAAATTTACTTTTTTCAATATCAACTTAAATACTAGCTTAGTAGAGTAATTCTAATATCTTACATATATAGAGAATATATTCTTTTCAGCTAAGTTAGAGTAAATAAAGATATTATCTAAGTAGACTATATAGAAATTATTTAGATACTTAATTAGTATATTATTTATATAATACTAATAAATAGCTAGACTTTATAAAGTTTGAAAAGTAATATCTTAGTTTTATAAGTTTTATATTAAGTCTAAAATATAGTATACTTTTTAAATACTAGATCTATCTTAATTTTATTAAAGACTATATATATATTTAACTTAGTAAATATTTAGACTTAATTAGTATAAAATAGTAATTTATTAATATATAGAATTAGATATAAGTTTTCATATATAATAATATTAAATTTATAATAATTTATATAAATTTATATATCTTTATTTAGCTTTTAAATATACAAAATTAAAACTATAAAAAAAAAGTTATTAAACTTAATAAGTTCTTTTTTAAAATTTTCTAAGATATAAGTCTTGGTTATTTTAAGCT